>JAYESA010000069.1:0-365000 GCA_036927795.1 Iris macrosiphon | reverse complement strand
GGAGCGGGAATACTAGACAATCTTCAGATTCAGTCAACCTTGGTGGAGAGGATCAAGGCGGCTCAAGCAGAAGATTCTCAGATTTAGAAGCTTAGGACAGAATGTGAGTCAGGCCTTAGGAAGGAGTTAAGAATTCACGAAGATGAAACACTTAGATTTGGAAACCGTCTTTGTGTGCCAAGTGGAGATATTAGACATGAAGTAATGATCGAGGCACACATTTCTCAATATTCTATTCATCCAGGAGGCATGAAGATGTACCATGATATTAAGAAATATTTCTGGTAGAACAGAATAAAAAGAGAGATAGCTCGGTTCGTTTCACGATGTCTCATATGTCAGCAGGTGAAGGCAGAGCAGCAGAGGCCAACAGGATTATTGCAACCTCTGCCTATTCCAGAGTGGAAATAGGAACACATTACGATGGACTTTATGACCGGCTTACCTAGATCCCCTACTGGACGTGATGCAGTTTGGGTAATAGTAGATCAACTCAAAAAGGTGGCAAATTGTCTTTCCTTCTGAGTAGGGCAGTCCACAGAGAAGTTAGCAGAGATATATATGCGGCATATAGTAAGGCGGCATGGAGTTCCAGCAAGTATAGTGTCAGACCGTGATACCCGCTTTATGTCTCATTTTTGGAAAAGTTTACACGAGCGCTTGGGTACTAAGTTGAGATTCAGTACCACGTACCATCCTCAGACAGACGACCAGTCAGAGAGGACAGTACAAATGTTGGAAGATATGCCGTGGGCTTGCACTTTAGATCTTGGTGGGTCTTGGGAGTATCACCTTCACTTAGTGGAATTCTCGTACAATAGCAGTTATCAGGACATCATACAAATGATACCATTCGAGGCATTGTACGGAAGGAAGTGCAGGTCACCTTTGGTATGAGATGACATTGGTGAACAAAAGATGTTAGGGCCTGAGATGATCACACAGACCATTGAAGTGGTTAAGCAGATTAGAGAGCGGTTTCGAGTTGCACAAGATCGTCATCGTCATTGGACAGATCACCATCGAAGGCTGTTAGAATTTTCTGTCGACGACCATGTATTTTTGTGAATTTTGTAAACCCGTGGAGTCATTACGTTCGGGATTCGCAAAAAGCTTAGTCCGTGCTATGTTGGACCGTTTGATAATTCTCGATAGGGTAGGGAATGTTGCTTATCGTCTTGCCCTTTTTTGCCTTCGCTACGTGAGGTGCACGATGTCTTTCATGTGTCTCAGTTGCGTAGGTATGTCTCGGATCTGAGTCATGTCCTCGATCACTTTGAGTTTGTCGTTGGTACCGACTTGACTTACGAGGAATGGCCCGTGTCCATCTTGGATCAGAGAGAGAAAGTACTCAAGAACCGGACTATCCGTCTTGTTCGTGTTGCTTGGGGTATCACTCTTTGGGAGAGTCGACGTGGGAGCATGAGGATGATATTCGATCTCGGTACCAGCATATATTCGACTCATAAGGTATATTTTCTTTATATGCCTTCGCATATTCAATTCCATGATCGGCAAGAACTCATAAGGGAAGAAGTTGCTTTGCTTCATTATATGTGTTATTGATATACTTGTTTATTTGCATGTGTAGATTGCTTGTAGATAGTTGTTGCTTGCTTTGATATTTCTAGCTAGCCTTGAGTTTGGATTTCGAGGACAAAATTTTTCTAAGGTGGGTAGAGATGTCACTCCCCTTTTCCAATATACGTATTTGGAGAGTAATTTTTTTTTGCTAGCGTAGTTATATGATGTAGAGAAACTAGACCCATTATTTGGTTCATTGACCCTTGGTTTATTTGTTTGGTTTGGTTTGGTTTTATCATGAGTTAAACCCATTGTCCAAACCTCAAACCCTCCATATATAACCCAACTTTACTCTCTCTCCCCTTATTCTTCCTCTTCCATTCTCTTTCTTAGGTTTTTCTTTCCCCCTCCATAGGCAAGTACATCTTGCAAAAAATGGAGAAACCCTTTATATTTTTGTTCCGTTATGTTCTTTATATGATTCTCTATGCATTTAGAACTTAGTATTTTTGAATTCGGTGGATGGATTAGTGTAGATCTAAGTTTTAAGTTTTAGGGTTTTCTTGGTGTTCTTGAGTATTCATGGGTTTTGATCTTTTAAAACTTAATATTTTTGAAAAATCTTTGTTCTATGTTGATGGACACTTAATTTTGAGTAGTTTAGAACTTTACTTTGCTGGATTTGGGCATCATTTGAGGTTTCTTTGGAAGAAACAAAATATCATTTTTTAGCTTTTGGCCATGGCCGAAAAGCTGCTGCTTGGTGGAGACGAAGGAGCGCTATGGTGCACGTAGTGCTATACGGCCTGGACTTCTTGTCTCGAGTCAGCATGCGGCCAACCCTGTTGGATACATGACTGAATTTGCACATGCGCCCTTGGCCAGTTGCATGAACTTGAACGAATAAAATTTTATAAAAGTTCAAAAGATTTTATGCGGCCAAGTATGTATGCGGCCAAGAGGAATATGCAGCCTAGTCGACCATTCAGCCATGAGCTATATGTCCCACTCCTTCTGAACGCATAACTTCTGACTGACTCGGCATGACTTTTCATAATTTATCTTTTCTTCTGACACACTTTTATCACATGTCACATCAGCTACTTTTCTAACTTGACTTGACTTGCATTTATTATTTGTCACATCACACGTTTGCCAAAGAGTGGACTTGGCTCTGCTCATGCGGCCTTGACCTCATATGGCATGTTGGTTCATGTGCCCTGTTTGGTCATGCGACCAACTGACTCATGCGTCAACTGTTCCCATGCGTCCACTTTGACACCTGTTTGTTTTAATGTTTCCATTTGATTAAATGATTATGATGCTATGTGTTAACTTAGAAATAAATTATTCGACCCAAATGTGACCATATTGTATATGACTAAGCACTTGGCATAAGCCTGTCGATATGGCCCTACATATACTTACTTGCTAATTAGGTTACCTTACTGGATCACCTTATTATACGTTGGACAGAATAAGGGGCGTAGTTCAACTCGAGGGAAGGTCTACAATCCCGGTCCTTATTTGGTTTAAGGATTGTGGACCTGATCTCGAGGGGTTCTTGCTCTACTCTTATTTTATCTATCGATATAATAAAGTGATAAATTATTGTGACCATCATTTGCTTGTCCTATCCTGAATACATTGCTACTTGATAACTTGTCCACAACCTTGATATTAGAACTTGTTCCTGCCCTGACTATTGTATCCGTGCTGATACACTTGTTGGCACCAAGAGTGCTACTTGATATATAGTGAGCCGTTATGCCAAACACACTTGCTACATGATATATTTAATTATTTTTTTGTACGGATCTGGTAGTTGGACAGTCACTTTAGTCGTGGCTAGATAGTATTGATTGTTGCATCACACTTGGGTGAATCCAAATTTGACTTTAAGAGACAATGTGGATTCGTATCAAGAGTGTTCGTACTTAAAGTACGACATTTAGGAAATAATATTCATGTGACCACGACATAAGATTCTAAATCACCTAGGGTTAACTAGGCAACTCAATTTGTAGATCATTGGGAGGGAACGGTATCTCGAGATCGTGCATGTCGAACCACCCTAAGTTAGCTGGGAGTAAAGGCTAGCCACCACGGATACTGTATATCATCCACACTAGTGCAGTATCTGACGTATTTATAAGTCGAGCCAGTGTCTTTCCTATAGAAAGCCTGGAACTGCTATTGATCTTTAATTTAGCACAGGGCCCTTGTAAGGGACCGATGCATCATTTATTCTTGCTTGAATATCATGGGTTCAGCCAAACCTACTAGATTTTGGCATGATCTGAGGATACTTATATAATGCATTACTGGGATAATCCAGAGATAATATATCAAGCCGTAATACATGTTTGGCCGTTAAATCTATTTAGTTTAGAGAAGTGGACCATTATAGCATAAAAGTTTAACTCATATCCTTGTTTGGTTGTTGAGTTGCGCTATTATGTTACAAAGGGACACAGATCTAGCTACTTATTATCACTATATTATTTTATTAAATATTATATCCCTGCTTGTGTATTGTGCCTTCTATTGAGTGGAATTAGGGACATAGACTGTCGTGGTATGATAGTTCAACTCATGTCCTTGTTTGGTTGTTGGGTTGTTGGGTTGCGTTATTGTGTTACGATAGCCTGTGGACTGAAACTATGACACAGAGTTATTCTAGTTTGACCATAATCAAGGGACGTGTTCTATCTTGATAGGATGTGATACTTTCTGTCCTTTTTTGGTGAAGGGGTATCGTGTCATGTCATGGATGGGGCATATGCCATTGATTGTTGGTTAAGCATCTCATGCTATAGAACTGGATTTGTTTCTTTATTTCATACTTCCATGTGGTACTTGCTATTAGGGGTCTGACACCACTAGTTTTGCATGGTCAGGTTTAGAGCCAGTACCTGAGGATCAAGCGTATCTCTCCCTTACTGAAGGAACGCACCAGAAGGATGGCTGTCGAGGGACACGAGTGGGTTCCTTCATTCACTACTCGTCTTTTGTAAACTATAATCTTTTGGGCATTTAGCCAACCGGCACCTGTTAGCCGGATAATCTGGACACTAGTTCCCTACGTGACTGTAATATATTCAGACTGCAGCTGACTCACTATCATGTATACTTTTGATTGTATATTTGGCATATCACTCGTATTTGCTAGATCTCTAAAACATTCTAATGCGACGTTGGGGACGCTTTACTTCTTATTCGGAAACATTCTATGTTATTGCTACTTGTTTGAATGATTGAGATATATAAGTTTTTGATACTAGAAAACTTGATTGCAGTATGCACCCCCTTGTCTCTAGACAACCTTAACACATTGCGGGTTGCTTCGGTATTTCGCAACGTATGGTTGGATGAGTCATTTTCCCGTTCTCCAGTATTCTGGATTTGGGGCGTGACAATCGCCAACGCTGCATCAGATACTGATGGACTAATAATACAGATGACGGTAGAAACCTATGCCAATTTTATCGACTTCCAAACTCAGTGTCGTAGAAAACTTCTACTTTTGGATCCACAGTCGGGTACTCAACAACGTGTGTGGTAAAGTCAAAGCAATGGATAATTGACTCTGGTGCATCTGCTCACATAATAGGTGATGCTGGTATGTTGCACAATTATGTATCTGCGGGTCGTGTGACTGATATTACTGTTGCGATTGGTGGTTCACTGACAGTTCGTGGAAAAGGAAGTGACCGTCTTTATTTTAGGCTGTCACTCAATTCAGTATTACATACACCTGGAAATCTATTTAGTTTACTATCAATTGGTCGGATTACTCGTGACTTGCAATGCTCAGTAATATTTTTTTTTCTGATGGTTATGTTTTTCAGGAGCTGAAGACTGAAAATACTGTTGCTATGGGGCATGTGATTGGAGGCTTGTACCTGTTTGACATGAATTCTTTTGTTGCCTGTGCTGGCCTAAAACTTGATCCTTTTGAGTTGCATTGTCGGTTGGGTCATCCATCTATCTAAGTTCTCCAAAAAATTTATCCATCTTTAGAGTTACAAGTTCCTTTTTATTGTAAGTCAAGTAGTTTGGCCAAGCATCACCGAATTTCCTATCCAGTGAGTTTAAATAAAGCCGCATCAGCTCATTTTGAGTTAGTGTATTCTGATATATGGAGGCCTTGTCCAGTTGAATCGATGATGGATTTTAAGTACTTTATTTCCTTTGTTTATTTCCTTTGTTGATGACTACTCACATGTCACATTTGTGTACTTGATGAAAAATTGCTCTGAACTATTTGATATTTGGTGCAATTTCTATACGAAAATCAAAACACAATTTGGAGTTCCTATTAAGTATTTTTGGAGTGACAAAGGTCATGAGTATCTGTCTCGTGAGTTCAATTCTCATATGTCTAGATATGACATCATCTACCAAACTTTGTGCCCTTACACACCAAAACAGAATGGTGTGACCGAACGCAAGAATATCCATCACTTGAAAATAACGCATGCTCTTATTTTTCAAGCATGTACTCCCAAGAGATTTTGATCGGATGCGGTACTTACAGGTTGCTATCTGATCAATCGTATGCCATCCTCTGTTTTCAATGGCGAAACTCACTTTTCTCTACCTCTTAAATTTTTTTGGCTACTTTTGTTATGTTCGGGATACTCGACCGACTTTTTCCAAATTTGATCCGAAGGCAATCTAGTATATTTTTCTCGGATATTCGAAAGACCAGAAAGGGTATCGTTATTTTTTTTTCCAACTTTGAAGCAATATTTTATGTCTCGGGATGTTACCTTAGTTGAGACTGAGCTTTTCCCACTTTCTCCAACTACCGAGTTTGTTCCAAAAGTCTATCCATAGGAGACTTTTATCTTGTATCCAGTTCAAACACCACAGCCCCCCGTAAGGGTGCCCTCCCCTGTCGAGCTAGTCTTATCATTCGATGGTCCGCAAACATCGGCCCAATTTGATCCGCGTCGCCAGTCTTACCAGATCCGCCAGAACAATCACCACCAATGGTGTCCTCGGCCATCGTGCCATCGTCCTTCTCCAGCTCACTGATTCACCAGCTCCAATAAAATAAACATCACTATGGTCTCCACAACCGTCGAGCCATCATCCTCCTCCAACTCCATTGCTTCACCATCGCCTGATATACCGACTCGCCCCCGTCGTGCATTTCGTGACCATCCTTTGAGTTATTGGCATTGTAAAGGGATCGCATGTCAAACTCAGTCCTTGGTGGCGACTATTGACATGATTCAAATTTCTAATTCTGCAGATAAAGGATTCAAATATCCCGGTTGACGTGCTGTGATGGAAGAGAAGATAAAAGTGCTCCAAAAAAAATCATACATGGAATTTTGTAGACTTGCCTACTGGAAAGAAGGCGGTAGGTTGCAAGTGGGTGTTCACAATAAAGGTAAAACCGGATGGCACTCTTGATCGTCTGAAAGCTCGTCTTGTGTCGAAAGGGTATTCTCAACTTATGGTAAAGATTACTCTGAGACATTCTCTCCCGTTGCCAGAATAACCTATGTGTGCGTGCTTCTGGCCTTAGCAGTTCGCTATGAATGCCATTACTTCAACTGGAAGTGAAGAATGCATTTCTCTATGGGGATCTTGAAGAGGAATTTTATGTGTTGCAACCTCCTGGATTTGTTGCAAGGGAGGGTAGAGTGTGTCATTTGCGAAAGGTCCTCTACGATCTCAAACAATCTCCTCATGTGTGGTTTGGTTGATTACACATGTTGTTACCCACTTTGGCATGTGTCAATCAAAGAAGGATTATTCGATATTTTACCGACAAACATCAGCTGACATAATACTACTTTGTATCTACATTGACGATATTGTGAATACGGAAGATGACAGCCAGGGTATTGCAGGGTTGAAGAAGTTTTTGGGAGACCAAGGATATGGGATAGTTTCAGACCAAGGATATTGGATCGTTGAACTACTACTTGGGCATTGAAGTCACACGAGGTAAACGAGACATTGTAATATCTCAGAGGAAGTATGTGCTGGACATCCTAAATGATGCAGGAATGATACAAGCCAAGGGAGCAACCTCGTCCATGGATCCAGGGGTAAAGTTACTCCCCGATGAGGGGGTCCTAATGACCAATCCGGATAAGTATCGTAGAGTGGTTGAATAAATCAACTACTTGGCGGTCATGACTCGCCCATACATTTTCTTCGTCGTAAGTGTCACAAGTGAATTTATGGCTTCCCCATGAATTCCATATTGGCAGGCAGTTCTTAGAATCTTACGATATCTAGCCCAGAATTCGAAAAAAGGAATTCAGATGGAGAATCAGGGATATACTCAACTTGAATGTTTTACAGATGCCGATTGGGGTGCTAATCTTACGGATAGAAGGTTTACATTTGGTTATTCGATATTTATTAGCGGAAACTTGGTGTCATGGAAGAGCAAGAAGCGGAGTGTGGTCTCACGATCGAGTTCAGAAGCGGAATACTGAGCTATTGCTCATGGCACAGCAGAAGTGTTATATCTGCAACATCTTCCATAGGAGATGATAGAAGATGCATAATCTAAAGCAGCAGATATGTGGTGTGATAACCAATTTGCTATTCATATTGCTACAAATCCTGAATTCCATGAAAGGATAAAGTACATTGAGAAAGACATCAACTTCGTCCGTGATGAGTATAAAAAGGGGATGATAAAGTTTCACCATATGAGGACCGACGATCAGATAGCTGATATATTTATGAAATCTCTTTTGGGTCCTCGGATTCAATTTTTTTGTAACAAACTGGGCATGATTGACATCTATGCTCCAACTTGAGGGAGTGTGTTAAGTATTATAAGCATTAGTATATTAGTCTATTGGACTTTAGTCCTATATCAGATAGAATAATAGAGATAGGTTGTCTCCTCTCATATATATATGTAATCTCTTTTTATAAATGAATCATCCAATTATTCCTTACTACACTATTGGTGATGAACTATAGGACATGGTAAGTCATCTCCTTAATCAACGCAACCTTATTGAAAGCCTTCTCCTTCCATTGAGCCCAATGTTGCAATGAAAGAATGCACAATACTAGAGGAACCGACACCAGAACATGAGTCAAATGCTATCACAGTATGAAGTTCAACTTGATTTCCTAGCTCACAGGGAAAAAACTAAAAGGTATTCTGGCCCTACCCTATTGAATAGGACGATGCCCCGAATCTGCGAAAGTTCAAGCCACCAATATTGCATTCTTATTCTGCCAAAGTTCAAGCCACAAATATTGCATTCTTATGACGACTTGACTTCACCAAACTAGCATATCAACGACTTCCAGTCACAAACTAGTGAAGTAGTAGGTAACAATGCCATAATGACTCACCTTTTCGTCGGCACTCTGAAGAACGTGGCATTTGATTTATTCCGAAGTATCCCACTCATCTCAATCAACTCTTAAAATGATATGGAGACTCTCTTTCTCAAGTAAATCTATGAGGATGATATAGAGGTGACTTTGTAAAATTTGATAAACATGGTCCAGAAGGAAGGAAAAGTCGCAAAGGACTATATTAAAAGGTTTCAGTGCCTCTCTTTCCATTCTCATTCAAGAATGTCAGAGTGCATGCTGTTGGACAAAAGTAATAACAAATTTTTACTACCAATTGAATTTTTCTTGGGAGCCACCAATCTAACCACTTAGAAGAAGCTCAAGGGCGACGTTGAATGTGATGAACGATCCACCATGAAACTTGAAAATTTTAGAGTTAAGAACCCAGAGGAGGTAGTAAATAATCTTAGACACCAGCTTCTTCCCACCCAAAAGGTAAGGAAACTCTTACCTTTAACACATCATGAGATAACCAACCAAGATCCAAGACGAACTTGTCAGGCGATACTTCAATCCCTTAACGTCCAAGGGAATATTCCTTCAAGGATGACCGAGTAGTGCCAATCTTCAACTTGCTCGTAACGGGAAACAAATTAAATCTTGGCAGAACCTTCGAGGGAATATTTGCTCCATTTTCCTCTATATGATCCTTCTCAAGCGTCGCATACTCTGCCTCAAGCACATCTTGTATCCAGTGATACCGAGTTATAAAATGCTTGGACCGACTATGAAATATCGGATTCTTCCTAAGGTGAATAACACTTTGGATATAGCAAAATAAAACATATTGCTCTTGATTAAGCTTTATTTTATTCAGGAACTTCTTCATCCATAACAACTTATTGCAAGCCTCAGTCGCCGCATTGAACTCTACCACTGTCGTATACAAGGCAACACACTTTTGCAACCGCAACTACTATGAAATTGCTCCACCAGCAAACATCATGACATATCCCGAAGTCAATTTTCTAATATCCATATCCCAGCCATATCAGCATCAGTATACCCAACCAGCTTCGGATCATGACTCCCGAATAAAAGCTTTTAAGTAGTAGTGCCCTGAAGATATCAAATAATCAATTTGAACGCACTCCAATGCATCCTTCCATGATTAGAAAAACACATGTTAATAACATCAACTATGTGAGCAATATTGAACCTTACACACACCATGGAATACATGAGACTCTCCACTGCTGAATCATACAGAACTCGTTCTATATCTTCTTTTTTGTCCTTGGTAGGTAGGGGTTACTCACTTTCTTCGACCCGTCCACCTCGAAACATTGAAGTACTCGGTAAATGTGCTTCTTTTGGGACAACCCAAGAAACTTGGACTTCTCTCTCTCTCAGCTAATCTTTATCCTAATAATAGTCTTCATTGTTCCTAAATCCTTAATAGATAAGGTCACGACCAGTTGGCGCTTCAACTCTGCTATCTTGGTGGCATTTTGTCACACCAATAACATATAATCGACATAAAGCAATAAAATGATAAAATTATCCTCGGTAAAATATTTCACAAACACACAATGGTCTGATGTCGTACGTGCATAACCATCCTCTCCATTAATGACTCAAACTTTCTGTACCGCTATCGCGGAGCCAATAAGACTATACAAGCTCTTTTTCAATCGACAAACTAAATGACTTGCCCTTCTCACAAAACCCCTCGGGCTACTCCCTGTATAATTTTTTCTTTAAATCACCATGGAGGAATGTCGTTTTCACATCTATTTTCTCAACTTCTAAATTAAAACTGGCTACTAAATCTAACGCTAAAAGGATGGATGACAACTTGATAACCGGTAAGAAGATTTTATCGAAATCTACGTCCTTTCGCTGACTATAGTCTTTGACTACCAGTCTCGTTTTGTATCGAGGGCGAGTATCATCTTTTGTATGCTTAACTCTGAACACCCATCAATTCTTCAAAGACTTCTTGTCTTTTTGGCAACTGTTAGCCCAATAATTTAGTTGAGTTTTTGAATATGGCCAATCGATTAAGTTTAACATTATAATATTACTAATAGTCATGCAATCACTATAATGTTGATACTTAAACTTAGTATTTTCTAAATATACAATAAATGTATCACACTTGCTACTGCGCATATTTCTTTGTTCGTCTAAACATATATTTGCAGAAAAGTAAGATTAAACATGGACTATGCAATGAAGAAATCAAGGTAGGCCAAAGACACGTTATAGCACAAGATTTTATCTTTGGACAACTGTCATTAAGAAAAAAGTCATCATTATGCAAAAGAAGAAGATAAGCCATGACATGCCATATTTTCAACAAAGTTCAATTATTGGCGTCGTTAAAGTGCTTCCAGTTTTATTCTTTATTCTGTATTTTCTCTTTATTGTTAGTAATCATGTAAGTCGAGTCGGACTGGCACTAGGAAGCTCAAATTCCATCCTAAACCAGATCCTAGTCAACCAAATAAACCTGACCCAAAACCAAAACTCATTCTGAAAAATAGATAGTCAAACTCGGGCTGAATTCAGCCACACCGAACTTAGGTCAAATTCGGTAGCTGTTGACCCAATTTTAGATTTGTTCATTTCTCCTGAAGAACTAGTCTCCAATGTTCGAAATTCAGAATGTTAGGCACACCTAATTCATGTCGAATTCGATCCCAGTTCCCATGTTGAAAAGCTATAAATATCCCTTGAGTTTGCTATTGAAACTCATAATTATACCCTTGCAATTATATATTTTCCTGAGCTACAAACCTTCCCATCTCAAAGACAAACTCCCTAGACTTCTAAAGTGCTAAGTGAAATTCGATTAGAAGTCTATGAGAGTTTTAAAGCTTGGATCTCCAAGTTTGTTTTTTATTTCGTTGTAGAAGTCGGCGAGCCATTTGGATCAAAGCTCGTGGTTGTAAGAAGTCGACGAGCACTTCAGATCAAATCTCATGGTTGTAAGAAGTCAGAGCCCTTTGAATCAAAGCTTGTGGTGTATTCTTATTTGTTCAAATAGTAGATTAAAGCCAGACAAGAGTTTTTGGGACTAGACTGCATTCCACGAAGGATACAAGGATACATCACAGTGTTTGTGTTCCTAAACTTCTTAAATCTCTGATTATTTGCTTGCTGATTTTTAATTAGTAATTATCATTATTTTTATTTAGTAATTGCTACCTTCACCCTATTCATCCCCTCTAGGGTTGTCTACAGCAACCATACCAAATCACAAGTAGTTGCATACAAGGAATTCTCCCCTCCTGCATAGCCTACATCTACTACTACATGTATTCGTCTTCCATCACCTCTACGAAGCTTTCAGGTTCTCTCCCATAAGTCAATAGCCTATACTCATCTAATGAGTACCTCATGGATGGTCGACGTTCTCTCATACACCTTCTTAACTTAACCTCTAGTGTTGGCTTTGTAATGACAACCTCATCCCTTCAGGAAATGTCTTCTCGGTATGCTCATTCTTCTTAGGGTAACTCTCATCATCACCAATAGGCTGATGACAAAGGTTAGAAGGATCTCCAAGTACTAGCTCCCACAAAACTAGATTTTTTGTAGTATTATCTGAAAATTGCTCGATGCATGATGACTAACTCAGGAAATTCCTCAGCCATATAAGGCATCTTGGAATCCTGAGTATTGGTTATGGTATGATCCTCGGCGAATACTACGTCCCTACTTTTTGTAAAGATTTTCTTTCACTGGGTCGTAGAGTATATACCCAAACTCATCCCAACTATAGCCAACAAAGACGCACTACCTCATCTTTGACTCAAGTTTGGATATCTCGTCCTTTAATACATGCACGAAGGCCTTACACCCAAAAACTTGAATATGACTGTATGACGATTCATTATCATATCATACTTTATCAGGCAAATCACCATGCAAAGGAGCACTAGAAGATAAATTAATAACATAAGCAACAGTGTTGAGAGCCTCACCTCAATAAATGTCTGATAAGTTTGCTAATGATAACAAATATCGTACCCTCTCCATTAGTGTCATGTTCATACTATTCACTACATCATTGAGCTAAGGTGTCTTTAGCTAAGTCTTCTAGTGTCAAATTATTTGCTCTCTGCAATAAGCATCAAAGGGACCAATGTATTCACCGCCAGTCAGACCAAAAATTCTTTAACTTCTTGCACGTCTCTCTTCAACAGAGGCTTAAAACTCATTGAAACTAGTTTGCACATGATCATTGGTCTATATAGCATAGACCCAAACTTTTTTGAAATAATCATCTATAAAAGTTATAAAATAAGAAGCAACACCAATAATTTTTACCTTTATTGGACCGCAAACGTCCGAGTGAACCAACTCGAGCAACGACGTCTTCCTAGAGACTGGATGACTTTAGAAAGATATTATATTTTGCTTTCTAGCCATGCAGTGTGTGCATCTATCCAATTTTGTAGACTTAAGCCTCAAAATTATTTTTATGTTCAACAAGTAGCTCATTTATTTCTTGTTGATATGGCTAAACTATCTGTGCCACTACTCGGTAGATGCATCACTGACTGCGTCATCTCATGTGTCCTTGTGCGATCCCTTCCATATAATAAAGACCAGACTTTTTGCTTCTTTTGGCAATCATCAATGAACAAGTGGAAAGCTTCCACTGATAGTTTCCAAAGAGATTGGAGAATCCCTCATCATCTAACCTTCCAATCGACACAAGGTTGAAATAGATATCGGGTACATGATGAACACCTTTGAACACAAGAGTTGCTCTTTTACTTGTCTTTAAATGCATATCTCCATTAGAAACAGCCTTTGATACATTTTCATTGCCCGTCTTTAACACTCCATAATCTAATGTTGTGTATGAGGCAAATAGTATCATGTTGCAAGATATGTGCACTAAAGAACCTGAGTCCACCAGCCAAAAATTGTCATCGTAAGCAAGGTTCATGATCACCTCATCACCTACAACAATAACATTGCCTCTATGTGCTAAGACGATCGATGTATTGTTCATACTATGCTCTTGTCATGCTTCATCTTTCTCTTCCAAGCAAAACTATTTCGCTTGACGTGGCCTTTCTTGCCACAATGGTAGCACTCAAAGTTCTCTTACTGACTTTTAGACTTGTCTCTTCTACCGTTCGAACCCTTACTCTTACTCCTTCCTCGGCTCTCTGAACCAAAGGCCTCTGAATATGATGTAGATGAAGTGCCTAGAGCTTTGCTCCACATATATTCATTCAATACCCTGCTCTTGGAGAACTTTAGACTAACTACGCCTTTTAGAGAAGAAACAATTATGGACACTCGTACGATCTCTCATAAGTCTGATGATGTACATACCAACCAAAGTTCATGTACTTCGTCGTCACTTTACTCCTATAGTATAACTACCTAATTCCGGGCGTGGGGTAATTTTTTTATTTCATATTTATTTGTATTATTAATAATATATAGTTATATATAATTCATATTTCTAATATAGTTAGTGGTTAGCGTTAGACTATTAGTTAGACTTAGTGCTAGTGAGCCCAAGTGGATCGAACTAGACTTGACATGACCCATTGGTTCAATTAAATAGAATAGTCATAATTAGACTAGTTAATTAGTTATTTCCTTAGTTAAATGAATAAAATATTCTTCTTATTAGGAATTGAACCATTTCCATAATTAAATGAACCTTCATGACAATCATTGAGGCTATTTTGGACTTTGTTCATTGACCATAGAGGGGGAGTAGTGGCCGGCCCTAATTATAAGGGCGAGTGACCTCCTCCACTTGTCATTTAATTTCATTTTATCCCCAAATTTGGTTCATCCCCAAATTTATTCATCTCTCCACCAAATTATCATTCCAATTTTACCTCATTCCCTAGTCATATTCATCATCAAGGAGCTTTGAGGTGGCAAGGAGCACTAAGGAGAAGGAATTGCTAGAAGCTCGGCTGGACCGACTCGGGAGCCTGCGACTGGACTTGTGTCCCCTTGTGTCCATTTGGAAGAGTTCATTGGGAATCTATCTCCCAATAGGTAAAATTCATATTTCTCCATCAATTTCCATTCTAATTGGCATAATAGACCTATAGGAACCCTCCTATGGCTAAGGACTACATATAAAATTGGAGAAGTATTAGGTTCTAATAAGCCCTATTGTGGAAGTTACATTGAATTTTGTGGCCAAATTGGAGAAAATCCGAATTTGGTGCACAAAGTATTTGAGAATAGGATTATTGGTGGTTTGAGACTTTAATCCATGTATATTGGGGGTGTACGTGTCCAAAATTGGACACGGGGAGTGCGTATCATGATACAACATGATACAAAGTCGTAGGAAGGATATTTTCATGTGTTTTGGGTTCTAGCATGTCAATTTCTCCATATTATATTATAATAGGTATTATGTATGTTATTCATACTATATAGAATGTTTTAGTTGTGTTTTATTTGATTTGAGGTATGTATCATGATAATGGAGGAGGGTGAGCATTGGTATCATAAGTATCAAGATGATACATGAGGGTATCATGACCATTTATATAGGTGTTTGATGGAATATTTATGATAGGTTACTTGGAGAGTGTGTTTTAGTGTGTGCTCATCATTTTATGTTGTGCATGTTTTGATGTCCATTAAGGTGTGTTAGTATTGGAGAGGTGTTGCATGAGGGATTGGTTAGTGAGAAGTAGGTGTTTGGAGTCGGTAAGCAGGGGGAGACATGTGCAGCAAGGAGTATTGCTGCACTTCACAATAGTTTATTAGATGTAGTAACATTAGTGGCAACTGCCATATGCAAGCTTGAGTTGCATTGGACACTGCAACAAGCAATCTGAGTTGCACATGTGTGCTTACAGACATCTGCAAGTTGTGCACATGTATTTAGGTTTGACAGTGGGGTGTCCAGCACTATGTATGGTCTGTAGTCAGTTGGGGGTGGCTTTGTTCAGTAGATTGGGTCAGTGCATAGATTGGATCTGGACTCAGGCAAGCAAGTGAACTTCATTTCACTTGCATGCAGTGCAATCCATGTTGACTGCTGCATTGGAATAGAAGTAAGACTGTGTCAGTGGTGATGTGTTGGTGTAAGGTGGCAAGTCTAGAGAGGGAGTTGAGTATCACAGTTGGAATGCATGATCTGTGCACAAGGGTGCACAAATGTGTTACTCGAGTACATGGCAATAGTACAATACCTGGGAATTTTAGGCTTTATAGTGTCTGTGCCATTGTAGGCCTGTGTGTTGGACCTGCAGGGGATGAGGGGAGCAACAACATTGCTCGAGTACAGGGGGGTACATCTACTATGTGTCCAAACAACAATGAGCCAGTGTGATCTATAGTTAACTGCAGGAGATGAGGGTAAGCACATAATTTGGAAGTTATCCTGCAATGAACTCATTTGCAAGTGTGTAGGATGTTTGGCTCTGTGCAGGCCCGTGTATGGGAAGAATGTGAGGTACACGTGTGAAGTTAGTGTTGGTTATATGGCTAGATAGAGGTAAGGTATTTAGTTATACTATGATATTGGCATTTAGATAGTGTGAGTGTGTTAGTTATTAATATAATATAGATAAGATATAGATATATAAGATACCAATATGTATTGAGGTACTAAGGTATTAAGTTATGAGATGCTGGAATAGGGTAGCACATGAGATATCAAGTATAGCTAAGGTAATGGATTAAAGTTGAGGTAAGGTATAGTTATAGTTTAGATACTAAGGGAATATTAGCTAATAGATATAACTAGTATATTAAATGTTATAATTATAGATACTTAGTAATATTACCTACTATAGCTAATACCTTCAAGGTATGGACCTAAAAATCTAGGTATAACCTAGTATCAACTAGTTTAGCCTTGTAATCAACCTATAATCTAGATTTGGACCTATAATAAATGTATCAACCTAGTTTGACCTAATTTGACTAGTATGGCCTAGTTTTGATCTAGAAATCACCTTTTAACTTATTTTAACATGTTTATTTTTTTATTACAACAAATGACATAGAATTTCCTACGTAGGTCAGTGTGACACTAGTTCAGACACTGATTTGCACCATTGCTAAGGACCACATGTGAGTATATTCTCTGACAAATTTTGATTTATGGTAGCTTCTATGTTACATGTATCTAGTATAGTTATACATTATTCCTGACACGATGTTACACAGATTAGTGTATTCTAGATCCCGTCATGAGATATTATCTCCTGTTGGTCCCTGTACATGCCCTGTGATTCCTGTACATGTATAGATACCGATTCCTGAGAAGGTTGGCCCCCTGCTCTACGAATCCTGTGTCATAACGTATCATGGTTGGATCCAATATACCAGTCGGGGGTTTGCGAGTAATAGTTATATATGTGATCATACCAATCCCTATAAAAGTATTCATGTATAAGTACCATGTTAGTGTTAATCCTATACTTCATGTATGATTAACCAGGTCATGATCCATGTTCATGTTCCCAAGCCGATCACATGTCGAAGTTAGTGCTCACATACTTAGTATAGTTTGTGGCACCCCGTTCCCCCTATTCAGGGAGCGCGACTAAGAAATACAAATGGTATCGTTCGATCGGGATAGATTGAAACAAGAACCCAACATCGTTATGGATTTGCTTTTTCGGAATCGATTCCCATATTCAGTGGACTGTGCCCCTGGGATCGACTTAGCAGCAGAGTCAGGAGGGACCTCTCCGCTGCATCTTTTGTTGCCTCAGTTTTCGCTGTCGCTTGTTGCTTTCGTGCCTTGAGTTGGTTTTCGGATTTGCTTGAGTTTTCTTGAACGGTTTCGATAGATTTTATTATTTTCGTTCATTGAACTGCACTTCAATTCTGAGATGGGAAAGGGTAGAAGAGGTATTGATCATCTGTTCGTGGTAATGTAGGTGAACGAGCAGTAGACGACGTGCGAGCAGAGTCCTGAAGCACCATTTTCCTTCTCCCTTCCAACCAACTAAGTGAGTGGCTTATATTCGATTCAGTTGGCCCTTCTTTCAGTCTTTACACCTAAAAATCTTGTATTCTTGTTTGTCCCGATCAGACGATACCAAGTAATAACTAAAAGATGTCAAGATAAAAAGGGAATAGACTTGGATTATTATTGCTTATCAATCAAACTTGTGAACGGTTATCTTATTGTATGCTAGTTCGTTTAAATGTTCTATATATACTTCAATTTTAGTTAGAATGCATCTTCTTCTATAAATTGTGCTAAGTATAAAACAGACTTGTTATGCAATAAACTGTCAGGAAGACTATGCAAAATGAATCATGCAATGCTGCTTGTTTTGTACTCATATTGACTCAATGCATCAAATGATAACTTAACGTGAACGCCGTTTGATCACGGACAACTTGTGCACAAGGTCAATGGGTTCCTGCGGACGGTTGCTGGGCACTGGCGCCGATCCGATCCGGGCAAAACTTCACGATAGTCTCACGTGCGAACGGGATGGCGTATAGCGCCTCACGTGCTTCGTTGCATACCATCCTTGTTCAACGACTATAACTCGTCTATTATGGCTTCTAGCCAGTGATCGCCACGTGTATTTAAACCTGTTGCAAGCTAACTTGTATCTTCGTTTACAGGGAAGAACATGGTAAGTATTGTGCAGGTGGTTCAAACGGACAGGTAAAAGCCATCGAACGGTGGTAAGTTTATTTCAGTATTTTATATATATACTGTTGCTTGTAAAATAAACTAAGGCAAGATAGAAAGACCACAAATAATATGCATGCTTCATATAAACAATGTGTTGATTGGTAAAGTTGGGTTAACTCGCCTTCACCAGTATATTTTGATGTACTGACCCTCATTGAAACATGTTCCCCGTACTAAGGAGATCCGAACGAGGAGCTGAAGTCGTCTTCCCGATCCAGTCCAGCTGTCGGTGTGTTCAGATCGTGCCTTTGAAGCATTTTGAAGCAAGAGCTAGCAACCCAGACACAATACAGCTCAGAGGGAAAGCTGTCATCCCTCCAGGAGGTCTTTACATTTTTAAGTTTAGTAAAGGGATGTAATGTACAAGACTGCTATCTCATTTTGTGTCAACTTTTGTAAGCCCGTGCGGCAATTAGCTGACTCGTTCAAGAGTTTGTAATAGATGTTCATTATCAATAATAAGAACTTTTCCATGTTCTAAATCTGTGTTTTAATTTATCTGCGTACTCTGAATATGCGCTCGCTATGCGAAATAGAATAACTTAGCCTTGTGCGGTGCGCGCAACCTAGGCCCGCATGGCGGTCACGCCCGGGGGACGACTATCGATTCCACGAAATTGGGGCGTGACATGTTTGTATCAGAGCACAGCTTCAAAGTTCTTTTGACCCTCGCACTGAAAAAGTTCCTTTAACGATCAAATTCCTGTGCGAACTCTTGAACTCGTTAGGCCAAAATGAGATACGTTCATGCAATAAGTCCATAATATATTATGATATGATGTAAATTACCTTCTTTTGTGGCACCAGCGCAATCCTCAGCGCTAGCACCGAGCGAGACACAAGTCCAAGGAAGTAGTTCGGGTACTTCGGGAAGTTCACGAAGCCAGCAAGCCATGTCTCGCGTCGATCCCATTCAGCAAATGATGCTGATGTTGGAAGACAACCAACAAAGGGAAGAGGCTCGCTGTGAACGGGCCGAGAACGAACGGAGGAAAGGCAACTCAAGTTTCAAGACAATATAGAAGATCGATTATCAGTCCAACAGAAGCAGGTAGATACCTGCAACAGATCGTTCAGACTTTGGCCTCCAACCATTCCGCGACAACAGCGGCGACTTCGGTGGAGCAGCCCGTGCTTGAAGTCGAGACGCCTCAAACTCCAAGGAAGAGGGATATGATTGCCTTCGACTTTGGCGACTTCAAAAAAGTCTGCAACACACCATTTAAAGGGACTGAGGACCCAATTGTGGCTCTAGATTGGTTGGCCGAACTTGAAGATCATTTCTCCCTGCTTGAGGTCCCCGAAGAGAAGTGCGTCGCATGTGCTCAACTACAGCTCCATCTTAACGCGCACGATTGGTGGGACGTGCATCGACGATCTCTTCAAGTTGACCATGGAGAGGAGGCGATTAGGTGGGCGACTTTTTGTGCCACGTTTAAAGAGGAGTTCATACCCCCTCCTGTGCGTCGTCAAAAGGAGAACGAGTTTGTGCAGCTACGACAAGGCAGCATGACAGTTAAACAGTATTCTGCCGAATTCAACCGACTCTCCAAATTCGCTAGAGCCTATTTACCTGATACAACGAGTCGAGCTAGAAGGTTTGAAGGTGGTCTGCGCCCTGCCATCCATGTGCACGTAGTTGTTTATCTGTATCAGACAATACGGGGAGTCCTGAACCACGCTCTATCTCTTGAACCACAGTATCCTCATGTTCCTACCGGCACTGTGCATACCTCTAATCACAAATGCCATAGCAACGAAAAAGGAAACACCGCTGCAAAGCGCCTTAACAACGATGGTCCAGAAAGAGGAAACCTAGGGCCATCGTGTAATTTTTGCAAGAAACTAGGGCACACGGCTGACAAGTATCGCAAGAAACTTGGGCAATATCTCATTTGTGGTGATACAAACCATAGAATTCGAGACTGTCCAAAATATTCTGCTCAACATCCTCAATATTACGTTCCCTAACGGTAGGTTCTATTCCTAAGTTTCGAGGATGAAACTTCCAATTAGTTGGGTAGGATGTGGTGCCCCGTTCCCCCTATTCAGGGAGCGCGACTAAGAAATACAAACGGTATCGTTCGATAGGGATAGATTGAAACAAGAACCCATCCTCGTTATGGATTTGTTTTTTCGGAATCGATTCCCATATTCAGTAGACCGTTCCCCTGGGATCGACTTAGCGGCAGAGTCAGGAGGGACCTCTCCGCTGCATCTTTTGTTGCCTCAGTTTTCGCTGTCGCTTGTTGCTTTCGTGCCTTGAGTTGGTTTTCGGATTTGCTTGAGTTTTTTTGAACGGTTTTGATGGATTTCATTATTTTCGTTCATTGAACTAAACTTCAATTCCAAGATGGGGAAGGGTGGAAGAGGTATTGATCAGCTGTTCGTGGCAATGCAGGTGAACAAGCAGTAGACGACGTGCGAGCGGAGTCCTGAAGCACCATTTTCCTTCTCTCTTCCAACCAACTAAGTGAGTGGCTTATATTCGATTCAGTTGGCCCTTCTTCCAGTCTTCATACCTAAAAATCTTGCATTCTTGTTTGCCCTGATCAGACGGTACCAAGTAATAAGTAAAAGATGTCAAGATAAAAATGGAATAGACTTGGATATTATTGCTTGTCAATCAAACTTGTGAAATGTTATCTTATTGTATGCTAGTTCATTTAAAATGTTCTATACATGCTTTAATTTTAGTTAGAATGCATCTTCTTCTATAAATTGTGCTAAGTATGAAACAGACTTGTTATGCAATAAACTGTCAGGAAGACTATGCAAAACGAATCATGCAATGCTGCTTGTCTTGTACTTATATTGCCTCAATGCATCAAATGATAACTTAACGTGAACGCCGTTTGATCACGGACAACTTATGTAAAAGGTCAATGGGTTCCTGCGGACGGTTGCTGGGGTACTGGCGCCAATCCGATCCGGGCAAAACTTCACGATAGTCTCACGTACGAATAGGATGGCGTGTAGCGCCTCACGTGCTTCGTTGCATACCATCCTTGTTCAACAACTATAACTCGTCCATTATGGCTTCTAGCCAGTGATTGCCACGTGTATTTAAACCTGTTGCAAGCTAATTTGTATTTTTGTGGTAGGTAAGAACATGATAAGTATTGTGCAGGTGGTTCAGACAGACAGGTAAAAACCACCGAACGGTGGTAAGTTTATTTCAGTATTTTATACATATACTGCTGCATGTAAAATAAACTAAGGCAAGATAGAAAAACCATAAATAATATGCATGCTTCATATAAATAATGTGTTGATTGGTATTGTTGGGTTAGCTCGCCTTCACCAGTACATTTTGATGTATTGACCCTCGTTGAAACAGGTTCCCCGTACTAAGGAGATCCGAGCGAGGAGCTGAAGTTGTCTTTCCGATCCAGTCCAGCTGTCGGCGTGATCAGATCGCGCCTTTGAAGCATTTTGAAGCAAGAGCTAGCAACCCAGACACAAAATAGCTCAGAGGGAAAGCTATCATCCCTCCAGGAGGTCTTTATATTTTGAAGTTTAGTAAAGGGATGTAATGTACAGGACTGCTATCTCATTTTGTGTTAACTTTTGTAAGCCCGTACGATAATTTGCTGACTCGTTCAAGAGTTTGTAATAGATGTTCATTATCAATAAAGAAAACTTTTTCATGTTTCAAATCTGTGTTTCAATTTATCTGCGTACTCTGAATATGTGCTCGCTATGTGAAATAGAATAACTTAGCCTTGTGCGGTGCGCGCAACCTAGGCCCGCACGACGGTCACGCCCGGGGGACGACTATCGATTCTACGAAATTGGGGCGTGACATAGTTTTCTTAGGCGTGACATAGTTTTCTTAGTCCTGATTCCCTGTATATAAGATTACATTGCCCTATTTATTTCCATTCCCGTAGTTTCATTATCTGTTCATATTTCTGTTTCCTGTTCTTGTTTCATTATCATGTATTTCTTTACTATTTAATATTTCATAGTCGTTATCATTTATTTAGAACTGTTGTTAGAGGTATGCTTCACTACAATTCTGACTAGATAATATTTTTCAGTGATTGTTATGCTCTCCATTCTGGGATTTTAGAGTGATGCTATAGGCAAGACTGCTCTTACATTGTGGACTTGAGGTGACAACTGTAGAGATCTAGACTAGTACTTCTTATTCCATATCATGTCAAGTTTTATTCCTTTAGAATATTATTTGGTTTATACTTCTTAATCATTCTTCCTTTAGATTATTGTGATTGAGTACATGATAGAACTAATTGTATTAGTATGATTGATAGCTAAATATTAATGACTTACAATGTATTCTACCGCTGATGCTGTGGCGTAGGCTAGACGTACCCATGTACTCGTACCCCTATATCGGGTGCGGATCATGACACAATTTTATGTTGGCCCATGCAGGCCAGGATTCGTAATTGGTGCGATATTGTGGTAGTGCAACGGCTTAATTATATTACTGTGAGCCTACGATAGGATATAGGAAATAAGATACTATGATGAGAGATAGAATACTCAATCACAAATTAGAACTTTTTGAGAGATTCCTGGGATGACCCTTGAGAATCTTATTTTGAATCTATTTATACTTGCTTCGTTTCACCTTCGCTTTTGTACTTATCCATTGTTGAATTTGATTATTGTATCGAGATGAATCTTATGGACTAAGTTAAGGAATACTATGATAACATAAATGGATAAGAATAGTGAGAAAGGTATCGCCTGTCTTGGTTATGAGCCTAGAGTTTATCGTAGCCAAACTAGTTGGCGTGACGAAAACGTAGAGACCTGATTTTGGATGTACATATCTTCGTTATAAAATTTAGAGTTTATCGCAGCTATACTAGTCGGCACAGCAAGGATTCTAGATAACATGATTATAGAGGTGCATACCTTATTTATGGACTCTATCGTTTATCGTAGCTATGCTCACTAGCGTGGCGAGGATTCTGAGTAACATAATTTCGGATAGACGTGTATGATTATCAGATTGTATCTTAATTGGTTCTTAACATATCGTTTCTATCATTCAACCATGTTATCATTGAGTTTTGTTTATCACCCTACTAGCTCAGGATAGAGATATCTTTAGATCCTTTAGTTAGTTTCTTATATAGCTTCACCTTTATCAGTTCCTCAGGCAGCTTTCTTGGATAGTGTAGTAGTTTGGTAACTTGCAGATAGGTTGTGCCAAGTTGAGTATTAGTGTTGGATGTAGGAGTGTTGCTTGTAAGTTTGAGAGTGGTTCTTGGTTGGGTATATGAGCATTAGGTATCAGTGTATAAGCCCAGAAGTAACTCATAGTATAGTTGTAAGCATCCTGATTTTTTTGAATTAAAATTTTAAATTTATTAATATTGGTATTCTGAAATTTTTGTGATTAAGGAAAATTTTCATTTTATTTTAACTAGTTATAATATACAATATAATCAAATTTATAATTATGTGTATTTATTTAATTATTAATATTGCACAAAAAATATATTTTTGGGTGTACAACTATTATTATTGTATTGTATAATTTTTCTGAAATTTATTGAGGTCCAAAACTATTTTTAATGGCCACACACACACACATACACACACACACACACACACACACACACACACACATATATATATATATATATATATATATATATATAAAAGAAAAGAGAAAAAGATTAAAAGAAATAAAACCCAATAACCCAAAACCTAATTCTAACTTTAAACAACATCCCCCCACCCGCGTACACACAGATCTCCATCCCTCCTCTATATATATACATACATATAACTATAACATCAAAACTTAAACCCTAAACCCTAACCCTTAACCTAACCCATCACCCACGGCGACCGCCGCCCGCCGTCACCCTGCCAGAGCCGCCGACCACCGCCAGCACCGCCACCCGCAGCGCCCGTACGACAGTAGCAGCCGCCGCAGATCCGCCCCCCCACGTGCACAACGAGAGCTTTGCGGCCCCCTTCACACAAAGATTTTGCCCTTCTCGCTCGTCTGATTTGTGTCCCGTCTTCGCCGGTATATTCACAACCTAACCCTCTAGGATTCTCTTCAAGTGGAACAAATTTAGGCACCCCTGTTTGATCAAAAAATCGATTGGAAGTTGGCCGAAAAACTGTTCGAAAATAGTTCAGAAATTCAGTCCAAGTACCCCTGTTCATGCCCAATTTTCTACCAATTCGTTAACTATTTTTAAAATATAATTGAAGGAACTTCTTCACAATATAACCAAAAATTTTACTGTTCTTTTAGTTTTTATTAGTTTGCTATAATTGTTAAATTATTCTTATTCCAAAACGACTAAGAACTTATTTTTAAAACACCCAAAATCTTCGATATGGGGTGCGTCCTGCTAAACGAGGTGACTTCATCGTGTGCGAGTTGCATCAAAAGACGCATAACATAAACGCGACGTGTGGACTTTCGCAAAACTTGATTTGGATGTGCGTGCACACCGGAATCAATGTGTATCCGTCGAAAAGTCCCGTATTGACCTGTTCTGACACTCTCCGTAACTTCGTGTGTACTTGTCATTTCGCAACAAAACTTGCGCCATCGGATTCATAGTGTTGTGCTGGTCCTGTGACCCAAGTTTGGTTCGATTCTGAGAACGTTGACGAAACATCATTTTGTGGGCCCTACGGTTCCACATAATGGGCAATTTTGTGATCGGCTCATCGAAATCCAGTAATGGACATTCTGCTGGGTTCGTATCGTTGTTTTGGACTCGTAGACACTGAGTGGAACGAATTTGGAGAACTTTGACTTTGACACGTTTTACGGTACAAAGTGGGCCACATGTGGATCTCGCTTTCATCCAAAACTGTTAATTTTGTTCCTATGTCCAAATTGGACTTATGGGTAGTCAATCCTAGCTATTTCTAGTATTCTGAAAATAATTGTGATGTTTGTTTCAGCATCCAGAGGTGTACGTACAGATTCCACTTTTCTTGGAGTAGTTGACGGAGTTCAGAACCCAGGCAAGTGTACCTTGCCATGATGTATTGCAGTTCCTTGCCTTTATTATATTATTTAGTTATTATAGTTATTTTATATGGTAGGACCGTGAGACGTTGCTTAGCGTCCGAACAAGATTCGGGTGTCGACGCCGTACGTGGAGTCGTGTAACGTCACTTAGAGAGTTGATTCCACGATCCTATTTTTACGTGCTTGCTTTACCAAGTATGCCATACTCTAGAACACTTGACACTATTTTATGTGACAGAATCTTTCTTGAGTTATTTATGGTGATTCTATATAGGCTTACAGGATTCGTGATATGAGACTTTCATATTATATGGATATTATTATGAATCATTGCACTAGCTAAAGGTCATGATCTTGCATGTTATGGACATGAGACATTGTAGAAATGAGATGCGAGGTTACATTGGATGGCGAGAGACACACCATATTACAGGCTGATTATTGATATATATACTATACTACTGGAGGTGCTGTGACACATACGCCGGAGTCGCAATACCCTAGAGGTGCCTTGGACTCTGTCTCAGATCTTTGGCACCTATACTGAGTCTTGATACTACTTGCTGCTATGGGCTCCCCGACACAGAGCTTGTAATGGTTTTAGCCTGAGTACGAGTGATGCTCTCACGTGCATATCACATACATGTTTACAGTAGTTTACCCTTGAGTATGTGGCATTATACTGTTTTACTTTTGGCATGTTGTTTCTTGTACCTTGTTACGTCCCTCTGAGGACCTGGTCCCCTGGCAGTTTTTGTACCATAGACGGTTATGGAGCCTTTGGAGTTGCTGATGAAGTTGTTTGTCTTGCAGGCATTGGTATCATGTACTTATATCATTTCTATCGGAGTTATGGTTATTTATTCATATTATTTATTCATCTGCTGATGTAGCCTAGTTTTATAGACTCATATTTATTTTTCGATTCTATTCGAGTTTGTGTGTTACTTGGCGGTCGAATTTAGCACATGTAGCTCATTCTTGTGTATTATATTCATTATGGATTGAGGCGTAGATATTTATAATTACTTGATTATTTAGATAGTGACCATTATATTACAGCTTATACGCATTCGAGTCGGACTAGAGTCTGGTCGAATACATAGCTGGCATGTTACATATTCTTAGTCCTACATATTTTGGGACTGGAGCGTTACAATAGTACCATTTGCAACAATAGATCTAAGGTTGGTGTCATAGTATAGTTAGTGATGGGTACCTGGGTATTAGAAATAAGAAAGTTGTGAGAGGGAGTAGCATACCCATTTGTGCTTCTAGGTATTGGTAACATGTCATCATGTATATTTTAGATGAAAACAGGTTTATATAGTTGAGTGATCCAAGTAGCAATGAATATCATGAAATTATTTTGGGAATTAATGGGGCCTCACTATTCTATTGGTGCTTGACACTTGGTTGTGTAGAGATGTGTATCCATGAGATATATTAGTGAGTGTGATATGGTATAGTGGTACCTATAGGTATATAGGTGAGTGTGCTATGGTATAGTGGTACCTATAGATGTATAGGTGAGTGTGATAGTATTAGAATATATTGTGCTAGGTAGTAGACCTTGTGCTACATGTGAAAGTTGTGCATTATTATGGATAAAGGTGTGTGCACAAGAATGTGTCTAGTGAGGGTATATCACCTAATATTTGTCACATTCCGATTCTGAAGAATCGAAAGTATCCACAAACGTGATGCCGTACAAGCCTAGATTGTACTTGTATAAGACAAGAAGATAGACAAGGCATGGTATATCTCAGAAACAACGATATCACAGCGAAATTAAGCAGACAAATTGAAGTCACAATGAATAAAATAAAAAGCTTCTCTTTATTGATAGTGATAATTGATAACATGGCTTATAATAGATTTACAAAGCTCTAAAATACAATTGATACTTGGTCAATTGGCTTACATTGATATTTGTCGTCTTGGCTTACAATCTCACCGATACAACTGAATTATACTGTTCCATACATTATGCCTTTTATAACAGAAGATGCCTCCAATGGAAGAAGACCTTCTGCGTGCCCCAACAATGCTTTGATACATCGAAACTGTTCCAGCCACTCCCCAATGTTGAGTACCTCGGGATGCCCACTGTCACGCCCTGATTTCATGGAATCGATAGTCATCCCCCGGGCGTAACGTCGTGCGGGCCTAAGTTGCGGACCGCACAAGGCTAAGGTATTTTTGCATAATGAGCACATATTCATAGTACACAGATAATTGAAACACAAAGTTGAAACATGGAAAATTTTTTATTGATAATGAACATCTTTTTACAAAATCTTGAACGAGTCAGAGGGTTGCCGCACGGGCTTACAAAAAGTTGAATACAAAATGATATAGTTGTCCTTTACATTACATCCTTTACTAAAACTTCAAAATAAGAGACCTCCAGGCGGGACAATGGCTTTTCCTCTGAGCTGCATGAGTTAAGTTTGCTAGTTCCTGGGCCTTCAAAAATGCTTTAAGTAAGGCACGATCAGGACACGCCGACAGCTGGACTGGATTGGGCAGTGACTTCAGCTCCTCGCAGGATCTTCTTGGTGCGGGAAACCAGTTTCAACGAGGGTCAGTACATCAAAACATACTGGTGAAGGCAAGCTAACCCAACTATACCAATCAACACATTATTTATATGAAGCATGCAACTTATTTGTGGTCTTTTTATCTTGCATTAGTTTATTTTACAAACAAGCAGTATATATATAGAGAGAGATTACTGAAATGAACTTGCCACCGTTCGGTGACTTTTACCTGTCCGTCTGAACCACCTGCATAATACTTACCATGTCCTTCCCTGCCACGAAGACACAAGTTAGCTTGCACATGTTTAAATATACGAAGGGATCACTGGCATAATGCCACAAAGGATGAGTTATAGTCACGGGATAGAAAATGATATGCGACGCAGGTGGCGAGCCCTGCCACATGCCATTCTTCCTCTAACATATTGACTATTCCTTATGTTCCGTCCGGATCGGATCGATCCCAGTGCCCCGACGACCGTCCCCGAAATCGCAAACCTTGTGCACAAGTTGTCTGTGATCAAACGACGTCCATTAAGTTTTTAATCAATTCATGCAGTTTAAGGCAATACGAGCACGATACAAGTTCCATAGCATAAATGGTTTTGCATAGTCTTACTGATCAATATATCTCATAGCAAAGTGTGTTCTATATGCATAGCATAATTTATAGAAGAAGTATACATTCTAACTAAAATTGAAGCATATGAAAAATATTCTAAACGAATTAGCATGCAATAAGGTAACCGTTCACATGTTGATTGTCAAGCAATAAGTAGTCCAAGTCTATTCTTTCTTATATTTATAACTTTTAGTTATTATGGTATCGTTTGATCGGGACAAGCAAGAATGCAAGACTTTTAGATGTGAAGACTTGGAAGAAGGGTCAACTAAATCGAATATAATCTACTCACAAGCTGGTTTGAGAAGGAAAGGAAAGAGGTACTTCAAGACTCCGCTCGCACGTCGTCTACCGCTCGATCACCTGCATTGTCACGAACAGCTGATCAATATCTCTTCCTCTCTTTCCAAGCTTGGAATTAAAGTGCAGTTTAACGAACGAAAATAATGAAATCCACCGAAACCGTTCAAAAAAATGCAAATAAATCCGAAAACCAACTCAAAGCACGAAAGCAACAAGGCGACAACGAAAACTAGGCAAGAAAACTTGCAGCGGAGATGTCCCTATTGACTCTGCCGCTAAGTCCATCCTCGGGGCACGGTCAACTGAATATGGAAATCGATTTCGAAGAAGAAAATCCATAATAAAGATGAGTTCTTGATTCAATCTATCCCGATCGAACGATACCGACTTGTATTTCTTAGCCGCGCTCCCCGAATAGGGAGAACACATTACCAGAATTATTCAAAGTAGCGACTCCTAAAAATGTAGCTAAATGGCCTAAAAATATCGCTAAAAAAATTTGCGATGTAATTAGCGATGTTTTAATGAAGTCGCATTTAAGCTAGTCGCTGACAGGAAAACTGTCGAAAAACATCGCTATAGCGACATTTTCTAGCGACGAACTTGTGTCGCTAATATTTTTTATTAGTGACGTTTAGCGACTCAGCGTCGCTAATTTAACGACTTAATTTATGTCGCTAAACGTCGCTAACTTTTTTCTTTCTAGCGACATTTTGTAACACATTTAACGACATTTTATTGACTTGGCAAATACTGCCATGTTAGCGATTTACCGATATTTAGCGACGTATTCAGCGACGTATTTAGTGACATATTCAGCGACTTATTCAGCGACGTATTTAGCGACGTAAAAAATGTCGCTAAACGACGCTAAACGTCGCTAAATTTTCAGTGAAAAAATATGAAATGGTTTCCAAACCAATCTTCCTGCAGTTTATGAATTTCTAATTTATATAAATAGACCCGGAGCAACCCTCTGTTGAATTCTCTGGGTTCGCCGACCCCTTCGGTGGAACACTCAACACCGATAAATTAACATACATTTTGTCACCCCCATATTTCAGATTAGGGGTATTTTCGTCTTTTCATAATTAATGTGTAAATGATTGCATGATAATTAATTATATTTAAATTGCTGTGATTTTTAATTGATGGTTGCACTTTATCTTTGCTTCGATAATTAGAGCACTACACTAGCCATAGATTTCCAACAGATTTCGCACCCTTGTCCTAGACGTGCTAGACTGTTATTTTGAACCTTGTGTGACTCATAACTATGTCTTGTTGTGCTTCATTTAGGTGTACAATATTCGTCGCAACCGATTGTATTTAATTCCATATAAATCAAACCTTGTATCCTTGTGTGTTCCAATCGAAATTGGAGACACAATCTCGACCCATTTTGAGCAACCCAAATTAGGGTAATATTCTATCCTGAGTCTAATTTATTCATAACACTTGTTTCCCACTTAAATTCAGTCCATTGTACTTCTAATTAATTTTGGAACACATATTGCATTTATTTTAATCAATTAAAAACCATAATCCTAACTTTGTGCAATTTTCTAATTGTTTGGCACTTTTGTGCAAAAGTGCGTTAGGGTGCCTACCCCGTTGGACACGACCGTAAATAAACCCAATTCTCCTTCATGTGTATTTTTTCCATAATTTTCGGGAATGTTCAAATTGCGACATTGATCTCTTTGAACCATGGCTTCAAAACCTTGAACCAATGCATCTTAGCCATTCATTTAAATTCATTTAAATCCTAGCCATTGAAATATCCATGGCAAGGCCCAATCCCAAGAGGGCTTTGACCAAGCCTATTCTAGGTCAACCCAAATTCCACTACCTATATATATATATATATATATATATATATATATATATATATATATATATATATATATATATATATATATATATATATACGTATTTCTACTTTACTTTTTCTTCTTTTAACCTAAAGTAATCTCCCAGCCGACCAAATCTCCATCTCCCCTATATTTTCCCGACGCCACTCCGACCAACGCCGCCTCACACCCTTCACCGTCGTCTTCCTCCATCGACGCTGCACCCGTGAGCATCGCCACCGCCCCGACTTACCCACTGCACTCGCCATCCGATGACGTAACCGACAACCCGCTGCCAACCGGACCTCATCGACGGGATCACGAACCCCTCGTCGTTCTCCTCCGCGAGCCGGCCCCAAATTGGCCTGAGCCACATCGACGAACCCGCTACACAACACTGAATGCCGGAGCATGACGCCTCTGAACTCACCTTGACTCAGACCCCCGGAGCTCGACGAACTGAACCGCCGGAGCACGAGTGGACCGGCCAGACCCGCTCGACTGAACCAAGTACTCTGCGACTACCTCGACACGCGCGTCTCATCCCACGTACCCAGGTTCGAGTCCCCTCCCGCGTACATGTTTACGTACACGCGTACGTACAGTTCTTCATTGTATACATGCGTATTGGTAGTTAATATTGGCATGTGTATTGGTATATAGTTAATATTAGTATTGGTATATTAGTATATATACATATAGATATATAGTATAATTATCAATTAAGTATATACACCTATGTATATGTATTGTATGGGTATTCCCTAGTATACGTGTAATATGTATAAAAATTGATTGGAATATATTTAGTATAATTCTCAATTAAGTACATATATACATACGTATATGTATTAAATATGTATCCCTAGTACATGATTAATATATATATATATATATATATATATATATATATATATATATATATATATATATATATATATATATATATATATATATATTATGTAACTAATGGATATTTATGTATATGTTAGTTCATATTATGTACTATATACCTATGTACTAGATGACTTGAATGTGACCACGGATACCCCGTAGTTACATTGACCTGTGACCATGTAGCGTGTTAGCAGACTGCCATACGTACACTGACGTACTGGCAAGACCCGTATCATCGACTGTCTATTATGCATAACAACTACAGACGTGACACCCCTAGCATAGTCTCTGAGGTTATTGTGTGGATTGTGTGTTAGTGTAATGTCTGATGCAGTATTGTGTTATATGATATGTCTATAGGACTGTTGGATCCTTCAGACGATACTTTAGAACCTGGATATTGGTATTGCCAGCTAAGGACCACAGGCGAGTACATTCTCTGACAGTTTCTATTATGTTGATTATCTCTATAATTTTTTTTGTATAGCGTACATGACTCTAACATTGTTGTTTACACGAGTTAGCATCATCGAGACCTGTCACGAGGAGTCATGGTTGGGATCCATCGTGCTAGCTGGGGAAAACGGGGAAATATTAGTAGCTTATGTGATCATACCCAACTCTACATGCATCATAGCTCACCCATACCTCACGTCGGTGCAGCCTGACCATTACATGCCTCATAGCCTGTTATGTATGATTAGACTAACTATTGTTTGCATTATAGCTATCCGGATGGTTAGCCTGACCTTATATGAATCATAGCTAATCATATGTAACAAGCCTGATCAGTCCCAAGCCGATCACATGATATGCTGATATTTCACACACTTAGTTAGATGTTCTTGACAGTTATCTCTGGTATATTGATGTAGCATTCCTTATGTTCTAATCATGATTCTAGCATTCACATATATACTAGTTCATTGTTCTAGCATGTACTTGTATTTCTATTTTATTGCTAGATGTATATTGATGATGACATATGCTCCAGTATTTCATTATTCCAGTATTTCTATATTCCAGCATTTCTTTATTCCATTACTTCATTATTCCAGTATTTCTTATTTCCATTTTTATATCTGTCTTGTATTTCTTTACACTGTGTTATAGATTTTGTCAATATATGTGGAACTGCTGTTAGTGCTTGTACTTTGTTCCAATCCTGACTGAATATTTTTTCCAGAGGATCTTTGAGGATTTCTGTACCACACACTATGAACCGGGTATAGATGCAGACTGCACACCAGAGATCTTAGAGAAGACTATTCCTTTAGAGGAGACATTACCTGCAGTTATCTAGACAGTATTTACATTATGCACTGAGACTTAATTGAGGTTTATTTCAGTTTATGTTTAGACTTATGTTAAGTTAACTTGAGACTTGTGGAGACTTTATGTTAGACAACTAGACTGTGGTTTATCCTTATTTTGAGACATGCTGTTTAACTATGTCATTCTTCTTATCTTCTATCGTGCTTTATACTCTTATAGTTGTTGTGATTGAGATTACATTATAAGATATTGTGAGATGTATATTGTCCTCCTTATGGAGATTGATATCATTGACAGGTTGTGAGTATTGCTTAGTATTTATTATGACCTAGACAGCGTTCTACCGCCGATGCTGCAACGTTGGCTGGACGTACCCACGTACTCGTGCCCTTATTCTGGGTGTGGATCGTGATACATTTAATATAAATAAAATAAATACACAGACTTATAATAGTTCATAAAAATAGACACCCGGAGCAACCCTTCGTTGGATTTTCTGCGTACAAAATATCACAAAAATATATGAAATATCACATTCCCACAATAAACACAAAATAAAAGTATCACAGCCACACAAAAAGTACAATATAAAAGTATTACAGTCACACAATAACCACAATAAAAGTATATAAAATATCACAGTCTCATTCTCGAGGATATCCAATACGCTGGGGCAGATACCAGTTCCTCAGATACTTCGCATAAACAGCGTCTATGTGATCAATCTCCGCTATAGGTACTGGTGACTGGAACTCCCCCTCTGAGCTGGTGCCTGTCCAACGGTAGGAAGCACCACTTCCTCCTTAACAACCGCTTCCAATTTAACAGTAGGAGGTATCTCTTCCTTTTTAACATTCACTTACTCCTTAACAAAAGAGGTATCACTTCCTCCTTAACAGTAGGAGGTGCCTCTTCCTCCTTAACATTAACTTCCTCCTTAACAGTAGGAGGTATCACTTCCTCCTTAACAGTAGGAGATGTCTCTCTCAAGCGACGTGCACGTGCTCGGGTCATGGGTGCCATCTGGTAAGATAGATGAAAATAAAAAATATAATTGATAACAGATATAAATATATGTATCCATATAGTTAATGCAAGATACTCAATGAATCCAACCATGACACGTTAGAATGTAAGATACTCAATGAACATTGTCTAATATTAAATATTGTGTAATGTTAAACATTGTCTAAACCATGCGAGAACACGAAAAACAATAAATAATATCGTATGACTGCAGATCCATGTGTATACTAATCCGTGTATTAATGTGTCAAAAATCAAGTAATATATTTCTAAATACTTGTATTATAGTAATTATCAAATAATGAAAACTACCATATGATGATGTTTCTAGGCTATTTCTAAATCACGATATCTAAATATAAAATATAAATGTTAAGGGGGTGCAAAGAAATGATAACCATGCATACTAGCTAGGATGATGTTGCCTTGTTATACTAAATACTTGTAACCTTGTTATACTAAGTTTTCTAGGTCCTAAAAAAGTCAATTGGTCAATAATAGACTCTTCTAGTTATTAACTAGCTTATACTAGTTAGCACTAAAGTGTTCAAGATATATTATTATAGTAGCTACTATTTACTATACTAGATACTATTAATTTTCTTAACTATGGTATCAAGCATCTTGTTAGTACACTTAACATTTGAAACTACCATCTTATTATACTAGCTACTATTTACTATACTAGTCATCACACAATGGTGCACTGACTTAACTATGCATTTTTGTCCAGCTTCATCAAAGATACACATCTAATACATGTCTAAACAACAAAATCCAAGAGATGTTATAATTTACCTGTAATATTTTTGAGTGAATGCATGTTTGATCTTGTCCAGGGATTTTGCTGTTTATATATGCTTTTAGGTCAACACCCTTTCAGCTTGACATTAAATTTATTTATAGAATTTTTTTTTCTAAAAATTTATAGGCGACTATATATGACCATAAATAAAACTGAGGTAATACCATCATGATACTAATTACTTGATCGTTATGATTGTTCTTGTTCTGTTTATGAAATAAACAAATTAAAATTGGTTAGAGTTCTTACTGCAATAAAGTTTATAGCCGCAAAATGTATTTATTATGAAGTTTTTGTATAATAGGTTGATAATCTTTCATTTTAAACATATTTCAGTTTCTTCTCACTTGAACCATGTGCCAAAATTAGTGACATTCCTATCGTTATTTACACGAATGAATGATTCGAGTGATTCATAATATTTTGTTTGGTATTCTGTAAAAAATGCAGAACTGGCATATGGAGTTTTCTTTACTGAAGACACAGTATGAATCTCTGCAATGGACACACAGGTTTCTTATATTCTTCTTTTAGACATTACATAGCAGAGTTCATATTATTGCTTAAAAATCATCTGTGCTGCAATAGCATAACTATATGGTAAACCATATACATAATCATATGTGGTGATACTAACCAAATTATTCTTATGTAAAAAAAAGGCATTTACTTGGAGAAGACCTTGAAGTATTAACTATGAATGAGCTAAGTAAACCGGAAAAGAAACTGGAATCGGCTATTACACAAACCAGGAAAAAAAGGGTATCACTACTTTTTTTGTTGATCATTTTTTTGTGTTTTATGACGATTTAGAAATTACAAGAAAATGTATATGCTGGCATTAGCCCTTAGGTAACATTTATTAATTGAATGCTCTCATCATCTACAAAAAGATTACGTGAAGATCACCTCTCTCTCTTCTAAATTAAGATACCACATAACTTGCCAAACAATAACTCTTATAATTAGGACCTCCTTTGACTAGCATAAGACCTCCTTTGACTATTCATATCTGATTTCTAAATAGCATATTCTTTGACTAGCATAGCAGCTCCTTATTTTGATTGATTTTATTTTCTATAAATAAGGTTTGATGTCGCTATTCTAAAATATAACAATCAATAAGATTAGTTTTTTTTCTTCCATAGCTTTGAATCTCTACATGGTATCCGACCAAATCTTCGTCTTTTGTTTTTCGTTCTTTAGAAGTGCTCTGAAGACGGACCTTTTCTGATGCATAGAGCATATATTGATCTAGCTGTTTACTTGGAGAATTTTAAGATATTGTTCCTTGGAGAATTTTAAGATATTGCTTCTTTTTCTCGTGAGTTTACTTGGATTATTGATTATGGTGATACTAATCATAAAACTACTTCTTCCAACAATTGTTTATCATTTGATCTTTCTTTTGGTCGAGATAAAGTCAAACTTGCTAATGGTTTCCTTTTTACCATATTTGGAAAAGGAGATATTAAACTAGATAGTTTAATCTTAGCTCTGTATTATATGTTCCTAAATTGTCTATTAATCTTCTTTTGGTTAGTACTCTTACAAAAAATTTGAACTATTAATAATGTGAAGAATGGAGGAATAATGTGAATAATGTAAATTATCTTTCATAAGTCACGAGTCTGAGTTCTTTTCTAGACCTATTAAGTCACCTAAAAAAGATAAGAGTTAAGCATGCATTATTCATGTAGATGACATAATATAAGGACTCTTGTACTGAAACTTCTACTGCTTCCAAGCATATATAATGATGATGCCATTGTTGATATGCAAGAAGATGTGCAACTATCAACACATGACAAAGAAAATTCCAATGCTTCGCAAGAAAACCATAATATGTTGGTTAATCCTCTAGTACTATTGTTCTCGATGAATATATATATTTATTGGTTGCTTTGAGAAAATATGCTTGTACTATTCCTGCTGTGTGTAAGAGAGAGAGATTTAGGGTTAGGGTTTACCTAGAGGATGAGAAGGAGGAGAAGCCCGAGGTCGTCGGAGGGGAGGAGCCATGCCGGAAGGAGTCGTACGGAAGAGGGGCGCTCAGGGGGTGGGGAGCCGGAGTAGAGGGGCTGTAAGGGAGCCGGTTGGGGGGTGGGTAGGGACGGGGGGAGGAGGAGGACGCCAGAGGGGGGATGTAAACCCCCTCGATTTATTCTATAGATAGCCAAGTTTGGATTTGGAAAATTTTGGATTTAGCAGCAGATGTTGAGGTTTAGAGTGGAGTTAAGTTTGTCTGGTATTTTAATTTATTTAATTAAAACCCTTGGTGCGTTCTATCATTGCTTAATTAATCGTAGCCCAATATCAGCCCATAAATTCCATTCAATTATTGTACTTCTGACTTGACTCGCCAAATTAGGCACTGGACTTTTCCGTCACTTAAAAATCAGTTTTCATGGTGCTCTAAATTAATTGCGCAACTTTCCGAAAATCGTAACCCATATTTAATTCCGTGTCGGACACCTGTGTCGTTACCCTCAATTTTGATATACCAACTTAACCCGTTGAGCCGGACCGACTAAAGGATCCAAGACCGACTCCAAGCCCCCACCATTTTTGACCTTTGTGTCAGTTCCAAATTTTGACCCAAAGTGCCCCCATTTAATTTAAAAGCGCGGGACACTTTAATTCTATTTTATTCGGGGATACCAATTTTGTCTAATCCTATTTTAATCCCCAATTAATCCCGATGGCCATTAAATTAAACCCGTGCCCCACACACAACACCCCCTCACCATGAAATTCATCAAACATAATTTTCTCCACAATTTTAGCGTCATTTTATGTGTTCGTACAATTTCTCGAATTTAAGGGGCTAAATTGCAATTTAGTAATTTTAGGTGCCCTCACCCCATTGGCCAAACCAAATGGAGAGGTCACAAAATGGGGTCCTAATTTCACCCATCCATTCACCACCCTTCATGAAGAAATCAATTTTTCTTCATGACAAATCTCCACCATCTATTTTAAATGGGAGCATCTCCACCCTCCATCCATTCATAATCCCCTATAAAATATCACATCACCCACCCTCACAAACTCCAACCGGCCCTAATCCCCATATTTGGGAAACCCCACCCCCTCTCTCTCTCATCCATCCATTCACTCACAGCCGAATGTACATTCTTCTTCCATTCTTCTTCTTTCTTCCTCTTCTTTTGCTTCTTTTTCTTCCTCTCCATTTTATATTCTTCAGTAACCCTAACTCCGGCTCCCACCAGTTGTCCGGCCACATTCTCCGGTCACATTCTCCGGCCGCACCTCATCCCCGCACCACCACACTGCCGACCTCCCTCCGCTGTGTAGCCTCCCCCTCCGGCCAACCAGCTTCACCACCACCATTACATCCACCCCGACCTCAGCCCGACTACCACCACCACCACCACCACCACGAGCCCACCTCGATACTCCGGCCAGCTTCTCTTCCCACAGCCAACCGAACACCCCGATACTTCTTCTTCTACCTCTGGCCTGGTCGAATCAGATGTCACAGGCCCGCGTCGAAGTATCTCGACAAGGGAACCCCCACGGCTGTGCGTTACTCCGGCACGGTGCAGCGACCCGACTCTACTGTGCACTCGCTCCGGCGAAGTGCACAGCTGACCTGCCTACAGCCGACGGTGCTACTCCCCACTCCGGCGCCGTGCGGCCTACCCGACTCCAGTGCAGTACCCCGCGGCTGACCTCGTACCCCGCTCTGGCGTGCCCGACGGTTCAGCATAGCCTCCGACTCTGGCTGTGCAGTGCAGCCCCGCCCTCGAGCTCCGGCGGTTCAGCAACTCCGGTGAGCAGCTCCTCCACGAGCCGCTCACCTCCTCTATCACTTCCCCCCGACTCCACAGATCCCCAACTCCGGCCTTCTTCTCCGGCGAGGAGACAACCACCCGCATCTCCATCATCACCATTATCTTTCACCATCCTCATCACTACTACCACCCCGCGGCCACCCTCCACCGGCCGTGCTCCGGCGTCGACAACCACGTCAAGGTCGACTCTCTCCCCCTCTCTTTGATTAATAGTTATGTCGAGTTTTAACTAAGGTTTAAGTATTAGTGTTTATATAATTGTTTTATATTGATGAGAAGCATGGGAAAATGACTTGAGATTGGGTTTAAATGAGGGTTAACGGTTTTAGAGTTTATGTAGTGTTTTAAGCACATATGTATAGGTAGTTGTTAGGGTTTGATGGTTTAATAATGTTGTGTAGTTGTGGTGAAGCATAAATAATCTTGTTCCAAGTGATGATTAATGTTTATGTTGAATAAAGTAAATGTGATTTGGGTTAATGATGACTAAGAACAACGATGATTAAGGTGAATATGAATTATAATGACTTGAGATTTAGGTTTAATGGTGAACTTGGGATTTATTCGCCATCAGTATATTAAAATGCAATTGAATGATAGACATTGAGATTAGGGTTTAACATATTTACTTATGTGCATGGTAATCTGTATGGATGAGCAGTGATTGTGGGTGAAATAATACCGAGGGTTGAGGAAGACCTAATACTTAATAAGTAAATACTGTCAGGGATTAAACATTGATAAACACCGAGGAGCACGGAATTGATGAAGGATTTATGCGTAGTGTAAAATGCTCGATTTAAATGTATGATTAGTAAGGATAGTAGGTGAATGACTAATTGAGGACTAGTGTGATGGATAATTTAGAAACTGGAAATTTAAGGTGATTAACTTAGGGAGGCACCTGGTGATTGGTAACAACGATATTAAGCGAAGAAATTAAAATCACAAACTGTGTTTGAGGATGGTTTGATGATGTGGTACTGATGACTAGATGTTTTGACTATCGTACCGATAGTCAACTGTGATCAACCCCCTAGTGTCTTATCCCTGTGAGTCGTAGCTGAGACTGAGTTTAGGTGTAGACGTGTGTAGCATCCCCGTCTGTCATGGAATAGATTATTAATTATTGGTTTGTATCTTATCTCTAGGTACTGCGGGACCTGAGGACTTGGACGTAGTACCAGGACCCCGTCATCAGCAGCCGTACGCAGACAAGTGTACCTTGCCACCCTGTATTTCAGCTACAGATATTTATTGTTTCATTATGTACATTGTGTACGTATTTATGTTGACGTTCGGTACTTCGCGTCCGGTTCACAACCGGGTGAAGACGTACGTCGTAACGTCATAGGAAGATCGTTGAATGATTTATAGCATCTCGATATGCTTACCTGAGTTTATCGACACCCCAGGACACACTCATACACTGTGATCGTGCCAGATTCCTGTATCCTGATACTGACATCATGACCAGAGACTGGGACGACCTTAGGGTCGCATCTGTTGAGTTATTTTCGTTTGTCGAGACTGTTAGATAGAGGTTCAGGTTCAGCGCACCATCGTTGACCGCTTGGGAAGGGGAAGATAGTTACTAGACGTTTGGGCTACTCTGCACGCGCTTATATATGTATATGTAGTGATCCTGTATTATAGTGTAGTGGTATCACCCGTGTGTCTTTGTGCTCGGAGCTACGGTACGACCCGTGTGTCTCTGTGTTCGGAGCTACGGTTTTATTTTAGAAAGCCCACGCGTCGAACGTTGTCTTTAAACTGTGTCACACTTGTTTGGTTATGATAGAGTATCCTGTTGTTGCACTTGTACTTTCTGTTTACTTGGCATGTTGTATTTTTGTACCTTGTTACGTCCCTCTGAGGACCTGGTTCCCTGCCAGTTTGCAGCATAGATGATTACGGAGCATTTGGAGTTGCTGTTGGAGTTGTATGTCTTGCGTGCATGGTACCAGGTACTCATATTATATCTACCGGCATTATGGTTATTTTATATTGTTTATTTCATCTGCTATTGTAGCCTAGTTTTTATAGACTCATACTTCTTCTCGAGTCTATTCGAGTTAGTATGTTATTGGGCGGCCGACTCTAGCATATATAGCTCTTTCTTGTATACTGTTGTACATTATGGATTGAGACATAGAGGTTTACATTTATGGGATATCTAGATAGTGCCCTTTATATTACAGCTTATACGTATTCGAGTTAGACTAGAGTCTGGTCGTATGCGTAGCTGGCGTGTCACGTATTCCTGGTCCTACGTATTTTGGGACTGGGACGTGACATATTTTTGTTGTGGCCCATGCAGGTCTGATTTAAATCGTCTTGGTCACCTGACTGTGCCAAGCGAGCCTGTAAATTAGGGATAGATATTATGATTATTGAATAGGATCTCAATCCATAATTGATTTTAAAAACTCTTTGTATGTGATTATCGCCCTTGGACTTTCACTTTGCATTCGTTCAATCTTCGTCATAAAAACTCTTTGTATGTGATTATCGCCCTTGGACTTTCACTTTGCATTCGTTCAATCTTCGTCAATATCTTCGTCAATATCCCTTGGACTTTCACTTTGCATTCGTTCAATCTTCTGGAAGAAAATTACCAGTCACATGCAGGTCTGATTTAAATCGTCTTGTTTCTCGTACCCTATTGTTTGGCAAGAGAGTTGGACCCCGTAGTACCCTACCCGTGCTTAAGGTAACATTGATCTTGGAAGTACTGAGAGCTAGAAGGATTGATGATCATGACCTAGAATGATGTATGGGAATGCGTAGCTGGCGTGTCACGTATTCCTGGTCCTACGTATTTTGGGACTGGGACGTGACATATTTTTGTTGTGGCCCATGCAGGTCTGATTTAAATCGTCTTGGTCACCTGACTGTACCAAGCGAGCCTGCAAATTAGAAATAGATATTATGATTGTTGAATAGGATCTCAATCCATAATTGATTTTAAAAACTCTTTGTATGTGATTATCGCCCTTGGACTTTCACTTTGCATTCGTTCAATCTTCGTCAATATCGCTATCCTCTGAGGACCTGGTTCCCTGCCAGTTTGCAGCATAGATGATTACGGAGCATTTGGAGTTGCTGTTGGAGTTGTATGTCTTGCGTGCATGGTACCAGGTACTCATATTATATCTACCGGCATTATGGTTATTTTATATTGTTTATTTCATCTGCTATTGTAGCCTAGTTTTTATAGACTCATACTTCTTCTCGAGTCTATTCGAGTTAGTGTGTTATTGGGCGGCCGACTCTAGCATATATAGCTCTTTCTTGTATACTGTTGTACATTATGGATTGAGACATAGAGGTTTATATTTATGGGATATCTAGATAGTGCCCTTTATATTACAGCTTATACGTATTCGAGTTAGACTAGAGTCTGGTCGTATGCGTAGCTGGCGTGTCACGTATTCCTGGACCTACGTATTTTGGGACTGGGACGTGACATATTTTTGTTGTGGCCCATGCAGGTCTGATTTAAATCGTCTTGGTCACCTGACTGTGCCAAGCGAGCCTGCAAATTAGGAATAGATATTATGATTGTTGATTAGGATCTCAATCCATAATTGATTTTAAAAACTCTTTGTATGTGATTATCGCCCTTGGACTTTCACTTTGCATTCGTTCAATCTTCGTCAATATCGCTATCCTTGTTTCTCGTACCCTATTATTCGGGGAGACGAATGCTTGTGACTGGTGATTTTCTTCCAGAAGAAGATCGAAGACCAGACGACAGAAGACAGAATCATATACCTTTCTCTGAGAAGATTGTTACCTTATCAGGATAGATTGATGGATTATTTGGATTCTAGAACTAGTGTGGAAGGTTGGCAAGAGAGTTGGACCCAGTAGTACCCTACCCGTGCTTAAGATAACAGTGATCTTGGAAGTACTGAGAGCTAGAAGGATTGATGATCATGACCTAGAATAATGTATGGGAATGCGTAGCTGGCGTGTCACGTATTCCTGGTCCTACGTATTTTGGGACTGGGACGTGACATATTTTTGTTGTGGCCCATGCAGGTCTGATTTAAATCGTCTTGGTCACCTGACTGTGCCAAGCGAGCCTGCAAATTAGGAATAAATATTATGATTGTTGAATAGGATCTCAATCCATAATTGATTTTAAAAACTCTTTGTATGTGATTATCGCCCTTGGACTTTCACTTTGCATTCGTTCAATCTTCGTCAATATCGCTATCCTTGTTTCTCGTACCCTATTGTTCGGGGAGACGAATACTTGTGACTGGTGATTTTCTTCCAGAAGAAGATCGAAGACCAGACGACAGAAGACAGAATCATATACCTTTCTCTGAGAAGATTGTTACCTTATCAGGATAGATTGATGGATTATTTGGATTCTAGAACTAGTGTGGAAGGTTGGCAAGAGAGTTGGACCCAGTAGTACCCTACCCGTGCTTAAGGTAACAGTGATCTTGGAAGTACTGAGAGCTAGAAGGATTGATGATCATGACCTAGAATGATGTATGGGAATGCATAGCCTGACAATGAAAACTAGTGGTTGTATATGATAGCAATACCAGGAATGATATTATGGACTAGAGAAGATAAAATTTCAAGCTCTCATTTGGAAGATGATGATCTAATACCAAAAATTTTAGTATGTGCTTGGGTGACATTATTATTATAATTGTACTATGTGACTTGGAGAGATAAATAACGAAAAGAAGGAATTTGAGGAATAGAATTTTAGGGAAAACTTTGAGGAGAAAAGAATTATACATTAGGCAAGGAATTTTTTTTCTTTTGAGGATTGATGTTGGAAACAGAACGGGAGAAATTATTTTGAGGTTTAGTCTAGACTATGACCTTATCCTAGATATGGATTAGTTGAGCCAATACCACGCGACGCGAGATTGTCGACGTGATTACATTATTTATGACCCCCAGATCACCCAGAGTTTGAGTTTCTTCGGGGAGCCCGAGAGCATGGTGTCCAACCTACCCTAGCGACACACATTGCAGAAGGTGAACCAGTGTACCCCGCATTATACCAGAGTTTGAGGATGTGGTTCTAGAGAATCTTTCTGGCCTGCCACCTGACAGAGAGATAGAAATTGCTATAGAGTTGACTCCAAGAGCGGAGCCAATTATTTTCTCGTCTTTAGACTAGCACCGAAAGAGTTGGTTGAGTTGAAGGTCCATAGTAGAGGATCACTTAGACAAGAGTTTTAGTCGGGCTAGTATTTCTTCAAGGGGGAATACCCATCTTAATGGTGCCAAATAAAGACGGGATGGTACATTTGAATCAGCTAAGTGGCACATGTATTCTCGAAGATCGATCTCAGATCAAGCTAACATCATATCTAGGTTTGGAGAGAGGCCATTCCTAAGACGACTTTCTGGACGAAGTATGGATACTATGAGTCTCTAGTCATGTCGTTTGGCTTAACCAACGTGCCAGCAGTATTTTTGAGTTTGAGGAACAATATTTTCCACCAGTACTTGGATAAGTTCGTGGTGGTATTTATCGACGACATCTTGGTATATTCCAAGAGCCAAGAGGAGCACGAGAGACATCTCAGGATTGTGTTGGAGACGCTGAGACAGGAGAGACTGTAGGCCAAGCTCAGCAAATATGAGTTATGATTAGATAGAATAGATAGTATACGCATCAGGATGACTAAGGGTGCATGAGAAAAACTATCAGACGCTCGACCTAGAACTAGCTGCAGTGATAATTGTACTAAAGCTATGACGACACTACCTCTATGGAGAGCATGTTGAGATTTATACAGAACACAAAAGTCTGAAGTATGTCTACACGTAGATGGAGCTCAACATGAGACAGAGGCACAGGCTAGAGTTGATGATAGATTATGACATCGAGTTGCAGTACCACCCTGGCAAGGCGAATGTAGTTTACGACTCATCGCCAGATGTAAGAGGATTTTCAGGAACTCAGGATTGAGAATGTATTGCAAGGCACGGATGGACAGATGGCCAGTCTTGAGGTTCAGTCTACTTTGATTGAGAGGATCAAGATAGCATGGCCTACAGATGCGAGATTTCGACGTCTACGAGAGAGGAAAGAGGCCGGCATGCAAACATGACTCAGGATTCATGGAGACGGAATATTGAGGTATGGAGATCGCCTATACGTTCCGAGTGGCAAGCTACGCCAAGAGTTGATGACCGAGGATCATAGCTCGATTGTCCTATTCCTCCCGGGGGTACGAAGATGTACCGAGATTTGAGGCAACATTTCTGGTAGCATGGGATGAAGAGAGAGATTGCAAGATTCGTGGCGAGATATTTAGTTTGTTAGCAAGTCAAGGCTGAACATCAGAGGACTGCAGGATTATTGCAGTCGCTTCCCATTCCCGAGTGGAAGTGGCAACACATTACCATGGACTTTGTCACAGGATTCCCGTGGAGCCCTGGCGGGAAGGATACAGTTTGGATTATCGTGGACAGACTCACCGAGTCTGCACATTTCTTGCCCCTCAGAGTTGGGCAGTCCATGGAGATATTAGTTGACATGTATATGAGGCAGATAGTACGACTACATGGAGTGCCTGTCAGCATTGTATCGGATCGTGATTCCAGATTCACGTCATATTTTTGGCGGAGTATGCAGGAGAGTCTAGGAACTCGTCTCAAGTTCAGCACTGCATATCATCCACAGACTGATGGTCAGTCAGAGCACATGATACAGATATTAGAGGATATGTTGAGAGCGTACATGATTGATTTTGGAGGATCTAGGGAGGACCACCTGCACTTGGTGGAGTCCTCCTACAATAAGTGTAGGTCGCCAGTTGGTTGGAGTGACGTGGGAGAACGTCAGATACTTGGTCCAGAGTTGGTGACACAGACAGTAGAAAATGTCAAGCAGATTCAGAGCCACCTGCATGCAGCACAGGACAGACAGAAACACTGGGCAGATGCGCACCACAGACCATTGGAATTCAAGGAGGGTGACCATGTATTTTTGAGGATATCGCCCACTCGTGGTACCATCAGATTCGGAGGCAGAGGCAAGCTGAGTCCGAGGTACATCGGACCTTTTGACATTTTGGAACGTGTTGGCGAAGTGGCTTACCGTCTTGCATTACCTCCATCATTGGAAGGAGTGCATGATGTAATTCACATATCGCAGCTGAGGAGATATGTCGCAGACCCTAGCCACGTGCTTGATCATTCGGAGATTACAGTCGGGCCCAGTCTGTCTTACGTAGAGCAGCCAGTTGAGATCCTCGATCGCAGCGAGAAGACTTTGAGAGGGCAGACGATTCGACTGGTTAGAGTGGCATGGAAGCACCATTCACCAGGCGAGTCTACTTGGGAGCGCGAGGATTCTATTCAGCAGTGATTTCCGTACTTATTAGAGGAGCAAGGTACGAATTTATGCACGACATTTGATTACTAGTTGTTTTAAAATTCTTTTAGATATTATCGTGCTTTACTTTTAATTTCGGGAACAAAATTTTTCTAAGTTGGGAAGAATGTAAACCCCCTCGATTTATTCTATAGATAGCCCGGTTTGGATTTGGAAAATTTTGGATTTAGCAGCAGATGTTGAGGTTTAGAGTGGAGTTAAGTTTGTTTGGTATTTTAATTCATTTAATTAAAACCCTTGGTGCGTCCTATCATTGCTTAATTATTTGGAGCCTAATATCAGCCCATAAATTCTATTCAATTATTGTACTTCTGATTTGACTCGCCAAATTAGGCACTGGACTTTTTCGTCACTTAAAAATCAGTTTTCGTGGTGCTCTAAATTAATTATGCAACTTTTCGAAAATCGTAACCCATATTTAATTCCGTGTCGGACACCTGTGTCGTTGCCCTCAATTTTGAGATACCAACTTAACCCGTTGAGCCGGACCGACTAAAGGGTCCAAGACCGACTCAAAGCCCCCACCATTTTTGACCTTGTGTCAGTTCCAAATTTTGACCCAAAGTGCCCCCATTTAATTTAAAAGTGCGGAACACTTTAATTCTATTTTAATCGGGGATACCAATTTTGTCTAATCCTATTTTAATCCCCAATTAATCCCGATGGCCATTAAATTAAATCCGTGCCCCACACACAACACCCCCTCACCATGAAATTCATCAAACACAATTTTCTCCACAATTTTAGCATTATTTTATGTGTTCGTGCAATTTCCTGAATTTAAGAGGCTAAATTGCAATTTAGTAATTTTAGGTGCCCTCACCCCATTGGCCAAACCAAATGGAGGGGTCACAAAATGGGGTCCTAATTTCACCCATCCATTCACCACCCTTCATGAAGAAATTAATTTTTTTTCATGACAAATCTACATCCTCCATTTTGAATGAGAGCATCTCCACCCTCCATCCATTCATAATCCCCTATAAAATATCATATCACCCACCCTCACAAACTCCAACCGGCCCTAATCCCCACATTTGGGAAACCCCACCCCCTCTCTCTCTCCTCCATCCATTCACTCACAGCCGAATGTACATTCTTCTTCCATTATTCTTCTTTCTTCCTCTTCTTTTGCTTCTTCTTCTTCCTCTCCATTTCACATTCTTCAGTAACCCTAACTCCGGCTCCCACCAGTTGTCCGGCCATATTCTCCGATCACATTCTTCGGCCGCACCTCATCCCCGCCCCACCACACTGTCGACCTCCCTCCGCTGTGTAGCCTCTCCCTCCGGCCAACCAACTTCACCACCACCATTACATCCACCCCGACCTCAGCCCGACTACCACCACCACCACCATGAGCCCACCTCGATACTCCGGCCAGCTTCTCTTCCCACAGCCAACCGAACACCCCTGATACTTCTTCTTCTACCTCTGGCCTGGTCGAATCAGATGTCGCAGGCCTGCGTCGAAGCATCTCGACAAGGGAACCCCCGCGGCTGTGCGTTACTCCGGTACGGTGCAGCGACCCGACTCTACTGTGCACTCGCTCCGGCGAAGTTCACAGCTGACCCGCCTGCAGCCGACGGTGCTGCTCCCCACTCCGGCGTCGGGTGGCCTACCCGACTCCAGTGCAGCACCCCGCGGCTGACCTCGCACCCCTCTCCAGCGTGCCCGACGGTTCAGCACAGCCTCCGACTCTGGCTGTGCAGTGCAGCCCCGCCCTCGAGCTCCGGCGGCTCAGCAACTCCGGTGAGCAGCTCCTCCACGAGCCGCTCACCTCCTCTATCACTTTCCTCCGACTCCACAGATCCCCAACTCCGGCCTTCTTCTCCGGCGAGGAGACAACCACCCGCATCTCCATCATCACCATTAGCTTTCACCATCCTCATCACTACTACCACCCCGCGGCCACCCTCCACCGGCCGTGCTCCGGCGTCGACAACCACGTCAAGGTCGACTCTCTCCCCCTCTCTTTGATTAATAGTTATGTCGAGTTTTAACTAAGGTTTAAGTATTAGTGTTTATATAATTATTTTATATTGATGAGAAGCATGGGAAAATGACTTGAGATTGGGTTTAAAAGAGGGTTAACGGTTTTAGAGTTTATGTAGTGTTTTAAGCATATATGTATAGGTAGTTGTTAGGGTTTGATAGTTTAATAATGTTGTGTAGTTGTGGTAAAGCATAAATAATCTTGTTCCAAGTGATGATTAATGTTTAGGTTGAATAAAGTGAATGGGATTTGGGTTAATGATGACTAAGAACAATGATGCTTAAGGTGAATGTGAATTATAATGACTTGAGATTTAGGTTTAATGGTGAACTTGGGATTTATTCGTTATCAGTATATTAAAATGTAATTGAATAATAGACATTGAGATTAGGGTTTAACATATTTACTTATGTGCATGGTAATCTGTATGGATGAGCAGTGATTATGGGTGAAATGATACCGAGGGTTGAGGAAGACCTAATACTTAATAAGTAAATACTGTCAGGGATTGAACATTGATAAACACCGAGGAGAACGGGATTGATGAAGGATTTATGCGTAGTGTAAAATGCTTGATTTAAATGTATGATTAGTAAGGATAGTAGGAGAATGACTGATTGAGGACTAGTATGATCGATAATTTAGAAACTGGAAATTTAAGGTGATTAACTTAGGAAGGCACCTGGTGATTGGTAACAACGATATTAAGCAAAGAAATTAAAATCATAAACTGTGTTTGAGGATGGTTTGATGATGTGGTACTGATGACTAGATGTTTTGACTATCATACCGATAGTCAACTGTGATCAACCCCCTAGTGTCTTGTCCCTGTGAGTCGTAGCTGGGGCTGAGTTTAGGTGTAGACGTATGTAGCATCCTCGTCTGTCATGGAATAGATTATTGATTATTGGTTTGTATCTCATCTTTAGGTATTGCGGGACCTAAGGACTTGGACGCAGTACCAGGACCCCGTCATCAGCAGCCGCACGCAGGTAAGTGTACCTTGCTACCCTGTATTTCAGTTACAGATATTTATTGTTTCGTTATGTACATTATGCACGTATTTATGTTGACGTTCGGTACTTCACGTCCGGTTCACAACCGGGTGAAGACGTACGTCGTAACGTCATAGGAAGATCGTTGGATGATTCGTAGCATCTCGATATGCGTACCTGAGTTTATCGATACCCAGGACACACTCATATACTATGATCGTGCCAGATTCCTGTATCCTGATACTGACATCATGACCAGAGACTGGGACGACCTTAATGTCGCGTCTGTTGAGTTATTTCCGTGTGTCGAGACTCTTAGATAGAGGTTCAGGTTCAGCGCACCATCGTTGACCGCTTGGGAAAGGGAAGACAGTTACTAGACGTTTGGGCTACTCTGCATGCGCTTATATATGTATATGTAGTGATCCTGTATTATAGTGTAGTGGTATCACCCGTGTGTCTCTGTGCTCGGAGCTACGGTACGACCAGTGTGTCTCTGTGTTCGGAACTACGATTTTATTTTAGAAAGCCCACGCGTCGAACATTGTCTTTAAACTGTGTCACACTTGTTTGGTTATGATAGAGTACCCTGTTGTTGCACTTGTACTTTCTGTTTACTTGGCATGTTGTATTTCTGTACCTTGTTACGTCCCTCTGAGGACCTGGTTCCCTGCCAGTTTGCAGCATAGATGATTACGAAGCATTTGGAGTTGCTGTTGGAGTTGCATGTCTTGCGTGCATGGTACTTGGTACTCACATTATATCTACCGGCATTATGGTTATTTTATATTTTTATTTCATCTGCTGTTGTAGCCTAGTTTTTATAGACTCATACTTCTTCTCGAGTCTATTCGAGTTAGTGTGTTATTGGGCGGCCGACTCTAGCACATATAGCTCTTTCTTGTATACTGTTGTACATTGTGGATTGAGACAGAGGTTTACATTTATGGATATCTAGATAGTGCCCTTTATATTACAGCTTATACGTATTCGAGTCAGACCAGAGTCTGGTCGTATGCGTAGCTGGCGTGTCACGTATTCCTGGTCCTACGTATTTTGGGACTGGGGCGTGACAGGGGATACTTAGCCGGAGGGGGGAGGAAAGGGGGGTGGAAGAGGGATTCAAAATTTTGGGGATCCAATCGACAGAATGGGGGGAAATGAATCCCTGAACCATATATTAAAAAAGTTTAACGACGTCTTAACAAAACTTTGCTAAACGTAGCCAATGAAAAAATTTAGCGACAAAATAAACGGACGCCGCTAAATGTCGCTACAAAAAAAAATTAACGACAAAATAAAAAGACGTCGCTATATTAAAAAATTACGACGTTGAAGACGCCGCTTAAAACGTCGCTAAAAAATCAAAAAATAAAATGTCGGTAAATACGTCGCTAAACGTCGCTATAACAGAAATTTCAGCGACGTTTAGCGACATAAAAGAAGCTTATAGCGACTATTCTTTAAAAATCAATTTATAGCCGCTAAACGTCGGTATATGTCACCAACAACGACGTATGGCAACGTTTATTTTTGGAGTCGCTCAAGTCTTTAATATTAGCGACGTTTTGTTATGACGTCGCTAAAAATGTCGCTATTTTATCATATTTTGGTAGTGACGGGGCACCATATCCTAACCAACTAATTGGAAGTTTTATCCATGAAACTTAGGAATATAACCTACTACTAAAAAACAATGAAGGGAACATTTCCCTCATCTCAGATTCAAGCTCCCAAGTAGATTCTTCGACCGAATGATTTCACCAAAGCACTTGCACAAGAGGAACTGAATGACTTCGAAGCAGCTTCTCTTTTCGATCCAAAATCCGCACAGGTTGTTCGACATAAGTCAAGTCTGCCTTAAGGTCCAGTTGATCAAGATCCACTACATGACTCAGGTCGTACACATACTTCCTAAGCTGTGAAATATGAAAGATATCGTGCACTTCGGATAATGACGGTGGCAGGACAATCTGATATGCAACCGGGGCGACTCGCTTTAGTATCTCAAACGGACCAACGAATCTTAGACTTAGGTTTCCCTTTGCTCCAAATCTGGTAACTCCCCACATGGGTGAGACTTTGAGAAATACCCGATCACCTTCTAAGAACTCAAGGGGTCGTCGATGCCTGTCTAAGTAGCTTTTCTGACGACTCTGTGCTACCTTTAGCCGTTCTCGAATCAACCAGAAATTCTAGACGGTTTGCTCCACAAGTTCAGGGCCATAAATTTTTCATTCACCAAGTTTACCCCAACAGATCGGGGATCTGCACTTCCGCCCATACAATACCTCATACGGCGCCATCTGGATGCTGGATTGATAGCTATTGTTGTACGCAAATTCGGCTAACGGTAGATGCATGCCCCAACTCGTCTTCAAGTTCAAGGTGCAGATTAGTAGCATGTCTTCGAGGATTTGGTTGACATGTTCTGTTTGACCGTCTGTCTGTGGATGGTAGGCGGAGCTGAACTTCAACTTTGTCCCCATTGCTGACTGCAGGTTTTTCCAGAAATGCGATAAGAATAGATTATCTCTATCGGAGACAATAGATACGGGCATGCCGTGGAGTCGAACGATCTCGTTGAGGTAGATCTGAGCCAGGCGGTCGGTACTCCAAATACTTTTGATAGGCAGAAAGTGAGCTGACTTGGTGAGTTGATCAACGATAACCCAGACGGTATCATTCCCCCATTGCGTCTCGGCAAACCAACAATGAAATCCATCGTTATATATTTCCATTTTCACTCTGGTAATTCGAGGTTCTGCATCTCTCCTCCGACTTCTGGTGCTCGACCTTTACCCTCTGACAGGCCATGTATTGCGACATGAACAGCACCACATCTCTTTTCATGTCGTGCCCCCCAAAATATCGTATAGAGATCTCGATACATATTTATACTACCCGGATGTGAAGTATAACTTGTATAATGGGCTTCCGTGAGTATATCTTTTTTGAGGGCTGCATCGTTAGGAACACACAATCTTTCTTTCACTCGCAGCATCCCGTCCGTGCCCATCGCAAAGTCGGTTGCCTTTTCTACTGAGATAAGACATTGCATCTTTTGCATGAATAGGTCATCCTTCTGAGAAGACTTGACCTTTTCTAATAACTCAGGTTCGAGGCGCAGCTGAGCCACTTGTGTCCCCTTTTTGTATCTGATTATAAGTGTAATGTCCAAAGCTTCAATTTCCTGATGCAGCTTGTCATCAATAGCCAGGCTCCCAACGAACACTCGAGTCAGTGCATAAGCTACAACATTACCCTTGCCCGGGGTGTATCTGATCATCAAGTCAAAATCGCTAAGGAGTTCAAGCCAACGTCGTTATGGTAGATTTAAATCCTTTTGGGTATAGAGATATTTTAAACTTGTATGATCCGTATAGATCTCGCATGGAACACCATAAAGGTAGTGGCGCCATATCTCCAGCGTGAACACTACCGTCGCAAGCTCCAAATCGTGCGTTGGGTAATTCTTCTCGTGAGGCTTTAACTGCCTCGACGCAAAGGCTATCACTTTATCCCTTTGCATCAGGATACATCTAAACCCTTTCCTGAGGCGTCACTATATATCTTAAAATTATCGGGTCCGTTTGGAAGGGTAAGAATTGGTGCTGAGACGAGGCGCTGCTTTAACTTTGTAAATGAAGCTTCACAGTCGTCTGTCCATGCAAATGTTACTCCCTTCCGAGTGAGCTGAGTAAGAGGCGATGCAATCCTCGCAAAATCTTTAATAAATCTTCTGTAGTAACAATAAACTTCGAATATCGCTAGCTGACTCAGGCCTTCTCCAGTTCATGATGGCTTCTATTTTCTTTGGGTCAACTGAGATGCCCTGTGCAGAAATAATGTGCCCTAGAAATGATATGTCGTCCAACCAGAACTCGCACTTGCTAAGCTTCGCGTACAACTTATTGTCTCGAAGGGTTTGAAGCACCATCCACAGGTGTCCTGTGTGTTCATCCCTATTCTTCGAGTACACTAAGATGTCATCGATAAAAATTACCAAAAATTTATCGAGGAATGGTCGGAACACACGATTCATCAAATCTATAAAAGCAGCAGGGGCGTTCATTAGTCCAAATGGCATAAAAGAAAACTCGTAGTGTCCATAGCGGGTTCAGAATGTAGACTTGGGCATGTCCTCAGGCTTAATCTTCAACTGGTGGTAGCCCAAGCGAAGATCAATTTTCGAGAACACCGTTGCCCCTTGCAGCTGATCGAAGAGGTCATCTATCCTGGGCAGAGGATATTTGTTTCTGATAGTGACCTTTTCAGCTCCCGATAATCGATGCAGAGTCGCAACATCCCATCCTTTTTTCTTTACGAAGAGCACAGGAGTGCCCCAAGGAGACACGCTTGGACGGATGAACCCACGATCCAGCAGTTCTTGAAGTTGGCACTTTAACTCCTTCAATTCAGCATGGGCCATTCTGTACGGAGCCTTGAAAATCGGCTGATTATTTGGGAATGTGTCAATGGTGAACTCGATCTCTCGGTCAGATGGCATGCCGGGTAGTTCGCTCGGAAACACATCAGGAAACTCTGCCTCAACGGAAGAAGACTCGACGTTTGCGTAATTCAGCTGCGTGTCCCAAACCAATGCTAAGTATCCCTCGCAGCCATAGTGTAGCATCCATCGAGCAGATATCGCAGAAATCACCATCCAGGCCCTGGACGCATCAATTGCTGGACTACTCGTAAAGCAGAATTCGGCTTCTCCAGGTAGGCGGAAGATGACTCATTTCTCTGCACATTCGGTAGTTGCCGAGCAAGCGTCGAGCCAATCCATCCCCAAAATGATGTCATAATCTCGAACATCTAGGACTAAAACATCGAGCGAGAGCTTTCTTCCTCCGATACAGACGTAACCGCCATGACATACTGAACGCACAGGTATTTTCGTACCCGACGGGGTGCTAACACTAAGGTCTAGATACAATGGTGTTATTTTTATATTATTTTCTACGAAAAAATTCATGGATATAAAGCTATGCGTTATACCAGAATCAAATAGCACACGTGCAGGTATGTTATTAAAAAGTAATATACCTGCCACAACGGTGTCTTAAGCCAGGGCTTCTTCTCTTGTCATAGTGTACACCCGACCTTGAGGTTGACGATGCTCTTGATGCAGCTCGGTTGGCTTGGGGTGCTGGGGCAGGATTTGGATGCTGAGGGGGAAGCTTGGGGGGAAGCGGACAATCTCTAGCTATGTGGCCTTGAACACCACAGTTGAAGCATAGCCCTTTCCTGAGGTAACAATCATTTGCGGTGTGCCCCGGCCTCTTACAGAAGAAGCATAACCCTTTTCCTTGGTTCCCTTTTTGCGGACCGCCGTTATTTGGAAGCTTTGTAGCATTGTTTCCTTTTTTGTTGCTATGGCGCTTGTGATTGGAGGTATGCACAATGCCGACAGCAACGGGAGGATACTGCGGTTCAAGAGATAGGGCATGGTTGAGGACTTCCTGCATAGTCTGGTATTGGGGAACGACCACGTGTGCATGGATGGCAGGTCGCAGGCCTCCTTCAAATTGTCTGGCATGACTCGCCGCATCAGGTAAATAGGAGCTTACAAATTTGGCGAGCCGGTTGAATTCGGTAGAATACTGCTTTACTGTCATGCTGCTTTACCGTAGTTATACGAACTCTTTCTCCTTTTGCTGAAGTACGGGAGGAGGTATGAACTCCTCTTCGAACGCACCACGAAAAGTAGCCCATGCGATCGTCTCCCCTTCATCGTCAACTAGAAGAGATTTTCGATGCACGTCCTACCAATCGTGCACGTTCAAGCGAAGCTGTAGTTGGGCACACGCTGCTCGCTTCTTTTCGGGTACCTCCAGAAGTTTGAAGTGATCCTCAAGTTCGGCCAACCAATCTAAAGCCATGATTGGATCTTCAGTCCCTTTAAACGGCGTGTTGCAGACCTTCTTGATGTCGGCAAAGTCAAAGGCAGTCACATCCTTCTTCCTTGGAGTTTGAGACATTTTGACTTCAAGTACGGGTTGCTCTACCGGTGTCGCTGCTGTTGCCGCAGAATGGTAGGAGGCCAAGGTCTGCACGATCTGTTGCAGGGTATCTACTTGCTTTTGTTGGACTGCAAACCGGGCTTCTAGATTGTCTTGAAACTTGCTCTGCCTCTCTTCCGCTCGCTTTTTAACCCGTTCATAACGAGCCTCATCCCTCTGTTGGCTCGCCTCAAGCATCCGCATCATCTGATGAATGGGATCGACACGGGACATGGCTTGCTGGCTTCGAGAACTTTTCGAAGTGCTGGAACTGCTTTCTTGGACTTGTGTCTCGTCCGGCGCTAGCGATGATGCTTGCGTTTGAGCCATTCCTCCAAAAGAAGGTAACTTATGTCAGGATCATAATGTATTATGGACTCATTGTATGAAACACATCTCATTTTGGCCTAACGAGTTCAAGAGTTTGTATAGGAAATAGATCGTTAAAGGAACTTTTTCGATACGAGGGTCAAAGGAACTTGAAGTTGTGCTCTGATACCAATATGTCACACCCCGATTCTGTAATAATCGTCCCCCGGGCGTGACATCGTGCGGGCCTAGGTTGCGCACCGCACAAGGCTAAGATATTTTTGCATAACGAGCACAAATTCAGAGTACGCAGATAATTGAAATATAAAGTTAAAACATAGAAAAGTTCTCTTTATTAATAATGAACATCTTTTTACAAACTCTTGAATGAGTCAGAGGGTTGCCTCACGGGCTTATAAAAAGTTGAATACAAAATGAGATAGTTGTCCTTTACATTACATCCTTTACTAAAATTTCAAAATAAGAGACCTCCAGGCGGGACAATAGCTTTTCCTCTGAGATGCATGAGTTAAGTTTGCTAGCTCCTGGGTCTTCAAAAATGCTTCAAGTAAGGCACGATCAGGATGCGCCAACAGCTGGACTGGGTTGAGCAGTGACTTCAGCTCCTCGAAGGATCTCCTTGGTGTGGGGAACCTGTTTCAACGAGGGTCAGTACATCGAAACATGCTGGTAAAGACAAGCTAACCCAACTATACTAATCAACACGTTGTTTATATGAAGCATGCAACTTATTTGTGATCTTTCTATCTTGTCTTAGTTCATTTTACAAGCAAGCAATATATATAGAGAGAGATTACTGAAATAAACTTGCCACCGTTCGACGACTTTTACCTGCCCGTCTGAACCACCTGCATAATACTTACCATGTCCTTCCCTGCCACGAAGACACAAGTTGGCTTGCACAGGTTAAAATATACGAAGGGATCACTGGCATAATGCCACAAAGGAAGAGTTATAGTCACGGGATAGAAAATGATATACGATGCAGGTGGCGAGCCCCGCCATATGCCATTTCTTCCTCTAACATACTAACTATTCCATATTTTCCATCCGGATCGGATCGGTCCCAGTGCCCCGGCGACCGTCCACGAAATCGCAAACTTTGTGCACAAGTTGTCCGTGATCAAACGACGTCCATTAAGTTTTTAATCAATTCATGCAGTTTAAGGCAATACGAGCACGATACAAGTTCCATAGCATAAACGGTTTTGCATAGTCTTACTGATCAATATATCGCATAACAAAGTGTGTTCTATATGCATAGCACAATTTATAGAAGAAGTATACATTATAACTAAAATTGAAGCATATGAAGAACATTCTAAATGAACTAGCATGCAATAAGGTAATCGTTCACATGTTGATTGTCAAGCAATAAGTAGTCCAAGTCTATTCTTTCTTATCTTTACATCTTTTAGTTATTATGGTATCGTTTAATCGGGATAAGCAAGAATGCAAGATTTTTAGATGTGAAGACTTGGAAGAAGGGTCAACTAAATCGAATATAAGCCACTCACAAGTTGGTTTGAGAAGGAAAGGAAAGAGGTTCTTCAAGACTCCGCTAGCACGTCGTCTACCGCTCGATCACCTGCATTGCCACGAATAGCTGATCAATATCTCTTTCTCTCTTTCCAAACTCTAAATTGAAGTACAGTTCAACGAACGAAAGTAATAAAATTTATCAAAATCGTTCAAGAAAATGCAAACAAATCCGAAAACCAACTCAAAGTACGAAAGCAACAAGGCGACAAACGAAAACTAGGCAAGAAAACTTGCAGTGTAGATGTCCCTCTTGACTCTGTCGCTAAGTCCATCCTCGGGGCACAGTCCACTGAATATGAAAATCGATTCCGAATAAGCAAATCCATAACGATGATGAGTTCTTGATTCAATCTATCCCGATCGAACGATACCGACTTGTATTTCTTAGCCGTGCTTCCCGAATAGGGGGAACGGGGCACCACATCCACAAATATGGGTCAGTACATATCGTGTACTGGTGAGCAGAAACTAGCCCACTCGTCTAAGCCGATACTAAGTATTCATGTAAAAAGCATGAATATTTACTTAGTGATCTTTCATTAGGAACTAGATTTATTTCAATGATCAGAGTATTCAGTAGCATAATGGAACATACTTTGGAAATAATAGTATACATTGAATATATATAAGATATGTCCATATCACCTAACGTCGATTCTTACCAATATCCCACTCGTCGAATCCCTGCAAAACAAGGATTAGCCACAGCATAATTAATACGAATTATTCTTAGAGAGATAATGTTAAGCCTGCATAAATATTCTCGTTAGTATGCAACCTAACTATATGAGGGTCATTGGTAATATGCTTTCGCACCATGAGGGACATGCCATATAGGACTTCGAAGGGCATACGAAGCACCATTCATGAGGTTACGATCCCTAATGGATGTCTCGTTTATTCCCGGTGCTACCAAAGCACTATATTTTCTCCTAGGCCTAACAATTACGGTGTCCCGGTACATCTCGTTCGAGAAAACTTACCAAACCTTGTGCACAAGTTGTCCCTGACCATGCAACGACTATGTAAATAAAATCGAAGCATAAATTATATGGTAAAAAAATGTAAGTAAAGTCTCGCATTTTTTATCCTTCTTGTTTTTCTCATTTTTATATCGGTTGGTGTCCCGTAGGTCCCAACTTACAAACCTTCTCGTGGCCCGGTGGTACCAAATAACACTTATTCTCTCATATGAAGCATTTCCTTCATAGTTACTATGCACTGATGCACTTATACCTGTACAGATGTTCAATGTTCTATTCTCAGTGTTACTAGCATGTGAAGTAGATTGCATAATATTACTTCTTTCTCATGGTAGACTTTTTTATAGCATTCTTGTATCAATAGTACTAACAGTTCGTTATTCATGTGTTTCATTAATTACATCAAAATTGAACATAAGGCATCATTATCATTGTGTGGAATAGAGCAACATATAGTTATGACATACAACAAAGCAACACTAGCATTTATTTTATTAGGAGTAGAGGAGAAGGGTCAGATCCACTCACTTATATAAATATTGTTTCCATGCCACATCGCATAAGATATCCCATCTGTCCAAGTTAAGCAATACAGCATCATCACACCAAGCATCTCCATTTTTTGCACAACTTGTATTTCATCGGTCTGATTCATCTATAATTCCAACGTAATACCTTTCCGCGGAACGAGTCATTACATAATATACCACTCAGAAAAAGTTTCGTCCTCGAAACTTAAAGAAATAAATCAATTCACTATATCACTTAAGTCATTCCACAAAAATATTATATGCCAGCTATAGCTCAATACCCCATTTCCATCTCTTGTCAATATTGCTCATTCATGAATCTCGTATACTTATGCATTCCAACATCTCTTTTTTTTCCCAAATAATTTGTTCATGTTCTTCTATTCATTAATACTTTCTTGCAGCTCCATTTGAATTTCGTTCACCACTTCGTCTGGATCGTACATACATTTTAGGCGTTCCCGAAATATAATGCACTCAACCAATACAAATGGTTAGAAAAACAAATGGCTACAGCAGTAATTCCATTCTTCATTATTGATCATTTAATACTTTCGGCCAAGATGTTCTTTAACATCGATTTTTCATAACTCTAATTTATTGCGACACTTATTCGGTCAATCTTGTCAATATATTTTTAACATGTTGCAATCAAATTTTGGTCTAAGAACTTCTTAACATTCACCGTCATCCTCTCAGTCCGATATATGTACAAATCTTTTATCTTGATCATAGTGTTCCTTCGTATAACCATTTGCCACAATTGCTATCTTCCAATTCTACCAAAATATAAAAATCTTTTGGGACTGTCCAGGTTAGGCCATTAACCCAAGCACGATACTTTAATCATTTCGAACAAACCGACCATAAGAATTGTTTTTATTAATTTTGAATTGCAATATTCTTTCTTTCAATGTCAATTCCGTCATTCCTACCTCTTATGAATAATTTTATCCGTCGTCACATTATTTTGATCCATCCAACTTTGATTGATTACATTAAGAATACCACTTGTCGTCTCTTTATTATGACCCAAGTATATTTATAAACGTTCTGACCGTTTCCTCAATATTGTAATTTTTTTGTACAAACTTCTCATGAATCCAAAGTTTCCTTTGGTGATATCACTGTCCAAGCCACACAATTTTATTATAGTTCAATGATCATAATTTGTCCCATACAATAGTCGTATTAGCCACATCACATATTAAGTTTCTCTTCCCAACGTATAAAATTTTTATCAAAATTCTCAAGCGATATTTTTATCTTTTATTATAATTTATTCCTCATTCCAACTTGATTCCAAAAGAAATCATTCCAAGATAATCCATCCAACCGAACCCACTAATGATTTACATTTCAATCGAACCAATCAAATTCAACTCTAGTAACCGTCAATTCTCAAACTTATCCATCCAACACTTTAACCATTCTGACACGACCCGTTATCCTGAAATACTCATACCCAAATCTCACAACAAACTATCCAAACATCGACTAAACATAGGCCGACTCATAATATGCATTATTCGAGTCTCACACGATGTTACATTACCCATGCAACATTAATAGAGTCATCCTATGGGTCTCCGACAACGAACATAACTTTTCAGTCAAGTCTCTATGGTTAGCTATACCGACAGCTAAACCTGGAATTCATAGGCAACCCATCTCATTCTAGGTAGCTGATAGGGACCATACCTGTCACTATTCTTAAGGCCAATCGCAATCCGACCAATCTAAGGGACTTCTACCCAATCTTATTACCAACTCGAATCACAAATACACTACCATTGACCTAGGGACATCCAATAGTCTGGGTCCGATCTATCTACCCACAGTCAATCTCTTAATGGTCTACCTCAATTAAAGGTTCATTCTAAACTTATCCCAACCGACAAGGTCAATCTAGAACTACACACTAATATTCCATATTCATCAAGTAAATCACCAATATTCAAAATTCAAATTGCTCCTACATATTGTTTCATTTCTGATTTCATAGTCATCATCTAGTTGTACCAACATATCATTCTTGAATTCCTGTATGTCTGGTTTATCTATGGGACAAGGCAACTAACCCAAACTCAAATTCCGATCGATCACCTTTATTATTATATTGTTCATGATCCTTGCTCTGAATTCCTTTTTATTTATATTACGTATTCGTGTGTTCAGTATCACCCAAATAATTTATAACCGACAATATCACCCAACCAATATATTGAAAATATCTTTCTTCCGATTCATTTCGTCGAACATACTTTTTCCAACTTTATTTTGATATAGTCAACTTTCATTCGCATTAACCATCAACTTAATTGCATCACCTCATCAATGTCTCACATAATTTTATCTCGCTTAACCACCTTCGATAATTATTCACGTACTCGGTATATTGGTCAACCCACCAAGCTAGGGATCATGCATATTAATAATTTGATCAATTATATCTGTCAATCAACTGTGATTGATGTGACAAAACTTTTTATCGATAGTATTTATCCCAACGTGCTAGACCTCAAGCTTTATTAGTATTCTATCCATCGAAGCCTCTTGACGAACTTCCACATATTGCCAGACAATAAGGGTCATCAATTATTTATTTGCAATCCCATAAATTCATATGCTGATTAAATATTATTCGCCAATCGCTAGGTTCAAAAATTTCTACTTCACGGCTGCTACCATTTTTAAGTTAGGCATGTAGTAAATGCTACACACCTAAGGTCAATGGAATTAGTTTTTCACATAATCGGTCCATCTTTAATTGATTTCTAAGAACTTTCAAACTCAGGTAACCAAACATAATATCCCGCTTGTGATTTCCAATCAGTTCCAACCAATCATACTGGATATACGATCCAACTTGTTTATCGATAGTAACATTTGAGCATCGATGCTAAAATTTGAAACTTTTACCCTGCTCATTTAAGCCACCATATAACCATATAATCTAACTCGTTGTTCCCAGCTAAGGCATCCATCTTATACCTTCTTATTTCCTTGCTATCCCATGTAACATTAAGCTATCGAGGGTCTAATATTGACAACTCAAATCCAACTATCAAGGGTCCGATGTTGATACACAATTCGAAATACCCAAGGGACACTCGCATCGCATACAATAAGGCATCATTTCTGACTAAGTCTCGGCACTACCTCATCCTTACTAGTACGCTCAATACCATTACTTATGGAAGGGTCACTGCACATGCATCACTAAGAGGGTAGATGCATATACCATTCAAAATAGAGCCATTTCATGACTATCACACCGTTCTTACACTGATCCAACATCCATCCAGCACTACCTTTACATAGTAGAATTGCATGCTATAACATGATTCTCATACTCAGATATAAATATAATTCCGCCATCGCATATGAATCAACTCAGCTTTACTGTTGATTTTCTCTATTGAAATTTCTCATGTACAATTCTTATTGATCACGACACACTATTAATTTCTTTTATTTCCACATAAAAAATATTAATCACAAGTTAGTTATCTATGACATCGAATCATTGTTGGATTCTTGGTATCATTTACAAATCAAGAATCACAACAACTAGGACATCATAATATTTAAGCTCATTGTATGGACCATTCAGTGAGCGTAGCCAAGCGGTCAAATATTCCAGATTGCGGAAACACTTTCGAACAATAGTAAAAGCAACACAAAACGATCATAGATGCAAATTCGATAATCGCAGAAGCGACTTTGAATACTCGCAGAAGGTAACTTTGAATACGCACTGAGGCGACTATGACTAATCGCAAAAGAGACTTTGAATAGTCACTAGCACAACTTTGAGTATCCGCAGAGGCATCATTGATTAATCGTTGAAGCAACTTTTGATTTAGAATTTACCGAGTCCAAGGACGCATAAACCGTGCTCTGATACCAATTTGTCATGTTCCAATTCCGAAGAACCGAAAGTAGCCACGGACATGATACCGAACAAGCCTAGATTGCACTTGTACAAGACAAGAAGATAGATAAGGCATAGTATATCTCAGAAACAACGACATCGTAGCAAAATTAAGCAGACAAATTAAAGTCAATGAATAAAATGAAAAGCTTCTCTTTATTCATAGTGATAATTGAGTACATGGCTTACAAAAGATTTACAAAGCTCTCGAATACAACTGATACTTGGCTAATTGGCTTACATTGATATTTGTCGTCTTGGCTTACAATCTCACTGATACAACTGAATTACAGTGTTCCATACATTATGCCCTTTATAACAGAAGATGCCTCCAATGGAAGAAGAGCTTCTGTACGCCCCAACAATGGTTTGATGCCTCGGAACAGTTCCAGCCACTCCCCAATGCTGAGTACCTAGGGATGTCCACAAACGTGGGTCAGTACATATCGCATACTAGTGATCAGAAACTAGCCCACTCGCCTAAATCGACACTAAGTATTCCTGTGAAAAGCATGTATATTAACTTAGTGATCTTTCTATTAGGAACTAGGTTCATTTCAATGAACAGATTATTCAGCAGCATAATGAAACATACTTTGAAAACAGCAATATACATTGAATATATATGAGATATGTACATATCGCCTAACGATGACCAACAACACACTTATCGTATCCCTGCAAAACAAGGATTAGCCACAACATAATTAATACGAATCATTCTTACAGAGATAATATTAAGCCTGCAAAAATATTCTCATTAGTATGTAGCCTAACTACATGAGGGTCATTGGTGATATGCTTTTGCACCACGAGGGACATGCCATATAGGACTTCGAAGGGCATACGAAGCACCATTCATGAGGTTGCGATCCCCAATGAATGTCTCATTTATACGTAGTGCTACCAAAGCACTATGTTTTCTTCTAGACCGAACGATCCCGGTACCCCGGTGCATCTGGTTCGAGAAAACCTATCAAACCTTGTGCACAAGTTATCCCTGACCATGCAAATACTATGCAAATAAAATTGAAGCATAAATTGCATGGTAAAGAATTGTAAGTAAAGCCTCGCATTATTAATCCTTCTTGTTTTTCTCATTCCCATATCGGTTGATGACCTGTAGGTCCCAACTTATAGACCTTCTCGTGGCCCGGTGGTACCAAACCACACTTATGCTCTCATATGAAGTATTTCCTTCATAATTACTATGCACTAATGCACGTATACCTGTACAGATGTTCAATGTTCTATTCTCAGTGTTACCAGCATGTGAAGTAGATTGCATAATATTACTTCTTTCTCATGGCAGACTTACTTTATAGCATTCTTGTATCAATAGTACTAGCAGTTCGTTATTCATGTGTTTCATTAATTATAACAGCATTGAACATAAGGCATCATTATTATTGTGTGGACTAGAGCAGCATATAGTTATGACATACAACAAAGCAATACTAGATTCATTTTATTAGGACATGAATGAGTAGAGGAGAAGGGACAAATCCACTCACTTATATAAATATTGTTTCCATGACACGTCGCATAAGATACCCCATCTGGCTAAGTTAAGAAATATAGTATCATCATACCAAGCATCTCGATTTTCTGCACCATTTGTATTCCATCAGTCTGATCCATCTATAATTCCAACGTAATACCTTTCCGCGGAATGGGACATTACAATATTTGAGGCTGTTGATGTATTAGAGAATGATAAGTGGAGGAAAAAAATAGAGTGTCTAGAATTGTGTGCACAAGTGTGAAGTGGGTGATGTGTGAATTGTATGATAGTGAAGTAAAGTACAGTGTGGGAGTTTCATGAGTATCATGTAGCATGAGTCTGGGTATTGGAAATAACGATAGTGTGCCCGTGGGAAGGTTAGTGTTGAGCAAGTATCATAGAGTATTAAGTGCATGAGTCAAGGATAGTTATGGAGTTAGTGGGAGTTCCTAGAGAGTACAAGTGCTCAGGGTGCATCAGGGATTAAGATAAGTATTATATGATATGTGTAGCGTATCATTTTAGTATCAGTAAGTATACTACGTATGGTAGTATTAGTTGAGGGTATCAGTGTATGGTTGAGGTAGGATAAGTAAGGGAGCATCAGGGAGAGTAAGAGTACAAGTGTTCAGGGCAGTAAGAGAGAAAGGGTAACTTGTGTAGGGGCAAGCTTCAGTGAGTGTAGATACATTACAGGTGTATTAGGTATGTGAGTGGCTATGTATCAGTGAACTGTACGATGGGTAGAATGGTACTTGTGTGATAAAAGTGCCTAGTGTTTAGTGTCATAGTGGAAAGAAAGTATTTATATATATTTATATTGCCAAGATATGAGTAAGTATCCTAGAGTGATTACCTTAGTGGCAAGATCCAGAGTACCTCAAGTATTATGGAGGTTTAGGATACAAGCACCCTAGTAGCTAGTGTACTAGGTGTAGAAAAGAAAGATGAGTAACCTGGTATGAGAGTATCATCTAATTGTCACATATAGGAGTTATTGCCTTATGAAAATAGTGTCAAGACTTGGGTACACATCCTGTAGAGAGTATTCTAGATTTAGTCAGAGTGTACCAATAGGGTACCTGAGTAAGTGTATACAAGTATTTATTTGCAAGAAGAAGGTGGTTAAGTAGTATTCAAGTGCATGCAAGAACAAAGACAAATATGATACTTTATGTGTGTCAGAGAGTGAGCTAGAATAAGAGTTGACATATTAGTGAATGCATTCATGTGTCTCACAGGGACGTATAGAAAATCTGAGTATTGATAGAGTACCCTTATAGTTCCAGAAGATAGTATCCTAGAGGTGTTAGTATAATATCCTGGGTAGTGTGTACCAGTGAGTTAAGTGTGCCCATGGCTTAGAACCATAGTATACCATTAGTATTATAAGTGCTAACCCTTGATATTAAGTATTTTGACTAGATTGATGTTTAGTGAATAACTGGTGTAAGTATTCGAGATAGGTAAGAGGTCCAGCTAGGTCACCTGCGGCATAACAAAGTGCTCTGCACCAGCAGAGGGAGACACCCCAGCGGGGCAGGACTTTTGCGATGACGGTCGAGGGACCGATGCTACAGGTGTTGGGTCAGTAGGTATTGAACTTCTTATTTCCTTTTCTTTCCATCCATTGATTTGTGTGATTCTGTAGTATCTTATTGTTGCATTAGTAATAATTGTGCTATAGTGTAGTTAGTAGTAACCCTGAAAGAGACCAAATGTCATGACAGATAGAGACCATAACCATGTATGTGTGAATGTTCTTTTTCGATATAATGATATATTGTATGATTTTAGGTAGGACTTTCTTAGACCATGACTAGATAAAATTTTGACTATAGTAATGTTTATGAGGAGATTATGATTGTTAGAAGAGAAGAGACGATATGTGTGAGGGATACCCTATATTTGAACCATGCGATATTCTTTCATTCGTGCCTACTTCCATCCTTAAATTTCGAGGATAATTTTTCTAAAGGGGGTAGGATTGTAACTACTTAATTCCGGACGAGAGATATTTTTATCATTTTATATTTATTTGTATTATTAATAATATATAGTTATATATAATTCATATTTCTAATATAGTTAGTGGTTAGTGTTAGCCTATTAGTTAGACTTAGTGTTAGTGAGCCCAAGTGGACCCAACTAGACTTGACATGACCCATTAGTTCAATTAAATAGAGTAGTCATGATTAGACTAGTTAATTAGTTATTTTCTTAGTTAAATGACTATAATATTCTTCTTATTAAGAATTGAACCATTCCCATAATTAAATGAACCTGCATGATAATCATTGAAGGCATTTTGGATTTTGTGCATTGACCATAGAGGGGGAGTAGTGGTCGGCCCTAATTATGAGGGGGAGTGACCTCCTCCACTTGTCATTTTATTTCAGCACCAAATTTGGTTCATCCCCAAATTCATTCATCCTTCCACCAAATTTTTATTCCAATTTTACCTCAGTCCCTACTCATATTCATCATAAAGGAGCTCGTAGGTGGCAAGAAGCACTAAGGAGAAGGAATTGCTAGAAGCATGTGTCCCCCCTTGTGTCCATTTGAAAGGGTTCATTGAAAATCCATCTCCCAATAGGTAAAATTTTTATTTTTCCATCAATTTCCATTCTAATTGGCATAATAGACCTATAGGAACCCTCCCATGGCTAAGGACTACCTATAGAAAGAAGTATTAGGTTCTAATAAGCCATATTGTGGAAGTTACATTGAGTTTTGTGGCCAAACTAGGAAAAGTCCAAATTTGGTGCACCAAGTGTTTGAGAATAGGTCTATTAGTTGTTAGAGACTTTAATCCATATATATATATATATATTGGGGTTGTACGTATCCATAATTGGATACGTGGAGTGCGTATCATGATACGCCATGATACAAAGTCGTAGGAAGGGTATTTCAAAGTGTCTTGGGTTTTAGCATGTCAATTTCTGTTACGCCCCAATTTTCATGGAATCGATAGTCGTCCCCCGGGCGTGACGCCGTGCGTGTCTAGGTTGCGCATCGCAAAAGGCCAAAGTATTTTTGCATAACGAGCACATATTCAGAGTACGCAGATAATTAAATCACAAAGTTGAAACATGAAAAAGTTCTCTTTATTGATAATGAACATCTTTTACAAACTCTTGAACGAGTCAGATAATTATTGCACGGGCTTACAAAAGTGGACACAAAATGAGATAGTCGTCTTGTACATTACATCATTTACTAAAATTTCAAAATAATAAAGACCTCCAGGCGGGATAATAGCTTTTCCTCTGAGCTGCATGAGTGAAGTTTGCTAGCTCCTAGGTCTTCAAATCCTTCAAAATAGGCACGATCAGGACGTGTCGGCAACTAGACTGGATTGGGAAGTGTCTTCAGCTCCTCGTAGGATCTTCTTGGTGCAGAAAACATGTTTCAACGAGGGTCAGTACATCGAAATGTACTAGTAAAGGCGAGCTAAACCAACTATACCAATCAACACGTTGTTTATATGAAGCATGCAACTTATTTGTGGTCTTTCTATCTAGCCTTAGTTCATTTTTACAAGCAAGCATTGATATAGAAATTTACTGAAATAAACTTGCCACCGTTCGGTAGCTTTTACCTGCCCGTCTGAACCAGCTGCACAATACTTACCATGTCCTTCCCTGCCACGAAGACACAAGTTAGCTTGTACAGGTTTAAATATACGAAGGATTACTAGCATAATGCCATAAAGGATGGGTTACAGTCTCGAGACGAGAATAATATGCAATACAGGTGGCGAGCCCCACTACATAGCACTCCGTCCATAACAAACGACTATACGAATTGTTCCGCCCGGATCGGATTGGTCCCAGTGTCCGGCAACCGTCCGCAGAAACCAAAAACCTTGTGCACAAGTTGTCCGTGATCAACAATGTCTATACTGAACAATCACTTGATACAATCTAAGGAAAAATGTGTACGAGACAATCATATGGCATGATCTGTCTTTGCATAGTCTCCCTGATCAATATATTGCATAGCAAAGCGTGTTCTATATATTGCATATTTTCTAGAAGAAATATACATTCTAACTTAAATTTGAAGCATATAAAGAAAATTTCAAATGAACTAGCATGAATATGGTAACCGTTCACAAGTAAATTGATAAGCATAAAGTAGTCTAAGTCTATTCCTTCTTATCTTGACATCTTTTAGTTATTATGGTATCGTTTGATCAGGGCAAGCAAGAAGACAAGATTTTTAGATGTGAAGACTTGGAAGAGGGGTCAACTGAATCGAATATAAGCCACTCACAAGTTGGTTTGAGAAGAAAAGGAAAGAGGTGCTTCAAGACTCTGTTCACACGTCGCGTACTGCATGATCACCTGCATTGCCACGAACAGCTGATGAATACCTCTTCTACTCTTTCCAAGCTCAAAATTAAAGTACATTTCAACGAACAAAAAAAGTGAAATCCATCAAAACCGTTCAAGAAAATACAAACAAATCTGAAAACCAACTCAAAGCACGAAAGCAACAAGGCGACAACGAAAACTAGGCAAAAAAAGTTACAGCGGAGATGTCCCTCTTGACTCTGCCACTAAGTCGATCCTTGGGGCACGGTCCACTGAATATGAGAATCGATTCCGAAGAAGCAAATCCATAACTATGATGATTTCTTGATTCAATCTATCCCGATCGAACAATACCGACTTGTATTTCTAAGCCGCGTTCCCCGAATAGGGGGACGAGGCACCACATCCTAACCAACTAATTGGAAGTTTCGTCTGCGAAACTTAGGAATAAAACCTACCCCTAAGAAACAATAAAGGGAATATTTTCCTCATCTCAGATTCAGGCTCCCAAGTTGATTCTTCGACCGAATAATTTTGCCAAAGTACACGCACGAGAGGAACCGAACGATTTCGAAGCAGCTTCTCTTTATAATCCAAGATCCGCACAGGATGTTCAACATAAGTCAAGTCTGCCCTAAGGTCCAGTTGATCAAGATCCACCACATGACTCGGGTCATACACGTATTTTCTAAGATGTGAAACATGGAAGACATCGTGCACTTCGGATAGTGACGGTGGTAGGACAATCTGATATGCGACTGGGGCAACTCGTTTTAGTATCTCGATTGGACCAACAAATCTTGGACTTAGCTTCCCTTTTGCTCCAAATCTGGTAACTACTTGCATGGGCGAGACTTTGAGAAATACTCGATCACCTTCTAAGAACTCAAGTGGTCGTCGATGCGTATCTGAGTAGCTTTTCTGACGACTCTGTGCTACTTTTAGCCGTTCTTGAATCAAGCGGATCTTCTGGACGGCTTGCTCTACAAGTTCAGGGCCAAGAATTTGTCGTTCTCCAACTTTATCCCAACAGATCGGGGATCTATACTTCCGCCCATACAATGCCTTATACATGCCATCTGAATGCTGGATGGATAGCTATAATTGTATACAAATTCGGCTAACGGTAGATGCATGTCCCAACTCGTCTTCAAGTCCAAGACGCAGAGTCGTAGCATGTCTTCGAGGATTTGGTTGACACGTTCTGTTTGAGTGTCTGTCTGAGGATGGTAGGCGGAGTTGAACTTCAATTTCGTCCCCATTGCTGACTGCAGACTTTCCTTGAAGTGCGATAAGAATCGATCATCTCTATCGGAGATTGGATACGGGCACACCTTGGAGTCGAACAATCTCATTACGGTAGATCTGGGCCAGGCGGTCGGCACTCCAAGTACTTTTGATAGGCAGAAAGTGAACTAAGTTGGTGAGTCGATTAACGATGACCCAGACGGTATCATTCCCCCGTTGCATCTTCGGCAAACCAACAATGAAATCCATTGTCATGTGTTCTCATTTTCACTCTGGTATAGCAAGGTTCTGCATCATTCCGTCCGGCTTCTGGTGCTCGGCCTTTACCCACTGACAAGCTATGCATTGCAACATGAACAATGCCACATCCGTGCCACCAAAACGTCGTACGGAGATCTCGATACATCTTTGTGCTACCCATATGTGAAGTATAACGTGCATAATGGGCTTCTGTGAGTATCTCTTTTCTGAGGGCTGCATCGTTAGGAACGCACAATCTTTTCTTCACTCGCATCATCCCGTCCGGCCTACCACAAAGTCGGTTGTCTTTCCTGCTGAGATAAGACCTTGCATCTTTTGCAGGAATAGGTCATCCTTCTGAGTGGACTTGACCTTTTCTAATAAGTCGGGTTCGAGACGCAACTGAGCCACTTGTGCCCCCTTTTTGTATCTGATTTTAAGTGTAATGCCCAAAGCTTCAATATCCCGACGTAGCTTGTCATCGATAGCCAGGCTCCCAACAAATACTCGACTCAGTGCTATAACATTACCCTTGTCCGGGGTGTATCTGATCATCAAGTCAAAATCACTAAGGAGTTCAAGCCAACGTCGTTGTCGAAGATTCAAATCCTTTTGGGTATAGAGATATTTTAAACTCTTATGATCCGTATAGATCTCGCACGATACACCATAAAGGTAGTGGCGCCATAACTTTAGCGCGAACACCACCACTGTGAGCTCCAGATCATGTGTTGGATAATTCTTCTCGTGAGGCTTCAACTACCTCAACGCGAAATGTATCACTTTGTCCTTTTACATAAGGACACATCCCAAACCCTTTTCTGAGGCGTCACTATATATCTTAAAGTCATCGAATCCATCTGGAAGGTTAAGAATTGGTGCTGATATGAGGCGCTGCTTTAACTCCATAAATGAAGCTTCACAGTCATTCGCCCACGCGAACGTTACTCCCTTCCGAGTGAGCTGAGTCAGAGGCAAGGCGATCCTCGCAAAATCCTTTATAAATCTCCGGTAGTAGCCTGCTAGAGCAAGAAAACTCTGAATATCGCTAGCTGACTCAGGCCTCCTCCACTTCATGAAGGCTTCTATTTTTCTTGGGTCAACTGAGATACCCTTTGCAGAAATAATGTGCCCTAGAAAGGATATGATGTCCAACCAGAACTCGCATTTACTTAGCTTCACGTACAAATTATTGTCTCGAAGGATTTGAAGCACCATCTGCAGGTGTTATGCGTGTTCATCCTTATTCTTCGAGTACACTAAGATATCATCGATAAAAACTACCAAAAATTTATCGAGGAATGGTCGGAACACATGATTCATCAAATCTATAAAAGCGGCAGGGGCGTTCATCAGTCCAAACGGCATAACAGAAAATTCGTAGTCTCTATAGCGGGTTCAGAATGCAGACTTGGGCATGTCCTCGGGCTTAATCTTCAACTGGTGGTAGCCCGAACGAAGATCAATTTTTGAGAAAACCGATGCCCCTTGCAGATGATTGAAGAGGTCATCTATCCTGGGTAGAGGATACTTGTTTCTGACGATGACCTTATTTAGCTCCCGATAATAGATGCAGAGTCGCAACATTCTATCCTTTTTTATGAAGAGTACAGGCACGCCCCAAGGAGACACGCTCGGACGGATGAACCCACGATCCAGCAGTTCATGAAGTTGGCACTTTAACTCCTTTAGTTCAGCAGGGGCATTTTGTACGGAGCCTTAAAAATCGGCTAAGTATTTGAGAATGTGTCAATGGTGAACTCGATCTCTCGGTCGGGTGGCATGCCGGGTAGTTCGCTCGAAAATATATCAGGAAACTCTGCCTCAACGGAAGAGGACTCAACGTTTGCGTAATTCAGCCGCGTGTCCCAAACCAACGCTAAGTTTTCCTCGCAGCCAGAGTGTAGCATCCGCCGAGCAGATATTATCGAAATCACCATGCAGGCCCTGGACGCATCAGTTGTTGGACTACTCGTGTAGCAGAATTTGGCTTCTCCAGCTAGGCGGAAGATGACTAATTTCTCTGCACATTCGATAGATGCCGAGCAAGTGTCGAGCCAATCCATCCCCAAAATGATGTCATAATTCCGAACATCTAGGACTAAAACATCTAGCGATAGTTTTCTTCCTCCAATGCAGACGTAACCGCCTTGACATATTGAATGGACATGTATTTTCGTGCCCAAGGGGGTGCTAACACTAAGCTCTAGATGCAATGGTATCATTTCGATATTATTTTCTACGACAAAATTTGTGGATATAAAGCTATACGTTACACCAGAATCAAATAGCACACATGCATGTATGTTATTAAAAAGCAATATACCTGACACAACGGTGTCTGAGACCAAGGCTTCTTCCCTTGTCATAGTGTCCGGCCTTAAGCTTGACGATGCTCTTGCTGAGACGTGGCTCGATCGGCTGTGGCAGGATTTGGATATTGAGGGCGAAGCTTAGGGGGAAGCGGACAATTCTTGATCACGTGGCCCTTTCCACCACAGTTGAAGTAGGACCCGTTCTTACTGTAACAATCTTTGATGGTGTGCCCAGGCCTATTATAGTGTTCACAACGAGCCCCTACATTTCCTTTTTGTCGACCACCATTATTTGGACGCTTTGCAGCATTATTTTCTCTCTCGTTGCTATGACGCTTGTGATTGGAGGTATGCACAGTGCCGACAGCAACTGGAGGATACTGCGATTCGAGGGAAATAGCATGATTAAGAACTTTCTGCATCGTCTGGTACTAAGGAACGACACATGCGCATGAATAGAAGGTCGCAGGCCGCCTTCAAATCGTCTGGCACGACTCGCCGTATCAGGTAAATAGGAGCTTGCAAATTTGACGAGCCGGTTGAATTCGACAAAATACTGCTTTACTGTCATGCTGCCTTGTCGTAGTTGCACGAACTCGTTCTCCTTCTGCTGACATACGGGAGGGGGTATGAACTCCTCTTCGAATGCACCACGGAAGGTAGCCCATGCGATCGTCTCCTCTTCATCGTCAACTGGAAGAGATCTTCGATGCACGTTCCACCAATCGTGCGCATGTTTGGATAAACAAATGTTTGTACAAAACTTTTGCTTACAAATGAGAAAATAGTACAATTAATCCTATACGAGGATGTTAAGTACAATAAAATAATTCTGGGGAAGTATTGCTATAGAAGTCTGATCTGCAGTCGATCACTTTGTTCCTTGGACCACACGATGATGAAGAAGTGCCGTAGAAGAAGAATAAGCTTCAAAGGTTGCAAGTGAGATTGAATTCTCGTTACCAAAGTTGTCAACCGACACTCTCTGTCTTTGCTCTCTCTCTCTGATCTCTGATCCTGCTTGTCGTGCCCCTCCTTGATCGATCGATTCGATCTTTGATCCCTATACCCTATGACCAGGGGTCTCTATTTATAGAGATCAATAAAAATAACTGTCCAGTTGGCGTAGAAGGCCAAACTGTGAAGAAAGTTGCATCTTTAATGCTGCGGTTATGATAACTGCTATCCACGTTCCAATTATCTTCTGAATATGCGTATGACACGTGTCCCTTCATGAGGTAACGCGTATAACTGCTTCTCGAAGATCACGGCATGCAAGCCACGTAGGTAACAGCCCCTGCGTAAAGATGGTTGGCGTAAAAGCCAATAACTATCTTGTTGGCGTAAAAGCCAAATAACTGTCTCCTTGGCGTAAAAGCCAAACTGTGAAGAAGAAGACTTTCTTTACGCTGTGGTTATGATAACTGCTATCCACGTTCAAATAATCTTCTGAATCTGTGTATGATACGCAACCCTTTAAAAGGTAACGCGTATAACCGCTTCTAGAAGATCACGACATACAAGCCACGTAGGAAGCTGCCCCTGCGTAAATATGGTTGGCGTAAAAGCCAAATAGCTGTCTTGTTGGCGAAAAAGCCAAATAGCTGTCTTGTTGGCGTAAAAGCCAAATAGCTGTCTTGTTGGCGTAAAATGCCAAACTCTGCGTAAAACTTGATGATTCATGAATAATAGATAACCAGCATAAAATAACCAATTATCCATCATGACTGAAGTTTTAAGAGTATTCTGAGCTAAATAGCCTTATCACGTACCTTTGCAAATATAGCCGAGTTGGCGTATTTCGAGGAGATAGCATACGGCATATGTAGAAGCATGAAATATGCTGGGAAATCGTACGCGTATTATACAGTAAAAACCCCCAACATACATGAAGTCCGTGTAAAACAGAGCTTCAAGGCTGTGTGGCGTAAAATATGACTTCAGGGCTATACGCGTAAAACAGGGCTTCAGAGCTGTCTGGCGTAAAATATGGCTTCAGAACTGTCCGCGTAAAGTAGTGCTTCAAGACTGTTCCGCGTAAAAGGTTGCTATACCTTCCTGCGTAAAGTTTAAAATATGTTTATTTTTAATGCAGCTTAAAGTTGTACAAGAAACTCTTCGTATTCCTCGGATGAATTTGTCAGACAAAACAGTGAACCTGACTCCTGACAAAAGTACTGCACGATGATCGAGAGGACGACTGTGATGATAATTTTGCACAGAGACCCAGGTTGTCGTCTAGTGACATATTCTTGATACAAGTCATTTTTACGCATTCAAAGAATACGCTGCCTATTCTACATGGGCATAAAGGAGTTTTATGCTCAAGATAAAGACAAAATCAGACGCCACATCAAAAGTTGTTTCTCGTACAGAGCTCGAGGCATATCTCTGCATTTAATACACGAGATGGGGGCATATCTCTGCATTTAATGCACGAGATTTGGTTCTCTTCTTTAGATTTTGTCATGATGGGGAGAGCTAAAACTGTGACTAATACGCTCACATCACCATCCTTGCATTTTACGCCAACCAGGCTATTTTCAACTATAGGAGTACACCGTATGCTATCTCCTCGAAATACGCCAACTCGGCCATATTTGCAAAGGTACGTGATAAGGCTATTTAGCCCGGAATACGCTCAAGACCTCATTCGTGATGGATAATTGACTGAAAAAGCTAAAATTGTGACTAATACGCTCACATCACCATCCTTGCATTTTACGCCAACCAGACTATTTTCAACTATAGGAGTACGCCGTATGCTATCTCCTCGAAATACGCCAACTCGGCCATATTTGCAAAGGTACGTGATAAGGCTATTTAGCCCAGAATACGCTCAAAACCTCAGTCGTGATGGATAATTGGCTATTTTATGTTGGTTATCTATTATTCATGAATCATCAAGTTTTACGCAGAGTTTGGCCTTTTATGCCAACAAGACAGCTCTTTGGCTTTTACGCCAACAAGACAGCTATTTGGCTTTTACGCCAACAAGACAGCTCTTTGGTTTTTACGCCAACAAGACAGCTATTTGGCTTTTACGCCAACAAGACAGTTATACCTACGTGGCTTGCATGCCATGATCTTCGAGAAGCAGTTATACGCGTTACCTTATAAAGGGATACGTGTCACACGCAAACTCAGAAGATTATTTGAACGTGGGTAGCAGTTGTCATAACCGCAGCATAAATGAGGCAGTCTTCTTCACAGCTAGGCTTTTACGTCAACTAGGCTTTTACGCCAACCAGGCTTTTACGCCTACAAGACAGTTATTTGGATTTTACGCCAACCATCTTTACGCAGGGGCAGTTACCTACGTGGCTTGTATGCCGTGATCTTCGAGAAGCGGTTATACGCGTTACCTTATAAAGGGATACGTGTTATACGCATATTCAGAAGACAATTGGAACGTGGGTAGCAGTTATTATAACCGCCGCGTAAAATATGCAACTTTCTTCACAGTTTGGCTTCTACGTGAACTGGACAGTTATTTGACTGATCTCTATAAATAGAGACCCCTGGTCACAGGGCAAAGGGGCGATTGGGCAATCAGACGATCAGACACCGGCCAGGGCACAATCATCGATCAGAGAGAAAAGAGAGCAAAGACAGAGAGTGTTGGTTGACAACTTTGGCAACGAGAATTCAATCCCACTTGCAACCTTTGAAGCTTCTTCTTCTTCTACAGTACTTCTTCATCATCGTGTGGTCCAAGGGACAAAGTGATCGACCGCAGATCAGACTCCGATAGCAATACTTCCCCAGAATTATTTTTTATTGTACTTAACATCCTCGTATAGGATTAATTGTACTCTTTTTCTTGTTTGTAAGCAAAAAAAGAAAGGTTTGGTATAAACCCTCTTCTTCCTTAATATTTTTATTTATTCAAACAAAAATGGAGACTCTGCTGGGGACGACTTTCTCCTCTGACGAGAAAGCAATTGCTCAACACTATGTTGTATCCATCGGATCGAAGAAGAAGACTTTGGTCGTCTAGTTCGACCAATCTGCCTATGAAGACATGCTTCATGCAGGGGGTAGCTCTCATTCCTCCTCTGTCCACAACAACAGAAAGCTGCGTAAAGTATGGATGCCTAAGACGTCCTCTACCCTTCCTGCAAACTCTCACTCTCTGATCAACAAAGTTGTGCCAATACGCCCTGTGCGTGAAAATTTGTCTCCCGTCTGTGACGTAGTAGACGACACTTCTGGCAATGCCTCAGTGCCAATCCAAGAGTTTTAAACACGCTCTGTGCGTACAAATTTGTCTCCCGTCTGGGACGTGGTAGACAAGACTTCTGGTAATGCCTCAGTGCCAATCCAGAAGTTTCAAACATGCCCTGTGCGTATAATTACACCTCCCGTCTATGATGAGGCAGATGTACCCTTTGATCACATCAAAGAAAAACAAGTGACGAATCCTTCGAAGAGAGTTCCCACTTTACAGATCACGTGAACTTTCCCTATTTTACGCGAACCTGTACAAAACTCCAAATTGTGCCAGGAGAGGTATGTCCGCATAAAGAAGACTCATTTTACGGGAAGATACGCTCCTCAGACAGATGATGGATCATATGCTACTCATATGGGTGAACTGCTGTATTCCTATGGCAGAGAAAGGGTTATGATTCCTAATATACACCTTCCTACTGATGTAAAAAAGCAGAATAAGCCTTATTTTTCTTCTAATCTCCCTGATTTGCGGGATTACTTGATCCAGAAACGCAAAGACAAGGGATCTCCTAATACGTCTATTACACCTCCTATAGAATATTGTTGTAATAGTCATAAGGTTGTCGTTAATCGTTACTATTCTAAAGCAAAATGGTCAGTTTTTGACCGATTGAACTATACTTCATCATTACAGGAAGAAGAACCAGACGATGATATGTCTGGGGGTAGTCTCCCTCGACAAAATAGAGCAGCATCCAAAGCTGGGGGTAGAATTTCCTCTGAGTCCGAAGATGAAGCAACTATGACCATCTTTCCTGAGGACCGTACGACTCAGGTATCGGGAGCCCGAAAGCCAAAGGGGACTTTCTCCTTCAATGAGGATGACATCACTGAAATCTTCAATATATTGATGAAGAAAAACAAACTTCGGCTACCCGACATCAGATACCCTGAAAAGGCTGGCAAGGTCGATGACCCAGAATATTGTCTCTTTTATCGGTACATTCATCATCCCACAAAGGCATGTTATGTACTGAAAAGGAAAATCCAGGAGTTGATCGACGCCAAAGTTATCACTTTACATTTATAACGAGAGGACGGTCACTGCAAATTGATCTCACTCCAACGTGGCAATTTGCACCCTCAAGAAGTACCAGATAATGAGTTCCTAAAATCTCCCCAGATGAGCAACCTTCAGGACTATCCCCACTCAGCAAATTACTCCCTAGTGAATTTTTCGGACATGGGTTCACGTCCAAACTGTTTTTCCCCCAGCTGAGTTTACTATGTCCAAGTGACCTTTGAGCAAACCTCCCAGGTTGTTGCTATCGATCAGTTCACGTCCATATTACCTCTTAACTACATCTCTCCACTTTCTCCAGCAGAGTAAATCTATCACCACAAAAATGGTCATTCCCATATTACCTCTGTCCTGTTTTTCTTTATCCCCACTGAGTCATATCTTACCACGTCCACGTTACCTCTGAGTAAAGATATTTTCAGAACTTTTCCATGTCCACATTCCCTCTGAGTGAAGTTCTTCTCTTCGACTTTCTACTATCACGTTTGCATAACCCCTGATAGTGCTAGTCGTTTCAGCTTATTATCTATACTTAAGGGACGCCATGGGTAATAAGTCCATAACCAGATGTACAAATTAACTCTTGGTTCTTCCCCAGCAAGTGCCTATGTGCAATATTTTCTCGATCGTCGAAGATCGAGAATCATATTCTATCATGTTCATATGACCTCTGTATAGATATGTTCAGCGATTTGTCATCCCCAGCAAGTGCCTATGTGCAATATTTTCTCCTTCGTTACAAATTCTTGTAAAGAGCCATCATCCGTATCCAAGAATCCCGGGTACGCAATGGATGATGGATCCTCAAAATTCTTCCCAGCGGAGCAATCCTTAGGTATACTCGCATATTCCCGTAGTGATTATTCAAACCAATCTCGTTAAGACGCTAGCCATGTTCATATTACCTCTGAGCTATCGTTCCATCAATCTCCCCAGCGGAGCGATCCTTTGGTCTATCTTCATGTTTGGATAGACCACACTCAACGAATCACTCCTCAATGAGTTTTTCGGAAATTAGTTCACGTCCATATTACCTCTGAACTGTTGTCATAATATTTCTCTCAGGCTGAGTTTGTCATGTCCATATTACCTCTGAGCAAATCTTTCGAGTTTTGGCTATCGATTATCATGTCCATATTACCTCTGATATCGGTTGTCATCTCAACTTAGCACCCGTACTTAACTCTAAGTACGCCAGTGGTGTTTGTTCCACAAAAATTGCCACGTCTATGTTACCTCTGGTAGGGCTCGTCTTAAACTTATTACTTGCACTCTCGTGCACAAGAAGTAATAGGTCCACCAAAAAAAATCCTCCGGTGGGATGCCCGCAATGGAAATGAATTGTTCAAATCCATATTACCCTTGAACTATCCTCATTTTCCCCAGCAGAGAAAGAGTCAGTTCATCTTCATATTACCTCTGGACTATGTCTCTCCACTATTCCCATAGATTCATATTTTATTGCGTCTATCAGGACTTGTCTCAAACCTATTACTTGCACTAACGTGCGCAAAAAAGTAATGGGTCCAAAAAAAAAAAATCCCCAGCAGGATGTCTTTACTAACCACAAAACCTATCACGTCTATATTTTCTCTGATTGGGCTAATTTTGAACTTATTATTTGCACTCAACGTGCGCAACAAATAATAGGTCCACCAAGGATCCCTCATTGGATGTCCTCAACAAATACGGTATTGTACTACGTCCATATTACCTCTGGTACGATGTCCAAAGTTCGCACAAACAATTGTAAAGAAATGGAGGGCCCTTATATGATTTCAAATGGCGCTTACAGATTAGCCAAGCCTAATGGAAATTTGATAATGGCTCCTATCAACGGCAAATTCCTGAAGAAGTACTATACTTGATCTCCTTTGCTTAACGGAGTATGATGAAGATCTTATTCTGACGATACCACGTACAAAGGTTAGCTGAATCATATTCTATCAGGTTCATGTGACCTCTGAATATATATGCTTAACTAATTTATAAATATATCATGTTCATATTACCTCTGATAGTATTTTGTATACAATTTTAGTTGGATTATATTCTATCAGGTTCATATTACTTCTGAATAGATTTTCATTCAGCTAAACCTTACCGAAAGTATATCATGTTCATATTACCTCTGATATCACTTTCATCTTAGCCTATCATATTCTAAAGTGATGGGTCCATAAAGTCAAAAAATGTATCTTTATTTTCTCTGAGAAATTATGGAAGAAACAAAAAGGTACATCATTGGGGAGGAGCAGTTAAATTACGGATCTGTTGTGTCAAAGCAGCCATCCTCTCATTCCTGGAGTTTAAAATATTTGTACGAGCCAGTTCCAGCCTTGCTTCGTCATTGCTCAAGAGAGAAAGAGGCGGACAGTGAATATATGCTGATTTCATGCTTCTTATTCAAAGTATTCCGGACTTAGCCAAGTCCGAAAACTTTGAAGGGGGTCTTGTAGAAGCATGAAATATGCTGGAAAATCGTACGCGTATTATACAGTCAAAACCCCCAACATACATGAAGTCCGCGTAAACCAGAGCTTCAAGGCTGTGTGGCATAAAATATGACTTCAGAGCTACACACGTAAAACAGGGTTTCAGAGCTGTCTGGCGTAAAATATGGCTTCAGAACTGTCCGCGTAAAGCAGTGCTTCAAGACTGTTCCGCGTAAAAGGTTGCTATACCTTCCTGCATAAAGTTTAAAATATATTTGTTTTTAATGCAGCGTAAAGCTGTACGAGGAACTCTTCGTATTCCTCGGATGAATTTGTCAGACAAAACAGTGAACCTGACTCCTGACAAAAGTACTGCACGATGATCGAGAGGACGGCTGTGATGATGATTTTGCACAGAGACCCAGGTTGTCGTCTAGTGACATATTCTTGATACAAGTCGTTTTTACGCATTGAAAGAATACGCTGCCTATTCTACATGGGCAGAAATGAGTTTTACGCTCAAGATAAAGACAAAATCAGACGCCACGTCAAAAGCTGTTTCTCGTACATAGCTCGAGACATATCTCTGCATTTAATACACGAGATGGGGGCATATCTCTGCATTTAATGCACGAGATTTGGTTCTATTCTTTAGATTTTGTCATGATGGGGAGAGCTAAAACTGTGACTAATACGCTCACATCACCATCCTTGCATTTTACGCCAACTAGGTTATTTTCAACTATAGGAGTACGCCGTATGCTATCTCCTCGAAATACGCCAACTCGACCATATTTGTAAAGGTACATGATAAGGCTATTTAGCCCGAAATACGCTCAAGACCTCAGTCGTAATGGATAATTGACTGGGAAAGCTAAAACTGTGACTAATACGCTCACATCACCATGTTGTTGTCTGGTTCTTCTTCCTGTAATGCCAAAAAGTAGTTCAATCGGTCGAAAACTGACCGTTTTGCTTTAGAACAGCAATGATTAATTACAACCTTATGACTATTACAATAATATTCTCTAGGAGGTGTAATATATGTATTAGGAAATCTCCTGTCTTTGCGTTTCTGGATCAGAAAATTATGCAAATCAGGAAGATTACAAGAAGAAGAAGGCTTATTATGCCTTTTTACATCAGTAGGAAGGTGTCGATTAGGAATCATAACCCTTTCTCTGCCATAGGAATACAGCAGTTCATCCATATGAGTAGCATATGATCCATCATCTGTCTGAGGAGCGTATCTTCCCGTGAAACGAGTCTTCTTTACGCAAATAGACCTATCCTGGCATAATTTGGATTTTTGCATAGGTTCGCCTAAAATAGGGAAAGTCCGCGTAATCTGTAAAGTGGGAACTTTCTTCTCTTGTGGGCGTAAAAGCTTAGAGGTTGAAAGATTCGCCGCTTGTTTTCCTTTGATGTGATCAAAGGGTACATCTATCTCATCATAGACGGGAGATATAATTTTACGCACAGGGCGTGTTTGAAATTTCTGGATTGGCATTGAGGCATTGCCAGAAATTTTGTCTACCACGTCACAGACGGGAGACAAAGTTTTACGCACATGGCGTGTTTGAAACTTCTGGATTGGCACTGAGGCATTGCCAAAAGTCTTGTCTACCACGTTACAAACGGGAGAAAAAGTTTTACGCACAGGGCGTGTTTGAGACTTCTGGATTGGCACTGAGGCATTGCCAGAAGTCTTGCCTACCACGTCACAGACGGAAGACAAATTTTTACGCACATGGCGTGTTTGAGACTTCTAGATTGGCACTGAGGCATTGCCAGAAGTCTTGTCTGCCACGTTGCAAATGGAAGACAAATTTTTACGCACGGGGCGCGTTGGCTGTGTTGTCACAACCTTGTTGATCAGAGAGTGAGAGCTTACAGGAATGGTAGAGGATGTCTTAGGCATCCCACTTTACGCAGCTTCCTGTTGTTATGGACAGAGGAGGAATGAGAGCTACCCCCTGCATGAAGCATGTCTTCATAGGCAGTTTGGTCGAACTGGACGACCAAAGTCTTCTTCGTCGATCCGATGGATACAACATCGTGTTGAGCAAACAAGAAAAGAGTACAATTAATCCTATACGAGGATGTTAAGTACAATAAAATGATTCTGGAGAAGTATTGTTATAGAAGTCTGATCTACGGTCGATCACTTTGTTCCTTGGACCACACGATGATGAAGAAGTGCCGTAGAAGAAGAAGAAGCTTCAAATGTTGTAAGTGGGATTGAATTTTCATTGCCAAAGTTGTCAACCAACACTCTCTGTCTTTTCTTTCTCTCTCTGATCTCTGATCTCCGATCCTGCTTATCGTGCCCCTCCTTGATCGATCGATTCGATCTTCGATCCCTATAACCTGTGACCAGGGGTCTCTATTTATAGAGATCAATAAAAATAACTGTCCAGTTGGCGTAGAAGGCCAAACTATGAAGAAAGTTGCATCTTTAATGTTGCGGTTATGATAACTGCTACCCACGTTCCAATTATCTTCTGAATATGCGTATGATACGTGTCCCTTCATAAGGTAACGCGTATAACTTCTTCTCGAAGATCACGGCATGCAAGCCATGTAGGTAACAGCCCCTGCGTAAAGATGGTTGGCGTAAAAGCCAAATAACTGTCTTGTTGGCGTAAAAGCCAAATAACTGTCTCCTTGGCGTAAAAGCCAAACTGTGAAGAAGAAGATTTCCTTTACGCTGTGGTTATGATAACTGCTATCCACGTTCAAATAATCTTCTGAATTTGCGTATGACACGTATCCCTTTAAAAGGTAATGCGTATAACCGTTTCTCGAAGATCACGGCATGCAAGCCACTTAGGAAGCTGCCCCTGTGTAAAGATGGTTAGCGTAAAAGCCAAATAGCTGTCTTATTGGCGTAAAAGTCAAATAGCTGTCTTGTTGACGTAAAAGGCCAAACTCTACGTAAAACTTGATGATTCATGAATAATAGATAACCAGAGTAAAATAGCCAATTATCCATTACGACTGAGGTTTTGAGCGTATTCTGGGCTAAATAGCCTTATCACGTACCTTTGCAAATATAGCCGAGTTGGCGTATTTCGAGAAGATAGCATACGGCGTACTCCTATAGTTAAAAATAGCTTGGTTGGCATAAAATACAAGGATGGTGATGTGAGCGTATTAGTCACAGTTTTAGCTTTCCCAGTCAATTATTCATCACGATTGAAGTCTTGAGCGTATTCTGGGCTAAATAGCCTTATCACATACCTTTGCAAATATAGTCGAGTTGGCATATTTCGAGGAGATAGCATACGACGTACTCCTATAGTTGAAAATAGTCTGGTTGGCGTAAAATACAAGGATGGTGATGTGAGCGTATTAGTCACAGTTTTAGCTTTCCCAATCAATTATCCATCACGACTGAGGTCTTGAGCGTATTCTGGGCTAAATAGCCTTATCACGTACCTTTACAAATATGGCTGAGTTGGCGTATTTTGAGGAGATAGCATACGACGTACTCCTATAGTTGAAAATATCCTGGTTGGCGTAAGATGCAAGGATGGTGATGTGAGCGTATTAGTCACAGTTTTAGCTCTCCCCGTCATGACAAAATCTAAAGAATAGAACAAAATCTCGTGCATTAAATGCAGAGATATGCCTCCATCTTGTGCATTAAATGCAGATATATGCCTCGATCTCTGTACGAGAAATAGCTTTTGACGTGGCGTCTGATTTTGTCTTATCTTGAGCGTAAAAACCCATTTCTGTCAATGTAGAATAGGCAGAGTATTCAGAAGACTCCAGTCTTGAGCGTAAAAACTCATCTCTGCCCATGTAGAATAGGCAGCGTATTCTTTGAATGCGTAAAAATGACTTATATCAAGAATATGTCACTAGACGACAACCTGGGTCTCTGTGCAAAATTATCATCACAATCGTCCTCTCGATCATCGTGCAGTACTTTTGTCAGGTGCCAGGTTCACTGATTTGTCTGACAAATTCATCCGAGGAATACGAAGAGTTCCTCGTACAACTTTACGCTGCATTAAAATAAATATATTTTAAACTTTACGCAGGAAGGTATAGCAACCTTTTACGCCAGAACAGCCTTGAAACACTGCTTTACGCGGGCAGCTTTGAAGCTCTACTTTATGCCAAACAAATTTGAAACTCTATTTTATGCGGACAGTTCTGAAGCTCTGTTTTACGCCAGACAGCTCTGAAGCCCTGTTTTACGCGTACAGCTCTGAAGCTCTACTTTATGCCAAACAGCCTTGAAGCTCTGTTTTACGCGTATAGCTCTGAAGCCATATTTTACGCCACACAGTCTTGAAGCTCTGTTTTATGCAAACTTCATGTATGTTAGAGATTTTGACTGTATAATACGCGTACAATTCTCCAGCATATTTCATTCTTCTACAGCGCATTCAAGCGAAGATGTAGTTGGGCACAAGCGACACGCTTCTGCTCCGGTACCTCTAGAAGTTTGAAGTGATCCTCAAGTTCTGCCAACCAATCTAGAGCCACGATTTGGTCTTCAGTCCCCTTAAAGGGCGTGTTGCAGACCTTCTTGAAGTCAGAAAAGTCAAAGGTAGTCACATCCTTCTTCTTTGGAGTTTGAGGTATTTCGACTTCAAGCGCGGATTGCTCCACCGGTGTCGGTGCTGTTATCACGGAATGGTTGGAGGCCAAGGTCTGTACGATCTATTGCAGGGTATCTACCTGCTTTTGCTGGACTGAAAATCGGGCTTCAAGATTGTCTTCAAACTTGCTCTGCCTCTCTTCCGCTCGCTTCTCGGCTCGTTCATATCGAGCCTCATCCCTCTGTTAGCTTGCCTCAAGCATCCGCATCATTTGCTGAATGGGATCGACATGGGACATGTCTCGCTGGCTCCGAGAACTTTTCGATGTGCTGGAACTACTTTCTTGGGCTTGTGGGCGGGCCCGGTGCTAGCGCTGATGCTTGCGCTTGAGCCATTCCTTCAAAGAAGGTAACTTATGTCAGGATCATAATGTATTATGGACTCATTGTATGAAACGTATCTCATTTTGGCCTAACGAGTTCAAGAGTTCGCACAGGGAATAGATCGTTAAAGAAACTTTTCCAACACAAGAGTCAAAGAAACTTGAAGCTGTGCACTGATACCAATATGTCATGCCCCGATTTTCGTGGAATCGATAGTCGTCCCCCGGGCGTGACGTTGTGCGTGCCTAGGTTGCACATTGCACAAGGCCAAAGTATTTTTGCATAACGAGAACATATTCAGAGTACGCAGATAATTGAAACACAAAGTTGAAACATGAAAAAGTTCTCTTTACTGATAATGAACATCTTTTACAAACCCTTGAACGAGTAAGATAGTTGTCACACGGGCTTACAAAAGTGGACACAAAATGAGATAGTCGTCATGTATATTACATCCTTTACTAAAACTTTAAAATAATAAAGACCTCCAGGCGGGACAATAGCTTTTCCTTTGAGCTGCATGAGTGAAGTTTGCTAGCTCCTGGGTCTTCAAATACTTCAAAATAGGTACGATCAGGACGTGCCGACAGCTGGACTGGATTATGAAGTATCTTCAGCTCCTTGCAGGATCTCCTTGGTGCGGAGAACCTATTTTAACGAGGGTCAGTACATCAAAATGTACTGGTAAAGGCGAGCTAACCTAACTATACAAATTAACACATTGTTTATATGAAGCATGAAACTTATTTGTGGTCTTTCTATCTTGCCTTAGTTTATTTTTACAAGTAAGCATTGATATAGAAATTTACTGAAATAAACTTGCCACTGTTCGGTGGCTTTTACCTGCCCGTCTGAACTACCTGCACAATACTTACTATGTCCTTCCCTGCCACGAAGACACAAGTTAGCTTGCACAGGTTTAAATATACGAAGGGATCACTGACATAATGCCATAAAGGATGGGTTACAGTCTCGAGACGAGAATGATATGCAACGCAGGTAGCGAGCCCCGTTACATAACACTCCGTCCATAACAAACGACTATACGAATTATTCCGCCCGGGTCGGATCGGTCTCAGTGCCCCAGCAACCGTCCGCGAAAACCAAAAATCTTGTGCACAAGTTGTCCGTGATCAACGATGTCTATACTAAACAACCACTTGATACAATCTAAGGCAAAATGTGAACGAGACAATCACATAGCATGATCTGTCTTTGCATAGTCTTCCTGATCAATATATTGCATAGCAAAGTGTGTTCTATACATAGCACATTTTCTAGAAGAAGTATACATTCTAACTTGAATTTGAAGCATATGAAGAAAATTCTAAACGAACTAGCATGAATATGGTAACCGTTCACAAGTAAATTGACAAGCAAAAAGTAGTCCAAGTCTATTCCTTCTTATCTTGACATCTTTTAGTTATTATGGTATCGTTTGATCGGGGCAAGCAAGAAGACAAGATTTTTAGATGTGAAGACTTAGAAGAAGGGTCAATTGAATCGAATATAAGCCACTCACAAGTTGGTTTGAGAAGGAAAGGAAAGATGTGCTTCAAGACTCTGTCCGCACGTGGCCTACTGCACGATCATCTGCAATGCCACGAACAGCTGATGAATACATATTCTACTCTTTCCAAGCTCGAAATTGAAGTGCAGTTCAACGAACAAAAACAATGAAATCCATCAAAACCGTTCAAAAAAATGCAAACAAATCCGAAAACTAACTCAAAGCAAGAAAGCAACAAGGCGACAACAAAAACTAGGCAAGAAAAGTTACAGCGGAGATGTCCCTCTTGACTCTGCCGCTAAGTCGATCCTCGGGGCACGGTCTGTCACCCCCACATTTCAGATTAGGGATATTTTCGTCTTTTCATAATTAATGTGTAAATGATTGCATGATAATTAATTATATTTAAATTGCTGTGATTTTTTATTTGATGATTGCACTTTATCGTTGCTTCGATAATTAGAGCACTATACTAGCCATAGACTTCCAACTGATTTTGCACCCTTGTCCTAGACGTGCCAGACTGTTATTTTGAACCTTGTGTGACTCATAACTATGTCTTGTTGTGCTTCATTTAGGTGTACAATATTCGTCGCAACCGATTGTATTTAATTCTATATAAATCAAACCTTGTATCCTTGTGTGTTCCAATCGAAATTGGAGACACAATCTCGACCCAGTTTGAGCAACCCAAATTAGGGTAATATTCTATCATGAGTCTAATTTATTCATGACACTTATGTCCCACTTAAATTCAGTCCCTTGTACTTCTAATTAATTTTAGAACACATATTGTATTTATTTTAATCAATTAAAAACCATAATCCTAACTTTGTGCAATTTTCCAATTGTTGGGCACCTTTGTGCAAAAGTGCATTAGGGTGCCTACCCCATTGGACACGACACGTAAATAAATCCAATTCTCCTCATGTGTATTTTTTTCATAATTTTCGGGAATGTTCAAATTGCGACATTGATCTCTTTGAACCATGGCCTCAAAACCTTGAACCAATGCATCTTAGCCATTCATTTAAATTCATTTAAATTCTAGCCATTGAAATATCCATGGCAAGGCCCAATCCCAAGAGTGCTTTCACCAAGCCTATTCTAGGTCAACCCAAATTCCACTACCTATATAAATATACATATTTCTACTTTACTTTTTCTTCTTTTAACCTAAATTAATCTCCCAGCCGACCAAATCACTATCTCCCCTATATTTTCCCGATGCCACTCCAACCAACACCGCCTCACACCCCTCACCGTCGTCTTCCTCCACCGACGTTGCACCCGTGAGCATCGCCACCGCCCCGACTTACCTACTGCACTCGCCAGCCGACGACGTAACCGACAACCCGCTGCCAACCGGACCTCATCGACGGGATCACGAATCCCTCGCCGTTCTCCTCCGCGAGCCGACCCCGACTTGGCCTGAGCCACGTCGACGAACCCGCTGCACAGCGCTGAACGCCGAAGCACGACGCCTTTGAACTCGCCTCGACTCAGACCCCCGGAGCTCGACGAACTGAACCGCTGGAGCACGACTGGACCGGCCAGACCCGCTCGACTGAACCAAGTACTCTGCGATGACCTCGACACGCGCGTCTCGTCCCACGTACCCAGGTTCGAGTCCCCTCCCGCGTACATGTTTACGTATACGCGTACGTACAGTTCTTCATTGTATACATACGTATTGGTAGTTAATATTGGCATGTGTATTGGTATATAGTTAATATTAGTATTGGTATATTAGTATATATACATATAGATATATAGTATAATTCTCAATTAAGTATATACACCTATGTATATGTATTGTATGGGTATTCCCTAGTATACATGTAATATGTATTGATTGGAATATATTTAGTATAATTCTCAATTAAGTACATATATACATACGTATATGTATTGAACATGTATCCCTAGTACATGATTAATATATATATATATATATATATATATATGTGTGCATATCATCAATTCTATTTAAAGTATATATATATATATATATATATATATATATATATATATATATATATATATATAATGGATATTTATGTATATGTTAGTTCATATTATATACTATATACCTATGTACTAGATGACTTGAATGTGACCACGGATATCCCGTAGTTACATTGACCTGTGACCATGTAGCATGTTAGCAGACTGTCATACGTACACCGACGTACTGGCAAGACCCGTATCATCGACTGTCTGTTATGCACAGCAACTACAGACGTGACACCCCTAGCATAGTCTCTGAGGTTATTGTGTGGATTGTGTGTTAGTGTAATGTCTGATGCAATATTATGTTATATGATATGTCTATAGGACTGTTAGATCCTTCAGACGATACTTTGGAATCCGGACATTGGTATTGCCAGCTAAGGACCACAGGCAAGTACATTCTCTGACAGTTTCCATTATGTTGATTATCTCTATAATTCTTGTTGTATAGCGTACATGACTCTGACATTGTTGTTTACACGAGTTGGCATCATCGAGACCTGTCACGAGGAGTCGTGATTGGAATCCATCGTGCTAGCTGAGGAAAACGGGGAAATATTAGTAGCTTATGTGATCATACCCAACTCTACATGCATCATAGCTCATCCACACCTCACGTCGGTACAGCCTGACCATTACATGTCTCATAGCCTGTTATGTATGATTAGCCTGACTATTGCTTGCATTATAGCTATCCGGATGGTTAGTCAGACCTTACATGAATCATAGCTAATCATATGTAACAAGCTTGATCAGTCCTAAGCTGATCACATAATATGCTGATGTTTCACACACTTAGTTAGATGTTCTTGACATGTATCTCTGGTATATTGATGTAGCATTCCTTATGTTCTAGTCATGATTCTAGCATTCACATATATACCAATTCATTGTTCTAGCGTGTACTTGTATTTCTATTTCATTGCTAGATGTATATTGATGATGACATATGCTCCAGTACTTCATTTTTCCAGTATTTCTATATTCCAGCATTTCTTTATTCCAGTACTTCATTATTCCAGTATTTCTTATTTCCAGTTTTCATATCTGTCTTGTATTTCTTTACACTGTGTTATAGATTTTGTCAATATATGTGAAACTGCTGTTAGTGCTTGTACTTCGTTCCAATCCTGACTAGATATTTTTTTCAAAGGATCTTGAGGATTTCTGTACCACACACTATGGACCGGGTATAGATGCAGACTACATACTAGAGATCTTATAGGAGACTATTCCTTTAGAGGAGACATTACCTGCAGTTATCTAGACAGTATTTACATTATGCACTGAGACTTAATTGAGGTTTATTTCAGTTTATGTTTAGACTTATGCTAAGTTAACTTGAGACTTGTGGAGACTTTATGTTAGACAGCTAGACTGTGGTTTATCCTTATTTTGAGATATGGTGTTTAACTATGTCATTCTTCTTATCTTCTATCGTGCTTTATACTCTTATAGTTGTTGTGATTAAGATTACATTATGAGATATTGTGAGATGTATATTGTCCTCCTTATGGAGATTGATATAATTGACAGGTTGTGAGTATTATTTAGTATTTCTTGTGACCTAGACAGCGTTCTACCGTCGATGCTGTGGCATAGGCTGGACGTACCCACGTACTCGTGCCCCTATTCTGGGTGCGGGTCGTGACATATTTTTAGTGGAGGCCCATGCAGGTCCAGTTTCGCAAATTTGTGAAATATGATGGTAGTGCGACAACTTAGTTGTACTGCTGCGAGCCTGCAATAGGATATAGGAAATAGGATTTAGGATGAGAGTATGCTCAATCATACTAGGAAATTCTGATCTTCACAATGCTATTCTAGTTGATTGTATCCTTTAGAATTTTATTGTCCTTCCTTGATGATATCATATCTATCACCTTAATTGATTCTTTTCGGTCTGTCTTCATGATGCCGCCGCAGACTAGATCTCTGAGAGCGGGAGCATCAACTTCAGAGGGGCCTGCCACCTCTTGACCTGACGAATAGACACCTGGAGTTCCTCCTATATCTCCTATTCATGTGGGAGTATCTGCAGCTAACGTGATTCCTCCTCCACCTATTCAGAGGATTGCCCCAGCTATGACGGATAACCTTCCACCACCACCGACACTGATTCCCGGAGGAGTGACCACTTACGGGGCACAGATGTTTGCACTGATCCAGGGCATGCTAGAGGCCCAGAGAGTGATAGCAGAAGCTCAGCGTGTTCAAGTTGAGGCTCATAGAGTGCAAGCAGAAGCACACCAGGCGCAGACAGAGCTGATGCGAGAGAGCATGGAGAATGCTCATCAGGTGGCTCTCCAGGCTGTGGAGAGAGTAGCACGACAACCGCAGCATCATGGCCAGCAACAACAAAGGCCAGGTACCATAGTGGACTTTAAGAGGATGATGCCTCGAGAGTTTAAAGGCACAGAAGGAATACTCTATGCCGACGATTGGTTAGAGGACATATAGAGGAACTTGCGCTTAGCACAAATTCCGGAGATTCTTCAGATCGAGGCCGCTGGCAGTCAGATGTTTGATATCGCGCTGACGTGGTATCGTACAGAGCCAAGACTCGATGTTGAAGGACTTACTTGGGAGGACTTCAAGGAGCTCTTCAAGGAGAAATTCTTTTCTGACGTAGCTTTGAGAACATTGGAAAGTCAGTTCCATGACTTAGTCCAAGGAAGCATGTCAGTCGACGAATACGCGGCAGAGTTTTGTCGATTGAGTTGATTCGCGCCATCGATGATTCGAGACCCAGGAGACAGAGCACGAAAATTCAGAAAGGGATTGAATAGAGAGATTAAATCTCGTACTTCGGGACGACGCACCGCTACATTTGAGGGTATTCTGATGGATGCCTAGATTGCTGAAGATGACTTGGACCTCAGGCCCAAGAGAGGATGCGACACTTCTGGAGCGACAGGTGGTTACACAGGACAGGCCAAGCACCCACACTTTCAACAACAACAACAACAGAGGCCGTACCAGCAGCAACACCAGCAACAGGCACCAGTTCGAGGACATATCCAGCAGCAGCAACCACAGAGACAAAATCAGCCCGTTGCCCAGTGCTCGTATTGCGGAAAGATGGAACATACTAGAGACATCTGCCGGAAGAGGCTGGGAACATGCTTGTCATGCGGATCATCAGAACATCAGCTGAGAGACTGCCCACCTGTTCAGACTCGCCAGGGAGCAGCAGCAGCTCAGAGAGGACCAGCCAGAGCACCTACTGTACCATGAGGCCAGCAGAGAGGACCTCCACTTCCACCACAGCAGCAGAGGTTTGCTCAGCACCAGCAGCAGCAGCAAAGAGGAGCACCACAGGGACGAGCTTACGCCATGACTACTGAGAAGGCCGAGCCAGCTGGAGACGTGATTTCAGGTTCAGTTTTACTCGATTCTATTCCAGCACTTGCATTATTTGATTCTGGCGCTTCCCATAGTTTCGTATCTATATCTTATGCTCTTAAGCATCATTTAGAAACGGAACCATTAGATAGGACTTGCAAGATCACGATAGGAGGAGGCATTATCCTAGTCCGTAATTGTTGCAAGGATCGGAGAGTGTCATTAGAAGACCGAGAGTTGAGCGTGAGTTTACTCGTCATGCCACTTCCGGGATACGATATTGTACTCGGGATGGACTGGATGAGTAAACACTATGCTTCTATATATTGTCACGGAGGTAGAGTGGTATTTTGACCACCAGGGGAGCCAGAGTTCGAGATCGCCAGAGGAGCAGAGGAGCGGAGGAGAGGCACTTTTTGTGGAGCCAGAATAGAAGAAGAGGAGTTACCACATCCACTGATAGCGGAGTTCCTGGATGTATTTCCAGAGGAGTTGCCAGGTTTGCCGCCAGACAGAGATGTTGAATTCTCTATAGACTTGATACCATGAGCGGAGCCTATTTTGTAACATGTCTTTAGAGTGAACAACAACGAGTTGGTAGAACTGAAGAAGCAAGTTGAGGAGCTGCATGACAAAGGATTTATTAGATCTAGTTCATCGCCATAGGGAGCTCCGGTATTATTCGTACCGAAAAAGGACGGCACGGTACGCATGTGTATCGACTATAGAGCTCTGAACAACCTCACTATCAAAAACAAATACCCGCTGCCGAGGATAGATGATCTTTTCGATCAGTTGAGCGGAGCGAAGGTGTTTTCAAAGATAGACTTGAGGTCAGGCTATCACCAGGTGAAGGTGAAGAGTGAAGACATACCGAAGACAGCTTTTTGGACCAAATATGGCCAGTTTGAATTCACAATAATGTCGTTTGATTTAACCAATGCACCAGTAGTATTCATGAACTTGATGAACAAGGTATTCTACCAGTACCTTGACAAGTTCGTAGTGGTGTTTATTGATAATATTCTAATATATTCGAAGACCCCAAAAGAGCATGAAGAGCACCTGAGGATGGTCTTAGAGACTCTTAGGAGAGAGAAGTTGTACGGGAAGCTTTCAAAGTGTGAGTTCTTCCTTGACAAGGTTGAATTTCTTGGACACATGGTGATAGGTAACGTAATTTCAGTTAACCCCAAGAAGATCGAAGTAGTGGAGTCATGGACTACCCCTAGTTCGGTAGCTGAGATCAGGAGCTTTCTCGGACTAGCAGGATACTACAGAAGATTTGTACAAGACTTCTCCAAGATTACAGAACCAATGAGTAGGCTGACCAAGAAAGATGTAGAATTTGTCTGGACAGAGGAATGTCAGGCCGCATTTGATGAGCTGAAGAAGAGATTGACGACAGCACCAGTTTTGACATTGCCATCAGGGACAGGTAGGTTCACTATCTACAGTGATGCTTCAGGAAAATGTTTGGGTTGCGTTCTTCAGCAGCACGGAAAAGTAATTGTCTATGCTTCAAGACAATTATGTCCTCATGAAAAGAACTACCCCACTCACGATTTGGAGTTAGCAGCATTTATCTTCGCCCTAAAGCTGTGAAAATACTATCTGTACGGAGAGCGTGTGGAGATCTTCACAGATCACAAGAGCTTGAAGTACGTGTTTGCACAGAAGGAGCTGAACATGAGGCAGAGAAGGTGGTTAGAGTTGATGAAAGACTTTGATATCTCATTACAGTACCATCCAGGAAAGGCCAACGTAGTCGCCGATGCCCTGAGCAGGTATCCGATGGCTATGTGCTTGACTTCGGATAGACATTTATTAGCTGATCTTGAGAGCTTGGAAATTAAAGTACTAGTTCTAGGAGTTGAGGTTCAGATGTGGGGATTGCAGATACAATCAGAGCTGATGGACAGAATTAGAGCTGCACAGTATGATGATGAGACTCTAAGGAGTATCAGGGCACAAGTTCGGACAGATTGATAGACGGCTTTACTATTGCGGATGATGGATCTTTACGGCATGGTACGAGGATGTGTGTGACAAGTGAAGAGCTGCGCGAAGAGGTTTTACAGGAGGCACATCGCTCTCAGTACTCGATGCATCCCGGAGCCAACAAGATGTATCGAGATTTGAGAAAACATGTATGGTGGTATGGTATGAAGAGCGAAATAGCACGCTTTGTATCCCGATGTTTAGTGTGCCAGCAAGTAAAAGCAGATCGATAGAGGCCAGGAGGATTGTTTTAACCTTTACCCATTCCAGAATGGAAGTGGGAGCACGTGACTATGGACTTCGTTTCAGAACTTCCACGTTCTCCAGGAGGAAATGACGCAATTTGGGTCATCGTAGATAGGTTGACCAAATCAGCCCACTTCTTACCATTCAAAGTGGGTACTTCGACAGAGAAGCTAGCAGAGATGTACGTACAGCCGATTGTCAGATTACATGGAGTTCCTGTGAGTATCGTCTTAGATCGGGATAGTCGTTTCACTTTTCATTTCTGGAGGAGTCTGCAGGCTAGCTTGGGCACTCAACTCAAGTTCAGTACCGCGTATCACCCCCAGACAAACGGGCAGTCTGAAAGGACTATTCAGACTCTTGAGATATGCTACGCACTTGTATTTTGGATCTCGGAGGTTCTTGGGAGGATCATCTACACCTAGTAGAGTTTGCTTACAACAACGGCTACCAGGCCAGCATTAAGATGTCACCATTTGAAGCTTTATATGGACGGAGGTGTCGTACACCGTTATCTTGGGATGATGTTGGAGAGAGAGCCTTGTTAGGACCAGAAATGGTCGTGGATGCAGCAGAGAAGGTGAAACTTATCAGAGACAGACTGCGAGTGGCACAGGACAGACAGCGACATTGGGCCGATAGCCACCGTAGACCCCTAGAGTTTCAGGTTGGCGATTTGGTGTTCCTACGGATTTCTCCGACATGGGGCACGATTCGTTTTGGTAGAGGCGGAAAGCTTAGTCCACGATACATCAGGCCCTTCAGCATTCTTGCAAGGGTCGGTGCAGTGGCCTATAGACTTGAATTGCCGCCTGCTCTAGATGGAGTGCATGACGTGTTCTACGTGTCGCAGCTCAGACGGTACATGGCAGATCCTAGTCACGTACTAGATCACTCGGAGATCGAGGTTGGACCGACGCTCAGCTATCCTGAATAGCCCGTTGAGATCTTGGATCGTAGAGAGAAGGTATTGCGAAACCAGACTATTCCCTTGGTTCGTGTTGCATGGAGAAATCACTCTCCAGGAGAGTCAACCTGGGAGAGAGAGGACGAAATACGCGAGCAGTATCCGTATCTCTTCGAGACTTGAGGTACAATTCATTGTTTGATTGTTTGTTCTTGTGCTAGTCTATTTTAATTTCGAGGACGAAATTCTTCGAAGGAGGGTAGACTTGTCACTCCCACATTTCAGATTAGGGGTATTTTCGTCTTTTCATAATTAATGTGTAAATGATTGCATGATAATAATTATATTTAAATTGCTGTGATTTTTATTTGATGGTTGTACTTTATCGTTGCTTCGATAATTAGAGCACTACACTAGCTATAGACTTCCAACAGTATCGCACCCTTGTCCTAGACGTGCCAGACTGTTATTTTGAACCTTGTGTGACTCATAACTATGTCTTGTTGTGCTTCATTTAGGCTTACAGAATTTGTCGCAACCGATTATATTTAATTCTATATAAATCAAACCTTGTATCCTTGTGTGTTCCAATCAAAACTGGAGACACAATCTCGACCCAGTTTGAGCAACCCAAATTAGGGTAATATTCTATCCCGAGTCTAATTTATTCATGACACTTGTGTGCCACTTAAATTCAGTCCATTGTACTTCTAATTAATTTTGGAACACATATTGTATTTATTTTAATCAATTAAAAACCATAATCCTAATTTTGTGCAATTTTCCAATTGTTGGGCACTTTTGTGCAAAAGTGCATTAGGGTGCCTACCTCGTTGGACACGATACGTAAATAAACCCAATTCTCCTTCATGTGTATTCTTTCCATAATATTCGGGAATGTTCAAATTGCGACATTGATCTCTTTGAACCATGGCCTCAAAACCTTGAACCAATGCATCTTAGCCATTCATTTAAATTCATTTAAATCCTAGCCATTGACCATGGCAAGGCCCAATCCCAAAAGGGCTTTGACCAAGCCTATTCTAGGTCAACCCAAATTCCACTACCTATATATATATATATATATATATATATATATATATATATATATATATATATATATATACTTTACTTTTTCTTCTTTTAACCTAAACTAATCTCCCAGCCGACCAAATCACCATCTCCCCTATATTTTCCCGACGTCACTCCGACCAACGCCGCCTCACACCCCTCACCGTCGTCTTCCTCCACCGACGCTGCACCCGTGAGCATCGCCACCGCCCCGACTTACCCACTGCACTCGCCAGCCGACGACATAACCGACAACCCGCTGCCAACCGGACCTCATCGACGGGATCACGAATCCCTCGCCGTTCTCCTCCGCGAGCCGACCCCGACTTGGCCTGAGCCACGTCGACGAACCCGCTACACAGCGTTGACGCCGGAGCACGACGCCTTTGAACTCGCCTCGACTCAGACGACCGGAGCACGACGCCTTTGAACTCGCCTCGACTCAGACCCCCGGAGCTCGACGAACTGAACCGCCGGAGCACGACTGGACCGGCCAGACCCGCTCGACTGAACCAAGTACTCTGCGACGACCTCGACACGCGCATCTTGTCCCATGTACCCAGGTTCGAGTCCCCTCCCGCGTACATGTTTACGTACACGCGTACGTACAGTTCTTCATTGAATACATGTGTATTGGTAGTTAATATTGGCATGTGTATTAGTATATAGTTAATATTAGTATTGGTATATTAGTATATATACATATAGATATATAGTATAATTCTCAATTAAGTATATACACCTATGTATATGTATTGTATGGGTATTCCCTAGTATACGTGTAATATGTATAAAAATTGATTGGAATATATTTAGTATAATTCTCAATTAAGTACATATATACATACGTATATGTATTTAAACATGTATCCCTAGTACATGATTAATATATATATATATATATATATATATATATATATATATATGTGCATAGCATCAATTCTATTTAAAGTATATATATATATATATATATATATATATATATATATATATATATATAACTAAGGGATATTTATGTATATGTTAGTTCATATTATGTACTATATATCTATGTACTAGATGACTTGAATGTGACCACGGATAGCAGACTGCCATACGTACACCGACGTACTGGCAAGACCCGTATCATCGACTGTCTGTTATGCACAACAACTACAGACGTGACACCCCTAGCATCTCTGAGGTTATTGTGTGGATTGTGTGTTAGTGTAATGTCTGATGCAGTATTATGTTATATGATATGTCTATAGGACTGTTGGATCCTTCAGACGATACTTTAGAACCCGGACATTGGTATTGCCAGCTAAGGACCACATGCGAGTACATTCTCTGACAGTTTTCATTATGTTGATTATCTCTATAATTCTTGTTGTATAGCGTACATGACTCTGACACTGTTGTTTACACGAGTTGGCATCATCGAGACCTGTCACGAGGAGTCGTGATTGGGATCCATCGTGCTAGCTGGGAAAAACGAGGAAATATTAGTAGCTTATGTGATCATACCCAACTCTACATGCATCATAGCTCACCTACACCTCACGTCGGTGCAGCCTGGCCATTACATACCTCATAGCCTGTTATGTATGATTAGCCTGACTATTGCTTGCATCATAGCTATCCGGATGGTTAGCCTGACCTTACATGAATCATAGCTAATCATATATAACAAGCCTGATCAGTCCCAAGCCGATCAGATGATATGCTGATGTTTCACACACTTAGTTAGATGTTCTTGACATGTATCTCTGGTATATTGATGTAGCATTCCTTATGTTCTAGTCATGATTCTAGCATTCACATATATACCAGTTCATTGTTCTAGCGTATACTTGTATTTCTATTTCATTGCTAGATGTATATTGATGATGACATATGCTCCAGTGCTTCATTATTCCAGTATTCCTATATTCCAGCATTTCTTTATTCCAGTACTTCATTATTCCAGTATTTCTTATTTTCAGTTTTCATATCTGTCTTGTATTTCTTTACACTGTGTTATAGATTTTGTCAATATATGTGGAACTGCTGTTAGTGCTTGTACTTCGTTCCAATCCTTACTGGATATTTTTTCCAGAGGATCTTGAGGATTTTTGTACCACACACTATGGACCGGGTATAGATGCAGACTACACACCAGAGATCTTAGAGGAGACTATTCCTTTAGAGGAGACATTACCTCAATTATCTAGACAGTATTTACATTATGCACTGAGACTTAATTGAGGTTTATTTCAGTTTATGTTTAGACTTATGTTAAGTTAACTTGAGACTTGTGGAGACTTTATGTTAGACAGCTAGACTGTGGTTTATCCTTATTTTGAGACATGGTGTTTAACTATGTCATTCTTCTTATCTTCTATCGTGCTTTATACTCTTATAGTTGTTGTGATTGAGATTACATTATGAGATATTGTGAGATGTATATTGTCCTCCTTATGGAGATTGATATCATTGACAGGTTGTGAGTATTGTTTAGTATTTATTGTGACCTAGACAACGTTCTACCGCCGATGTTGCGGCGTAGGCTGGACGTACCCACGTACTCGTGCCCCTATTCTGGGTGCAGGTCGTGACACGGTCCACTGAATATGGGAATCGGTTTCGAAGAAGCAAATCCATAACGAGGATGAGTTCTTGATTCAATCTATCCTGATCAAACGATACCGACTTGTATTTCTTAGTCGCGTTCCCCGAATAGGGGGAACAGGGCACCATAATTTCTCCATGTTACATTATAATAAGTATTATGTATGTTATTCATACTATATGGAATGTTTTAGTTATGTTTTATTTGATTTGAGGTGTGTATCATGATAATGGAGGAGGGTGAGCATTGGTATCATAAATATCAAGATGATACATGAGGGTATCATGAGCATTCATAAATGTGTTTGATGGAATGTTTATGATAGGTTACTTGGAGAGTGAGTTGTAGTGTGTACTCATCATTTTAAGTTGTGCATGTGTTGATGTCCATTAAGGTGTATTAGTATTGGAGAGGTGTTGCATGAGGGATTGGTTAGTGAGAAGTGGGTGTTTGGAGTCGGTAAGCAGGGGGAGACCTGTGTAGCAAGGAGTATTGATGCACTTCACAACAGTTTATTAGATGCAGTAACATCAGTGCTAACTGCCATATGCAAGCTTGATCTGCATTGGACACTGCAGCAAGCAATCTGAGTTGTACATGTGTGCTTACAGACATCTACAAGTTGTGCACAGGCATTTGGGGTTTGACAGTGGGGTGTCCAGCACTGTGTATGGTTTGTAGGCAGATGGGGGTGACTTTGTTCAGTAGATTGGGTCAGTGCATAGATATCTGGACTCAGGCAAGCAAGTGAACTGCAATTCACTTGCAGGCAATGCAATCCAATGTTGACTACTGCATTGGAGTAGAAGTGAGACTATGTCAGTGGTGATGTGTTGGTGTAGGGTGGCAAGGCTAGAGAGGGAGTTGAGTATCATAGTTGGAATGCAAGATCTGTGCACAAGGGTGGAAAGATGTGTTGCTCGAGTACATGGCAGTAGTACAATACCTGGGAATTTCAGGCTTTGTAGAGAAGAGAGTGAGAGGGGTCTGTGCCATTGTAGACCTGTTTGTAGGAGCTGCAGGGGAGGGGATGAGGGGAGCAACGCCAGTGCTCGAGCACAGGGAGGTGCATCTACTGTGTCCACATTGCAATGAGCAAGTGTGATCTATAGTTATCTGCATGAGATGAGGGTAAGCACAGGCATTGGAAGTTATCCTGCAATGAACTCAGTTGCAAGGGTGTAGGATGTTGCTCTGTGCAGGCTCGGGTATGGGAAGAATGTGAGGTGCAAGTGTGAAGTTAGTGTGGGTATTGGTGTGGTGTTAGTGTTGATGTAGGTATTGGTTAAGATGGAGATGGGTAAGATACTAGGCTAGTATTAGAGTTGAGTGGCATCTTTGGTATGAGTATCAAGTGGGTATCTTATGATACCATATATTGTTAAGGTATCAAGATATTAGGAGTATATGGCTAGATAGAGGTAACGTATTTAGTTATACTAAGATATTGACATTTAGTTAGTGTGAGTGTGTTAGGTATTAAGTAGGGTATCAAGATACTATATAATATAGATAAGATATAGGTATATAAGATACCAATAGGTATTGAGGTACGAAGGTATTAAGTTATGAGATGCTAGAATAGCATATCACATAAGATATCAAGTATAGCTAAGGTAACGAATTAAAGTTGAGGTAAGGTATAGTTTAGATACTAATAAAATATTAGCTAATACATATAACTAGTATATTATATGTTATAATATAGATACTTAGTAATATTAGCTAATATAGCTAATACCTTCAAGGTATGGACCTAAAAACCTAGGGATGACCTAGTATCAACTAGTTTAGCCTTGTAATCTACCTAGAAGCTAGATTTGGACCTAGAATCAATGTATCGACCTAGTTTGGCCTAATTTGACTAGTATGGTCTAGTTTTGACCTAGAATCACCTTTTAACTTATTTTAGCATGTTTATTTCTTCATTACACCAAATGACATAGAATTTTCTACATAGGTCAGTGTGACACAAGTTTAGACATCGATTTGCACCATTGCTCAGGACCACATGCGAGTACATTCTCTGGCTGTTTTCGATTTATGGTAGCTTCTATGTTACATGTATCTAGTATAGTTATACATGATTTCTGACACGATGTTACACGGATTGGTGAATTCTGGATCCCGTCATGAGATGTTATCTCCTGTTGGACCCTGTACATGCCCTGTGATTCCTGTACATGTATAGATATCGATTCCTGAGAAGGTCGGTCCCCTGCTCTCCGAATTCTATGTCATAACGTGTCATGGTTGGATCCACTATACCAGTCGGGGATTGAGGAGTGTTAGTTAAATATGTGCTCATTCCCATCCATGTACAAGTATTCATGTACAAGTACCCTATTAGTGTTAATCATACACTTAACGTATGAATAACCAGGCCACGATCCATGTTTATGTTCCTAAGCCGATAACATGTCGAAGCTAGTGCTCACACACTTAATATAGTTTTCTTAGTCCTGATTCCCTGTATATAAGATTACATTACCCTGTCTATTTACATTCCCGCATTTCCATTATCTGTTCATATTTCTGTTTTCTGCTTTTATTTCATTATATTGTTTTTTTTTACTATTTATTGTTTCATAGTCTTTATCATTTATTTAGAACTGTTGTTAGAGGTGTGCTTCGTTCCAATCTTGACAGGATAACATTTTTCAGTGATTGTTGTGCTCTCCATTCCGGAATTTCAGAGTGATGTTATAGGTATGACTGCTCTTACACTGTGGACTTGAGGTGACAACTGTAGAGATCTAGGCTAATGTTTCTTATTCCATATCATGTCTAGTTTCATTCCTTTAGAATGTTATTTGGTTTTTTTCTTCTTATTCATTCTTCCTTTAGATTATTGTGATTGAGTACATGATAGAAATAATTGTATTAGTATAATTGATAGCTAAATATTGATGACCTAGACAACGTTCTACCGCTGATGCTGCAGCGTAGGCTAGACGTACACCACGTGCTCGTGCCACTATATCGGGTGCGGGTCGTGACACATAGAGGATAACTGGTCAACCACTACTTGAAACCCACTCAAGTGATCCGTAATGGTCGAATCATCCTTATACTTGAAACCCATCATATGTCGGATCAGGAACAATTTTTTACCCCCGTCTTATTGAAATACAAGGATTCCGGCTTTTCCTATAATGTCCTTACATGCACAATATTGGCGATGTTATTGTACACATTCTCGTCTTCGAACTGTCTAATATACCCACACACCTGTATACGCTCGAAATTCCAATCCTCAACGGATTTATCGCTGGGCTTCTTGAAAGCAAATACCAGAGGATGCAACTTCTTGATGAACAATAAATCTTTTATCTTACTCCGCCAATAGTGGTAATTGAAACCATTTAGGTTTACATCTCCAAAAAAACAAAAACAAAAAACCATTTAGGTTTATTATGTGTACCGAGTTCGTATCCATCTCTTCTACTTGATTTGACTGTCAAATCTAACACCTGACAACGGTTGTCCTTGTACTACTCTGAAACCAAAGTTCTTATACCACTCTGGTGGAAACGAAAAGCAGAATGAAACCGTTTCTCTGAACTATAAAACTGTATATAAGAGAATCAAAGAAAAGCCGCACAAGCAAATTTGCCAAAATCACAAAGCACAACACAAACACAATCACTTTTTGACGTAAAAAAATACTTAAAGAAAAAACCATGAAGTCAAATCCCTGAAAACGTCTTCAATAATGAAAAAAAAATTACACCCTCTACTAGCATATCCAATCGATCCACACGAATCAACACAATTATTCAAAGTAATGAAAACAGATTACAAGAGGTTATCGAAAACGAGATTAACAAGAATCAATCACCGATGATCTCCCCGAAACGATCTCTTTTCGAAATAGTCTCAAATTCCTTCTCTCTTCTTTGAAAGGTGCAAACTTGATAAATCTCTCATTTTTAATCTCTCTGGTAGATGATGATATATTAAGGTTACAAAAGACCTATTTAAAGTCCCATAATCTCACACAATCAACTAGACCATTGATTTAATCTAACTGTGTTAATAAAAAAACTATTTTCGACTTCAGTTATACATGTATTTGTATGCCGATGGTATACCAAAAATGTCACTTCGAGTCAAGACCTATTATGGAGCAAACTGCTTCAAAATCTATATACTATCAGTACACCGACAACATACAACATTATACAACTGCTACTGATTGCAACTTTCCAATAGTTTCTAACACGCTCAAATCGTGCCACCTTATCAGCCTTCGACTTCCCTAACTTCTCCGATATACGGATGACGCTCGTCACACTCCGAAATATTCTCCACATAGGTTGGAAACTCAACCAACATAGGTTGGAAACTCAACCAACACCAACAGAATCAATAGCCAGACTCTTCAGTCTCCAAACAAATAAATCGATGACGCAATCTATATTTATTTCCCTACGAAGAGAAATAAAATTGAACAGAAAAGGGCATGCATGCTCATAATCACAGAGGGTTTGCTCATCAAGGAAAACAAATAACCAGAAAAATAAAATCATATTATAATACAATAAAAGTGGTTAACACAGCCAAAGCAACTATTCCTCTGTAACATCTAACTATATTCTAAAACACCTCTCTTTTTTACTAGACACGTTAATAATGGACCTTGAAGCAACTACGCATCTCATATACATAAGAAACAACACAAATGAAGCAAGGCCTACAAGAAAATACAAGACGCAGGCCCTAACACAGTAATGAAAAGGAACAAACTTTCTCAGATAGCATCCGGTTCTACGCACCTAACCTGTAGAGCATTCCTCAATAGTTGACCTGTCTCCACCATGGCTTGGAAAAGTTCTGGCCATTATCGGAGCTTTGTCTCACTTGATTTGGTGCTCCTAAATGTTGAGAGAGAGAAGAATGACCTTGTCGCTGGAAGTGAAGAGTATTTAAAATAATGAAGACTTACTATAGAAAATAAAACTAGAAATCAAGTCGACTGTTTCTAGTTTGACATTTTTTATTATTGGCAAGACGAACATACCTTTGCTAGATGTGGATGAAGCTGAACTCTGCAATTCGCGTAACTTGTCAGAAATTGTAGAAACATTTGTGCTTGATTGAGCTGTAGAGCATGAATCAGATAGATACACCATGAGAATAAAAGGCCTGGCACATTGTTCATATACAAGTAAAAAATACCCCTTTACTAAGAGAGGATCCACAAGAAATTTAGGGGCTGTCTGGATGCACGTAAATGGAAATCGCATGCAATAAATGTTTTTATAAGTAGTGTTGCAACTGCATTGTTTGGTTGTATGTAAATGATGTAGTATTTTGTCCACTGTTTGGAATAATTTCATTATGATATTTGATTGCAACTTTTTGTTTTCATAAGTACAAATCCATTGTTTGGTGACTTGAAAAAGAAAAGAGAATGAAGGGAATGCTGTAAATGGCGTTAATTAATGCAGTCGTTAGTGGTGTTGAGGCCATTTTGGCCACAACTTTTGTTGTTGTACTTGGGGGAGTTGATGCAACATTTGTTGCAACAATTCCACCATTTGGCATTTACATCAAATCAAACACCGGAAATGGTGCAAAAAATGTTGCATGATTTCCATTTACTGCCAACCAAACAGACCCCCTCGGTGAATGCATCCAGTTGCAACCGAGTGTCTTTTGTAAATGAGCCTGCTTGCTTCTATACCACTCAAAAATAACCTAGGGATGAGGGAAAGACCTATCTAGTTGAGGGTCTATCCAACCTAACCTCTACGGTTCCCAAGAAAGACCTACCAACCCAACTAGACTACGTCCAGAAATCTGAAACAGTCACTACCTGATGGGTCCAGATCGTTAGGTCATTTAGAATCAACATCCACATTGATTTGTATAACAAATGTATCATGGAAACAAATATTTGAAAAAACTTTTGCATAAAGGAATGGATAAAGATCATGACAAATGAAAATCGTAGGCAAGGCTAGATACTTGAAGTCAAATGTCTGAAGAACTATAGAACTATAAGGTAAACTTATAAGGAATGGATACAGATCATGACAAATTCACCAAGTCTTTTGGCCAACTGTAGAACTATAAGGTAAACTTAGGCTTCTAAATTACCAACGACATATTTAGAATGACAAAAGAAAGCATACCTGACAATATATCATTGATGCCTCTATAGTCCATGGATCCTTTGCTAGAATTTCCACCATCAACTCTTCCAGTGAGCATGTACTTTGGTGGTTCATAGCTCTTTGCTTGGAGAGAAACTTTCCTTAACAAGGCATCCGAACTCCTCTTACTGGCAGCTTTAGACTCTTCTGTGTCATCCTCTCCTTCAGAGAAGACTGATGGACTAACCCAACCAGTCACATTCGCCTCCCCCTTGCTCTTTCGAGCAAACTTCAAAAGCCTTTTCAACCCCTTAGGGGCATCTTTTTGATAAACTAAAGCAGGGGGATTCTCAGCATTTCCCCACTCAATGATCTCTGGCTCATTACTGTCAGCCTGCAGCATTTGTGATAGAGAATGGCGCACTCTCGGGCTCGACAATGCGGTTGATGGTGCCAGCCCAGGGGAGGTTGTTTGTCCTGGTTGGCCATTGTCACATGAAGCAGAATCATCCTGGCATTCTACTTCCACCCAAGCAGATGATGAGATATCCAAATCTTCATCTGCTTGGATATCCGAAACGGGAAGTTCTACATGCTTGAACCCATTATCAAATTCAATTCTACTACTCTGATCAAAATCCCTGCTATTATCACAACTTCCAACATTCTCTAGCAGATCTTTGTTTTCATCAGCATTGTTTGTTGGTAGGTCAAGTTCAATCTCTGATCCCTTATTGGTTGGCTCAGCAGAAATGGTACCTGATTGATTTTCTTCAGCTTGGATAATATTTCCACGGCTTTTGGGAGACTCGTCGGATTGAGAAACTTTAATTTTGGCTACAACAGGACCAACACCAGGACCAATCCCAGTCCCTTTTCTCAGAAAGGGCTTCGACTCTAATGGTACTACACTGCCTTTCTTTGTAACCTTGTTGTAGAAACTCGGTTTAGCTGGTAAGCCACCAGAATCATCCCCAGGAATTGTTGTATTTTTGGTTTTGACATTCTTGATATTCTTGGTCACTGGACTGTGCTTCTTCTCTGGTTGGCATTTTGGGCTTTGCTTCACATCTGTTGACTTTCCTTTCAAGCTAGGCTTGACATCAGCCAGGTCTCTTTTCCTGACTCTAGTCTGCTGAAGTAGTCTATCCATTCTTGGGCTAGGTCGAGTGGGAGAAGGCGTTGGCTGAGACTTGCGTGGGTTTGGTGACGTTTTCGATGTTGGTGTTCCGGTTACTCTTGGCAATGGCCCTGATGAGCACGAGTTCCGTGTGGCAGGCATAGGTGAGATTTTCGTTGAAACCTTTCTTGTACCAGTTGGCGTTGAAACTTCCTTCTTAGGCAACATAGGTGGAGCTGAATTTCTACGTGGTTTCTGAGATTGATTGACTGATTCTCGCTTTCCAGTAACAATCTTGGTTTTAGAGGCTATTTCTGCCTTGCTCCGGTCAAGTGTTTCCTTCATCACTTTTTGTTGTGCTTCCCTTGACGTCTTCTTTCCAGTATTCTCAACTCTAAGCTTCTCATCCCTTTTCTCCTTGTACTGTCTGTAGAAAGCCCCTCTTTGCTCACCAGAGACATCCTGATGTACTCCACTACCACCATTAGTACTTCCTCGCGGTTTTGCAGCCTTACTCTCCATCAGCTTCATCAGCATTTGGTTCAACTCAGCTTCCTTCTGTCGACTCCATTCAGCTGATGCTGTTGCCCGTTCATCGACTTCCTCAACCTTCGTTATTACAGGTTCAACATGACTTTCCATCTGAGGCAATTGAATCTTCTCCACTGATGAACATTCACCAACCTGAGGAGTCTCATCAGAGTTCAAGGACTCAACAATTAAGTCTTCTGAATTATTCTCTTCTTTGTTCTGTGGGGCGCCATCCAAGGTAGTTTCACGTGAACCTTGAGTGAAGGAATCACCCATACCTGAACTCCATCTTCTTAATACAGACTTAGTGGTGGTACTAGCCGATTCTTCTCCTAAAGCCTTCCTCTTTTGCGCATCAGAAGTTTCAACTTTCTGTTTGCACTCAAAGAGATTTATTGCATCTTTAACACTCATCCTTCTTACTGGATTAGCTTGATTCTCAGGCTTCTTTGGTGGCTGGTCAGGTTCCCCATCTCCACTGTTGCTTCCATCAGCATCTCTGATGGACAAAATTTTTTCCCTAGCAGGAAAGTAATTGAGGCTCTTAATTGTAAGTGAAGTAGACCTTCGAGACCCAGATCGTCCTATTTGAATGCGTCGCATGGGGGAAGCAGATCTTCTAGGTGATGCAGATCTTATAACAGGTCGGCTTCTTTCAGCATGTGACACATCTTCATTGTTCGAGTCTGAGGATTCCTCATCTGTTGACCATTCTCGCTCAGCCTGTGCAATTTTTGCTGGGGAGACGAGATTGATTACAGGTTTTACATCACTAGTTCGTGAAGATGGCTGAGATAGAGCTTTTGTTGTATTTTCAATATTATTACTCGAATTACGTGAGAAGATCAACTGTTCATGTGAAGGATCATTTGCTAGGTCCTTTGGGCTCCATGCTAAGAAATTCAGTAAAATATTTCTGCAAGAAACAACAAAAAGCAATATAGGTTTACAGGGCCACGCCTACAGCTTCGAAGAAAAGAAATAAAGTCAAACATCAAAGAAAGGTTAATAGTGTCAAAGTTTCAAGTATTATAGTGTGAAGTACTTAAGGGTGTTAGTTGCATGCTTATTAGCGAGTTTATATGTAGGTTTGGTGTAAATTGTGTTTATTTGAAACCCTATGTCTTGGGATACTGTGGGGTCTGAGTTTACACTGTATTGGAAATAAGCTATTAAGCTATCAGAGTTTGGTGTTATGGTTAAAAGTTGGGTTTTTGGTACTGCTGTGACATGGGAAGTAAAATTTCTCCTCTTCAAGTCAACCAGAGAGCAACACAACATGTTAATCCATATCCCTTAAACATTAGTTATTTTCCTACTCTCCAACCATGGGCTTCAGATGCAGGCTTGTATTCCCACCTCTTTCTTCTCTAGAACTCAAACCTTCCCAGTGTGTGCTGATCATTTGTTCCCGAATTGAATCCCCACAAAATGCTCCTCCCCCTAAAACTGCAGATTTCTCCTCCCCTATCTCAATAGATTTGCTGCTCCTTCACTACCAATCTTAAACCTGTGACACGTTCTTTAATTCTAGCCCACATATAGATCCTGCAGCCACTGCTCCCAATCACAACTTACGCACTACTATGTTCCTTAAATGCAATTGCTTGTTATTCATCACTTTCTTTTGTTGCAACAGTGTCTACTTCAAAATGGGATACAGTAAAGCAGATTGAGTCTTGTTAGAATAAATATATAACCTGTAACGTACACTACAACTTTAGAGTTTTGGTGCAGTGGCAGACTTTATCAGGGAAGGGTACCAGAGGAACCAAGGTTTGAATCCTCTGGCGTGCATTTTAAGCTGACTTAAATAATTATACCACTGCATGAATCCAGCTCTCTACCCAAAATGAGCCTTCAACTTGTGGGGACATTAAATTAAATATGTAACTCTTCACCCTCACTACAACTCTAGAGATTTTGGTGCAGTGGTAGGGACTTTAACTGTATAAGGTCTAAAAAATATGTTTCCATCTAAAGTAATAAAAAAAAAACAAAGTATTAGCATTTTATTTAATTAGGTATTTTCAGAATTTAATAAGGATTGCTAAGTTTTTAGATGCAGCATAAGGTGGGTTCTAATATATACCAAAACATTCATTTGAGACTCATGGCATACAAAAATTTTGTGTACTAGGATGTCTGCATATTTAAAAGATACTTTAAAGTAGAATAACAAGTAAAACAATTAGATAAAACTCCGGTAAGCAAAATGGCTCTCTTGTACTGTCATTTTCCCAGTGAGCATAAAAACAATTAGGCCTGGTCATATGATGGATAAAGAGCTACAGATCTGGTAAAGCTTGGTTGTCACTCAGGTCATTCATCTTTCTTAGAATTCAAATTAAAGAAATGAGCTCATACATTGAGCTACATTACCTCAAATCTGTTACACCAAAATACTCCATAAATGCTGCTAGATTGGATATTTGACAACTGGAGCAAGTTGCACCAGCAGCACGATTAAGTGAAGCAGTTAACTCTTCCCTTAGTGCCATGAGTCTCAAGTCCAGTGCTCTCAGTAGTTCATTCCTGGAACAAGAATTTTGGCATTTTAGTAGTATGCCGAGATTCATAACATCGTATATGTTAAATTACAGCAAAGAATGCTTACTTTGTAGCATCCGACGATGATGTCTCAACTTTTATCTGCAAACAATATAAGAAACCATTTTTTAATGAATAACACATGCAGAGAGAGAGAGAGAGAGAGAGAGAGAGAGAGCAAGCAGAAAAAATTAAGTATATATTTTGTGGGAAGAAGCATTTACATGCTGGTTTAGACCGATCTCTTTCGTGTCGCCAAAATCTGAAGAGAAACGAAAATGAGAATAAATTAGTGGCTCCGAAAACTTGATAACATAGCCAGCTACAGAACTAACAATATACATAGGAAAGAGAAAAACATAACAGATAAGCGAGAACTCAGTAGATGTAAAATTCGAATATCGACACAATGTGCTAAACTTCGCAGGTTGAGACTCTGTGGAAGACGTTCAAAAGAGTAAATTGTGGAAGGCATAATGATAGGTTGTCCAGTTTTAGCCTTCGGGATGTTTATCATCATTTTCAAGAAAAAGAAATTCCAAATAAACCTCAACTTAACATTATGTGACCATGTTTTTGCAACCATGTTAAGTGGAACATTGGCTTCATAAAAAAACTGGAAAGGATATATTATGCCAACCCCTTCGTGTTTGTTGGAACTCAATTAGCCCCTTATATCCGATCAAAGAAGTTAGTTTGTCTTTTTCTGACTTTGAGTAAATCATGTGGTATCACATGAGTGGAGATACCAAATGGCATAAACCATGAAATTTGAACAAGCAGCAGGAGGCAAGGTAAAACAACAGCACAACCTTTATAAATTTTGGGGCAAGGTAAGAAGTTTAAATGAATAAGATATTCAGATGATAAAATAATCAATTATATCATGAATGAACTATAAATCATATAAACGAGAAACAATATATAAGATACCTACATGAGGTTCTAATGTTCAAAACAATGTTAAGCACTTTTATTGCACGCTCAGTCAAGGCTGATTACCAATTATTCAGAATATTTAACCAATTACTAGCAATTAATGCAGCTACCTGGAATTTATTAGTGCGAGTCATGGTAATATTTGTATATGGTAGGAATATATTGTGTTTAGTACTTTACCATATAAGAATACCATCATATATGGTAGTCTTTGTATATGGTAGTCTTTCTATATAGTAGAAATATATTGTATTTAGTAATTATCATATAAGACTACAATTGTATATGGTAATACAAACCCCTTTATATATCTTCCATTGTGAGAAGAATAAACATCAAAGAATTTTTTTTCTCAAATACTTCTCCAACTCTATATTTGACTTGGTATCAGGACAAAAATTCGTGAGAGCTTTGTCTATTTCTTTATTTCTTTTCAAGTTGATTTTATCTTAAATCAGTTTCTGGTCAAAAACTTCTTTCGTAGATCAAAAAATACTGATTCGACCCGTCATGTGTTTCCTTCGGTCCATCGAAACTTGTTTGTCTAGTTGATTCTGTGCATTTTTTTAATGGGTGATACTTGGATTATCGATTCGAATGCCTCAGATCATGACTTATGATAAAATCTTATTTAACTGAATTGTCTCCTCCACCCGTGTCTTGTGTTACTAATGACAATGGTAAAGCTTTTCATGTATTAGAAACATGGTCAATTTGTATAACCCCAACCATATAACTCCACAATGTTTTATATGTTCCTGACATGTCTCACCATTTAGTATTTGTTCCACAGTTGAATAATGAATTTAAGTGCCCCGTAACCTTTTATCCTATGTATGTGATATTTCAAGATCTTCTAACCAAGGAGATAATCGATCGAGGGTATCTGAGGGGCAAGTTGTTCCATCTAGATCAGATGTATGGGAGGGAGAAACCAAGAACACAGCCCCGAGCCGCTTTGACTTCGAGTTCTAACAAGATGAGTGAGATTTGGTTATGGCATCGCCGTTTAGGGCATCCATCCTTTAGTGTCATGAAAAAAATCCATACATAATCTGTTTATAGGTGTGGATGAGTCTATCTTTCATTGTGAGATGTGTTTTAGCAAAAAGCCATCGTTGTACTTATTCCCCAAGTACATCCAATAACAGTTCTATTTTTTTTAATTAAAACCACGTACACGTAGGAGCCGTGGCCATATATAAAGCATAAAGCAGGAGACAAAAGTTTGACGCTGGGAGATTGCCCGAACACCTACAAAGTAAAAGATCCAAACCCAGATGCCAAGAGGCTACAAAGACAAATCCTGCTCACATGAAATCAAAATCACGGTTGCACTCTTTCTGAGCTTCCTGAATCGTAGGCTCCGGGATTTGTGAAGAAGAAGGGTGGTAGGGGGCTGCTGCAGGTTTCAGAGAGGAGGACGGGGTCTCAAGGGGGGAGAGAGGCTCGGGCAAGTTTGGATCTTTCTCCCTCTATTGCACCGGTGTAGAAGATTGCTCATTAGTGTCAACGGTATCTGCGGGACCTGAAGCTTGAGCGCCTGTAGATTTTTCTGCACTGGAGGAGGGGGACCCTAAAGTTGGTTCGATACCCAGATCAACAGGAGTCCACTCCTTTAGAATCCCGACTACGAAATCTTCAACTAGTCTTTGAATGAGGCGAGTAGAAGAGTTAGAATCCGTGGATAGGGATGCAATAACAATTTCATTCCTTTTGAGTTAATTGATTCTGATGTTTGGGGACCTTCTAAAGAGCCTATTGTGTCAGGTATGAGATATTTTGTGTTTTTATTGATGATTGTACAAGGTTGTCATAGTCCTTAATTCCAAAGAGAGGGTCTGGTTGGATAGGTTTTCTAAAATTTTGTTCTGAAAACAATTTTTTGAAAGTTATAAAATTATTTTCTGAGTATAAAATTTTTGGCTTTGTGTTTGGTTACTTTTATCTGGAAAGTGAGTTTAAGAAACAAAAATTGAAGATTTTGTTTGGTAAAATATTTTTAGAAAGTGATTTTTTTATCTGTCCACACCATTCGTGTCCAACTATGTCCCTCCCAAAACTTCTCCGGTCACCACCGTTCTTGTTGACAAAAGTTTCCAACCGTGTCCGATTGAAGGTCACTGGTCATAACTGGAGTTCGGGTTTTCTTCAAAGACGCAGTACTGTGTCTAACCGAAGCACTGTTTGCGTCCAATAGAAGGTCACTGGCCTGAAGAAGAAGAAGAAGTCGGTCTCGAAAAAGATGACGAAGTTAGGATTAGGGTTTTTCGAAGAAGGCGACAACCGAAGACGAGCTCGAGGAGGACCTCGCCCATGCCGTTGTCGACAACCCCACCACCGTCCTCGAGCTCGAGGAGGACCTCGCCCATGCCGACATCATAGAATCTTGCTCGTGCCTTCGCCGGAGATTGACGGGAAAGATCCCTCCACCACTGTTAGTCACTCCTCCACGTAGTCGAAGATATCAACGAGTGAGAACAGGTGGCGTCCATCCTCTACACAAAGCGGCTCGCTGCTCGCCATTGAGAGCCTTGAGCAACTCGAACAAGCGGGGTGTCGTCCATCCTCTGCGCGAGGCAGCTCCGCCCTGACGTCCTCGACTATGACCGTTGCCTCGTTCTCCCACGCGTCGCCTGACGTCCTCAACCAGGCCACTTGAACAACGGGTCGTCCACGACCGCGACCTCGACCTCATCCATCCTTTGCGCAAGGTGGCTCTGGCCGCTCGAACAACGGATCTTCAGTCTTGAAGGCGCGGGCGAGGCAAGCGTGGGCGCCACGAAGCCGGCGGCGCCGGGCGCCGGTGACGAGGTGTTCGTCTTCGTCTTCTTCGTCCTCCGTACCCTCCACCACGTGACGAGGAGTTCGTCTTCTTCTTCGTTCGACGTCGGAGTTAGGGTTAGGGTTTTTGGAAGAGGAACTCAAACTCTACTCTCGTGAGAAAAAAAAACTCTGGTGAGAGAGTTGGGGGAGGGGGTGTGGGACCCTCCACTAGTGTGAGAAATCACACTCTGAAAGCAACTCTCTGAAAGCTGAGTTAAAACATTAGAACTCCCAAATAAATTTCTAAACATCACATTCTCAAAACTTATAACCAAACGCTGTGTCGGATGGTTTTTGAGTTTAAACTCAGAAATCTGAGTTTAAAACCATAATCAAACGCACCCAAAGTCTTTCCAGCCTTCCAGACTTTTTGTACACTTGTCCAAACATAATACAATAGCAACACGAAACTTCTTCGTTCTGATAATGGAGGGAATATGTGAATCGTTTTTTCAGAGTAATTTTCCAAACACATGGGATTGTCCACTAAACCACTTGTCCACAAACACAAACACCATAACAAAATGGGATCTAAAAGAAAAAAAATCGTCATCTTCTGGATATGGCTCGTTCTATTCTTTTTACTACTCATATGCGTAAGTATCTCTGGGGGATGCTATACAAGCCTCCTCTCATCTCATCAATCATCTCCCATCTAGTGTTCTCCAGGATAAAATTCCGTTTAAGGTCATTGCATTCATGTTTCCATACCATCATTTCATAATCTTTTTGCCTGTGTCTTTGGGGTTGTGTTAATTTGTCCACATACCTAAGAACCAGAGCTCTAAGTTGGATGTTCGGGTGATTAAGTATGTTTTCGTTGGCAATGGTGGATATCAAAAATGATATATCAACAACCCGAAAATATGATTTCATTATGGATGTGACCTTTGAGCAAATGGAATGAAACATAGTTGCAATTCAGACAAGCCTTTAAGTCAAGGAAGTCCTCTTCGTAAGTGAGGACTTGTCATCCAACAGAGGCAGATATCGTGTATGATACATCTTTGTATCATAAATAACCAGTAACACAAAACCCGAATGTACAATCTACGGACGCATTTTTCAGGTTGTGGTCACCAACGATAGGTACCAATAGCATGTCAGGATCACCATTGCTTCAAAAAAGCAGATCAAGTTGCATATATCCAACAAAACATGCACTCAACAAATGCAGAACAAGCATTAGCTTGGCAGACAGAGGTTTGCAAAGTAATAACCTCCCTCTGTACTGGTAATCTTACACATTAACTATTCTAGAAATATAATTTTCTTTTATGTGTATGGTTTATATAAGTTTATAACTTAGGGAAGAAAAAGAGCAGCAAAATGAAAATAAAACTCACAACCTGATATAAATTAGTATGTACAACCATAACTGCTTATAAGTTATATGTTTCAAGTATCTGTTAATATAATAATTAAAATATAAACCTAACCTAACATACATGATTAGGCTTGAATTTTCCAGAAAAGTGTCATATACAGAGTTTTGGTTCCTTATGCAGATTGTATTATGGTAAAAGAAAAGGCATGCCAATGTCACGAGGCTCCTGCTATGAGTCTGGGGGTCAAGAAGTACAAAGCCATGTGTTTTGTTCCTTATGTGGATGGCATTATGGTCTAAATAACAAACATCAAATATGAATGTACCTGTCATTCCGCCTCCTGATTGATCCTCCTGATAATAAGAAGAGAATAAAAGGCCTAGAATCAATGAAGTACGGAAATTCACAAACAACAAATAGAAGAAATATCAAGCTACCTTAGAGTATAAAGAAAGGTGAAACTTTTTGGTTTCCTCCAATTGTAACATCTCTTTCTCTATTTCATTGGTAACTTTTAATCCATCAGGCACATTGACAATATGCAAAAACCTGAAAAGATAATATCATTAAACTCAATTACATGAAAGCAATAGTCATGTTTGTAATCCTCCAAGCTATCAACAAATGAACTACACGATTTGATCCCTCTTAGTCAAAATTGTAATAAAATGCATCATGGAGGGATTTGACCATGAATTTATTGAAATGGACAAGAAAGAAAAAGCACAAAAATATTATGATCAATACACATGCCTTGCCAAAGTGAACTTGGTGAACCATGAGGAGCCCTTTTCATTATCATTTATTCTGAGTATGAATCTGGCACTTGATGCATTAGACTGAAAGCCTTTTGCTTCTGGTAAATGAAATGCCAGTTGATCGAGAGGACCAATGGCTATAGTCTCAGTTTTGCCATTGCTACAAGCAAGTGCCTCATAACTACAATACAGATAAAAGTTAGAAGTGAATGAAAAGCATTGTCAATTCGCTACTTTGACAAAGCAATGGAAGAACATATAGCAAAATGAAATCTTTAATATACAATAGTAGAAGTATATCAAGTTACCTATTCTGAGTGGCTGATACATTGAAAGCAGCATAATCTAGCACAGCATTTTCATCTATTTCAACCTCCATCTTCCACAAGTCAAAGAACAGCAGTATGTACTTAAAGAATTTGTAGGATCTCCCTCGAGGTAGTAGTAGCCACCATTAATATAAACCAATATAGGACTCCGACAAGATAACAACTTATTGACTCGGCAAGAATTGCAATAAAAAAATAGCTAGAGAAGCTTGCACTAAATCTGCATTGATATCAAAATGAAAATATGGACACTTGTCAGATCTCAAATAAATAAACAAATAAAACTCAAGTTATTTCTGTTCTAAGTTGAATTCATTCCAAGGCCTAAAACTTTTGTTAGAAGAAATAGGGGAAAGTTGTCAGTCCATTTAAACTAGGTTAATGTCACTGACTTGTCCATTTTCTTCTTCAAGAACTCAGCATAAGAAAGGGATGAAAATAATTGTGCAAATACTTACTAGTTGACATGCACAAATGTGACAAAGAAGAAGAAGAATTAAATAAGCATATAAAGAATGGCTTCTAAGCATAGGGTGCCAATGAAATATTGAGACAACACACAAAGAATATGTTTCATTTGGATCATCTCATTAACATATGCTAATCTTATAAAATCAGCAAACATAAACATAAACATAAACATAAACATAATAATAAACATAATAATAAACATAACAAACATAAACATAATAATAAACATAAACATAAACAATAATAAAGTAAAACAATAATTGTCCCCGACCCTAATTCTCTTTATATAATAGCACAATATATGAAATTTTCAAATAAAATTAAAAACAATATAAAAGTTAACTACACCACTATGAATGATCCTATAATCTAGAAAATTACCAAATTATAGGTTCAAAACAAAACTTTCATGTAAAAATCCATGCCCAACAGACTTCGTCACCAGTCTTTAAAACCCAATTCAGCACAAACTACCATTTTTAGTTCAATAAAAATGACAAAGCTGCATTGATATCAAAACAGAAAATATAGAAAGAAAGAAAAGAGATGAAGTATATTATCGATTCTACAGCAAATTAGAATCCACAAAACGCAGAAAATGTGATTCTAGATCTCCATCCCCAACTTCAAAAATCAAATTTAGCATAAAAGAAAAAATAAATCGTACTAAATGCACAAATCGACTAGAAAAATCCAAAAAAGAGAGGAAAATTACTCAATTTTCAGTCCGAACTCCCCATTTCGACTTGAAACACAAATCAAGAAATTAGCTAGGGGAGAATCAAAGTAAAAAAAAAAATTACAATAACAGGAGATCTAACCCAACATTGCTGGATCCGAGTGTACTAATAGCAAGGAATATCTTTTCGTTACTAAAATAGAGATCTCAAAACCCTAAAAATTTAAAAATATAACTCTAAATTACCAGATCTAATGCGAGAAGAAACCCTACCAAACCTCGGCGAGCTCCGAACAAAAAAAAATGGGAGCTTTCCTCCTCCTCGTAAATTATAAAATGGAGAGCCGGGAGAAAAAGGGTGTTTATACAGAGGTTATATGCCGAGCATGCCCCTGTGTGTTCCGATATATTTACGAACTTTGGCAATGGGTTAGATTCTGTCTTTGTACACGCGTCCCCACTGTGGAGACAGCGTCGGTGGTGGGTGCGTACTTTTGCCCGGACGGACGGCAATGCCCATGGAAGAAATTGGTTATTTACGGGAAGACGTCACGTTCCGTGAAAGCAACTGTCAAGAGGAGACTTCTTTGGCACACCACGAAACACTCGATCGCTAGAAACGTGGGGCATATGTGGAAAGATGTGTGCTTAAATGTAGAAACGATAACGAACTGTGGATGAAGGATAAATTGGCTAATTGTGTGCTTAGTGGTAATGAGGAAAAAGATGAGACAAAAGAATTGATGGATTTGTGGTGGGATCTTTAGCATATTGGAGTATGATGGTTGGGTCCGAACATGTAAGACTTTAGTAGGTTGATTTGGAAATAATTTAGCATTAGACCTTTGTTAACGTGAAAATATGATTGTATATGGTATTAAAAACAATGAATTTATAATTTGGACTACGCTTTCCATATTAATATATAATTTATTGAACTATAGATTATGATAAGAAAGTATAGAAGTATAGAAGTCCATCACAGTGTGCCTAAAGGAGCACAAACGAAAGTATACGATTGTAATTATAATTGGTTCGGAAAATGAAAAAAAAAATTAGTTTTTTTTTAATTGTAATTCTCATTAAAATTTATTTTCGATATTTAGAAAGGTTAGAAAAATCAGAAGGAAATAACGAATTCTCAGGATGAGAAAATGAATCATTAGGGAGGGACAATTTTCTCACTTTTTTTTTTCTTTTTCTTGGAAAATATTTTTCTTTTCTACTACTTTCCTTTGGCATCCAAAAATAGGAAAGAAATGGCTTTTCTTTTTCAAAGTCTTGATTTCGCGAACCAAACATGGCCTAAGAAGATGTTCTATTTACACAATTTTCAATTATGGGCAGAGGGAACATGAGATAGGCTTTTAGCTCATGACCAAAATTGTTACGTCTCATAATTAAAATATTTGAGAGCAGGGGCGGACATAGGCCAACTATGCTCTACGGAGTACAATAATACTCTGTAGTACGACCATGACTATACAAGACACATATGTTACTTACAAGCCTATAGTCAATAATATAGTCATAACAAACAAGAAACAGTAAAGAGTTCACATATATAAATAAGAAATAAAACGTTCCAAATGCTATAAACATAACGATTATAAGGCTAGCAGTATTGAACATTTATAGCTAATAAGAGTGTAATAATACATGATTCCAAAACTAGTTGCACACTAATATGTAAAATCATGTTGTACATACTACATAGGCAGGAACAAACTCTTATAAACTCGGGTTAACACTTGTCCATAGCTAAACGAACAAAAGAATATACAACATATACAGTGGGAGAAGAATATTGAACACATTCCTGCTCCAGGATTGCGGTCTTCTGGATGTTCATCATCGAACAATAAATATGGTAGATCATCTTTTTCTCACATATTTTTTCTTTTTCTTGGAAATTATTTTTCTTTTCTACTACTTTCCTTTGGCATCCAAAAACAGGAAAGAAATGACTTTCCTTTTCCAAAGTCTTGATTTCGCGAACCAAATATGGCCTAAGAAGCTGCTCTATTTACACAAAAATTTTAATTATGGGCAGAGGGAACATGAGATGGGCTTTTAGCTCATGACCAAAATTGTTACGTCTCATAATTAAAATATTTGAGAGCAGGGACGGACATAGGCCAACTATGCTCTACGGAGTACAATAATACTCCGTAGTTCGATCACGACTATACAAGACACATATGTTATCTACAAGCCTATAGTCAATAATATAGTCATAACAAACAAGAAACAATAAAGAGTTCACATATATAAATAAGAAATAAAATTTTCCAAATGCTATAAACATAACGATTATAAGGCTAGAAGTATTGAACATTTATAGCTAACAAGGGTGTAATAATACATTATTCCAAAACTAGTTGCACACTAATATGTAAAATCATGTTGTGCATAGGCAGGAACAAACTCTCATAAACTTGGGTTAACACTTGTCCATAGCTAAACGAACAAAAGAATATACAACATATACAGTGGGAGAAGAAAATGGAACACATTCACGCTTCAGGATTGCGGTCTTCTGGATGTGCATCATCGAACAATAGATATGGTAAATCCTCTGGCTCATCTACGAGATATTGTCATGCAAAATCAGTGGAGTTAGACCCCAAATATCAAGTATATGTCACACCTCACTCCCAATTAAATGGATATAAGTACGTGAGTACGTCTAGCCTAAGCTACGGTATCGTGATAGTACGTTGTCTATACCTCAACAAGAACCATAACCATTAAGTAATCCATAATCCAAGCATGTATCGTAATCACAAAGTATACTAATTTAACTCATTCAACTGATTAAAAACTATGACATGAAGATAATGAAAACAAGAATAACAACCCATATTAACTTGGAATAGTCAATGAGGGCAGAGCTCCAAGCGATTTTTGGGAGATTTTCTGGCGATTTGGATGCTGCCCCTCCGGCGAGCTCTCTCCTGCTGCCTCTCGCAGCGGAGGACTCTGGCTTGGTACCCTCCACCGTTCTCAGGTTCATGGTCTTCCTCTCAGGCGTTTGTGGCTCTCTTCTCATACTTTTTGCCTCAAGCTTCGGGTGGTTCTGATGCTCCTTCCTTCTAGGGAGTATACTATTAGAACCTTTCTGTATTCCTTTTTTTGGGAGAAGTATCTCCTTCTTCCTCCTGAATTTGGCTTTGGATTCCCTCGATCAGGTGGCTCTATGGTGAGGCAGTTTTCTTCTCTCCTCCCTCATGTTCTGGTGATGATTATGCTCGACTAGTGGTCTCTCCTCAGTATGGAGACCATGGAAAGAGACTCCCTCCTTTTGCATGGTTATGTTCACGTCGACACTAGTCAAGCTTCCTTATCGGCTGATACTTTGGCTTCCTCCCCCTGCATAAAGTCTCGGGATGTCATTGCGAACCCTAATTGCTTGGACGAGCTTTCTTCTGCAGCGTCTGGGCAGCAATCTCCCCCTATCACTACCCCATTTCCAGAGCAGGGAATTTGTTTTTATTTTAATTTGATTAATTGTGTATTTATCATAAATATTTGTATTAATATTTAATTGTTGGTTGTATTATTTTTTATTAGTTATTTTAGTGTTTTGGCTAGCCTGGACCCATGTCAGACCCTAGTGGACCCATGTCAGACTTATTTATTGGCTTAGAATTATTATTTATATTTTTATTAGTTAAGTTGGAGTGATTAGGGATTAATTAGAGTACTTTTGGAAACTCCAAACCCAAACCCCAATTAGGATGACTTGATTTGGAGGGCATTTTAGTCATTTTGACTAACCCTAACACAAACTCTAACCCATTTTCTTTACATGGCCGATCAAAACCAGACCCCCTCCCTTTCATTTCATTTCCTTTCTTCTTCTTCGTCTTCTTCTTCTTCTCCACTCCTTTCTTCTTCTTTCTTCTTCCAAATTTCTCATTCCAAGTAAGTTTTTCCATTTTCCTTCTCCTCCTTCACTTGCTTTCCTCTCTAATGTAAACCGTAACCCTTTGCTTTTCCCTAACCTAGGTGTGTAGAGCCTAGATTTAGTGTAGAGGCTTGGTTTGGAGGCTTGGAGGCTTGAGGGTGGTGATTTTAAGGGTTTTGGAGACTTTGGCCTTGGGATTCCAACTCCCAAGAGGTAAACCCTGATTTTTTCCCTTGTGATTACTCTAATATAGTGTAATTAGTAGTTTAGAACCTTCCTAGACCTTAGGGCTACCGTGGGAGAAAGTTGGAGCTTGTTTGGATGTGTTTTGAGACTTTGACATTAGATTTTGTGTCAATTTTGGGTAAAATCCGATATTGGCACAATTTTTGGTGTTGCCCTAGGTTAGATGGACCTAGGTAGACGTGCTTGGGTGTCTTGAGGATAAGTACGTGCCTCCGTTCGGACACGTGAGATCGTGTCACGGAGATTTGAGCGTTTCAGACGATTTGGGGGTTTTCGTCGTCGTAGGTTCCGCTTGCGTGCACGTTTTTGCCACAGACCTAGAATCGAAGAATTAGCATTTTTTTCTAGGTTTTAGACATCGATTAGAACTCGTGGATAAATTTTTGGCTGATTCTGAGTAGGTTTGGTGTGCGTTTCACGAGGTTTCACGAACCGTACTCCACGTGTTCGTCGAAATGACCGAAAGACCATTTTGACTTGGTTTCTAGGTTTTAGACTTGTGCGCGCGTTGGTTTAGCTTCGGGGAGTATGTATTAGAGTTTTCGAGTATATATATATATATATATATATATATATATATATATGTTTTTGGGTGTAGGGGTGAGTGTGGTTGAGTGTGTGTGTTGGTATTTGTGTGTTTATATATTTATGAGTGTGTGTGTGTGTTTATATATATATATATATATATATATATATATATATATATATATATATATATATATATATATGTATAGTAGTGTGTGTATATATATATATATGGTAGTGTGTGTGTATATATATATGTGTTTGTGTGTATATATATACATATATATATGTGTTAGTGTGTGTATATATATATATATGGTTGTGTGTATATATATATATGTATATATGTTTGTGTGTTTATATATATATATATGTAAGTGTGTGTGCGTGTATATATTTCTGTGTGAGTGTGCTTGTGTGTCGTAGTGTGCGTATCAGCTGCTACTGCTGTTGCCGCTCGCGGCAGCAGCAGCAGCGCCGCGGCAGCAGCAGCAGCGCCACGGCAGCAGCAGCAGCGCCGCGGCAGCAGCGAGCATCAGCTGCAGCAGCAGCGGCGTGCAGCAGCGGCAGCAGCAGTAGCAGCAGCAGCTGTGCTCAGCCGTGCAGCAGTGCGTTTCAGCAGCGCAGTGCGAGTGCGACAGCAGTTCACAGCGCGCGTTCCCCTCCCCCTTCTTTTATATATATATATATATGTATGTATATATATAGATATATATATATATACTTATATAGATAGATAGATACATAGATAAGTATAGATAGATATGTAGGTATTAGTACATATATATATATAGTTAGAGATATATATATATGTATAGATATGAATATGTTAAGTGTATGTGTGGATATATATATATATATAGATAAGTAGATATATATGCATATGTGTTTGTATATATATATATATTTGCTTAGATATATAGCTAGGTATATGTATATATAGATAGTTATCTAGTTAGTTAGTGAGAAGTAAGTTGGGTATCTCAATACCTCGAGATACCCAAGGTATTGAGGTATTAGGGGTAAGGTATTGAGGTAGCCTATGTACTAGATTATATATATATATATATATATATATATATATATATATATATATATATATATATATATATATATATATATATATATATATATATATATATAGCTAGTTAGTTAGAGTTAGAGGGTAAGGTATCCGGGTAAGGTATCTCAATACCTTGAGATACCAAGGTATTGAGGTATAGGGGTAAGGTATTGAGGTGTTTACCTATATACTAGGTTATATATATATATATATATATATATATATATATATATATATATATATATATATATATATCTATATTATATATATAGTAGCATATAGTAATATATATATAGATAGTTAGTTAGTTAGTTAGTTAGTTAGTTAGCTAGTGTTAGTGAGGGGTAAGGCTTGAGTATCTCAATACCTTGAGATACTCAAGGTATTGAGCATCGGGGCAAGGTATTGAGTTTTAGCCTAGGTTTGAGGTTAGAGATGCTTTTATATATATAGTTATATATATTTATGCGTGCTAGTATATATTATCGAGGGTATAGGCCGGGCGTATAGCGTAGGTTGAGGTATTGGATACCGAGGGTATCCCGATATCTCAAGGAGGCGAGTTTAAGAGTTTATTAGCTTAATGACCTAGTTTTGACCTAGAATTTTAGGGGAACCCTAGTTTGACCTAGAGTTGACTGTAGTTGACCCGGTTGACCGCCAAAGTCAATATTTGACCTAGTTTTGACCCAGAGTTGACTTTTTGGACTAAGAGTTAACTTCTTGATCCAGATTTTACCGGTTTGACCCGTTTGACCTAGAACAACCTTAGAAGCTTATTTTTAGATATTTTATATCTGTTTAACTCATTATAATCCTGTTTAACCTTGCTTTTTGCAATAGGTCCTTGCAATACCAGTTCGGATCGCCAGTTGCTCAGGACGTCATGCGAGTACATTCTCTGATAGTTTCCATTATCTGATGATTATTATGATTCAGCTTCTAGTATAGTATTCTCTGATTTTTTTTGGCATAACATGGACTAGTATTTCTGGATTCATTTACTTGCGACACATATATTTCATATTTTTGGCCTCTATTCTGGAATCACCTACTGGCATCACTATAGGCATCACTGCAGACATCACTCATGTTTCTGGCTGGACTCATACTTGATTTACGTGTCGGGTCTTGGATTCACTTGTACTAGTCGGGGCAGGAAATACTCGAGTAGACATAAATATTTCCAACTGGTATCATTGGAATCACTCCCTTTGGTCTAATCTGGAATGATAGCAGCCGCACACCCAGTGTGCGGTGAGCCGTACTTACCCCTAGCCATTTACATGTCGAAATATATATTTCAAAGACACGAGTTCCTTCTTTCTAGTCTGGACTCTCTTGCATTACTTGCTGGTCTCACTTATAGTTTCTGGACTTGACTTATTACATGTATTCTTGCTGGACTCACTATACGTCTTGTGCACACACACTTGATCTTAGCTTAGATTTCTTGTATCTTGCAGTCTTTACTATCTTGCTTCTGATATTCATGCATCTTTACCTTTATGCACCAGTGATATGTATATATTTTCTTGTCATACTTTATTTTCTTTACCTTGCTACTTGCTACAACTGTTTTATAGTTTTTATCATTTAACTGGAACTACTGTTAGAGGTGTACTTGCTCCAATCCTGACTGGATATATTTTTTCAGAGGATTCGAAGGATTGATGTCCGACGTTTTATGGATCTCAGCCTGTCGATGGTGCAGACAGGGACCCCCTAATTTAGGAGTGATTTCTGGGTTGGTAGCCGGGATCAGTAGGACCTCAGTCGGTATGTTTATTAGCTTTTGGTACCGGATTTATTCCCGGCTTCTGGTTTGAGACCTTGTATTGTATATGATCCAGGATGTTGTATTATTATTATTATTGATGTTGTTGTTATTTTAGTAGCAGTTGTTTAGACTTTGTAGTTGTTAGTCTTTTGTGTTATCTTATCGTGCTTAGATTCGTGATTGAGTACTTGTGTTATCATTATCATATTGCTCCTCCATTTAGAGTTGAGATCTTGACATGTATTTATATTGATTGTGTGAGATTGTTAGCTAGATAGTAGACCTAGACAGCGTTCTACTGCCGATGCTGCGGCGTAGGCTGGACGTACCCACGACCCATGCCTGATTTTTCGGGTGCGGGTCGTGACACGTTTTTGGTGGCAGCCCCATGCAGGTCTCGATTCGCAATTAGTGCGATGTCGTGGTAGTACAACGATTTAGTTGTACTACTGCGGGCCTGCCCTAGGATATAGGATCTAGGATGAGAGTGTACTCAATCACGACTAGGAACAATTCCAATTCGATTATTCTGAAATTGCTTTCCTTTGAAATATCACTGTACTTCTTTGATGATATCGTATCTTGCGCCGTATTGACTTCTTTTGATCTGTGTTCAGGATGCCTCCAAAGATACGGTCCTATCATACCGTTCCAGCAGTTTCTACCGAGAGGTTTGCTACCTCTCGTCCAGCTCGTATTCAAGCAGCTGCTACCGCTCCACTCACCACTCATGCGGTTGAGGGAGCATCTGCTTCTCTCGGGGATCCTCCTCCACCTGTCGATCCGAGGACTACCCCAGTCGTTCCGGTGGTGCCTCTACCACCTCCTGCACCAGTAGACGCCGCGTAGTTGTTTGCGTTTTTAGAGAGATGATGGACGCGCAGCACCGTCATGTAGATGCGATGAGACTGGACATTGAGAATGCCCACTAGGTGGCCATGACGGCAGTGGATAGGGTGGCACAGATTCAGCCATAGGCAGATCAGACTCAGCATCCGAGGCCGGGCAGCATCATTGACTTCCAGAGGATGCGGCCCAAAGAGTTCCGGGGTACAGAAGGGATCCTGTACACGGATGACTGGATAGAGCAGATTGAGGGGATTTTTTGGCTGGCACAGATTCTAGGCAGCATGCAGATAGAGGCAGCGGGCAGTCAGATGTTCGATCTTGCTTTGATGTGGTATCGCACTGATAAGAGGATCGCGGCACCAGGACTTACTTGGGAGATTTTCAAGAGGCTTTTTAAGGAGAAGTTTTTTCCAGATGTGGCGCTCAGTGCTTTGGAGAGCCAGTTCGAGGCACTCGTCCAAGGAAGCATGATGGTGGACGAGTATGCAGCGGAGTTCTGCCGTCTGGGCAGATTTGTGGAGGGCTTGAGTGAGGCAGCAAAGGCGAGAAAGTTTTACAAGGGCTTGGTCATGGCAGTCAAGTCTTTGACTAGGAGCGACCGCGAGGCGACTTTCGAGCAGATAGTAGGAGACGCTCAGAGGGCAGAGGATGTAAACCCCCTCACCCAAAATAGATATTTTGTGTATATTTTATATTATTATATTTAGATATTGAATTTTTTTAAAGTATTCTCTTAGTTAATTAGCAAATAAATTTCTTGATATATTTACTTATATAAATATTTATTTAGAATTATTTTTAGGTTATTTTAGATTTTTGAAATTAATTAGGATTTATTTGGTTATATATAGTCTTAATATTAGATAGATGTTAGTTTAGTGTTAATAGATATTAATAAGATTATATATAAATTATTTACGTATTATCTTTAATTCTATTTAAGATTATAAATTATTGAGATAAACTTAAACTCTATTTTTAAATTAATTCAAATCCTGAGCCTACTAGGAAAGCAACTTCATGCATATCCTATCCTTATTTAAACTGATCCTATTCATATTTAAATTAGTCAATCCTAGTCGTATTCAATTAAGTAGTCTCCACCATTATAAATACCGCATCCTTCATATTTTTCTTCCCCAAATTTACCTCTTTTTCGTCCAAAAAGAGTCAAAATTCGTCATAAATTCAGCCTCATTTTCTAGTATGTTATGACGACTTAAAAAGATGATATCTCCTAGCTCCAGACTCCAAACGCGCTCCAGTTTTTTTGTTAGAACCATATCAAGGTTAGTTTTCTGAATATATAAATTATTTTAATAATTTCAGAACCTATTTTTCTAGAAAATTCTAAAAGTGCCAGCTGTTCGAAATCAGACGCGTTTTGGTATTTTTGAGATTTCGGGAGATCCCGAACTCGGAATTACAAACCGTTTGAAGTTTCGGAAAGCTGACATGATGAACTTCCATAAAAGTATTTTTACAGAATTTAAAATATAAGTTTATTCTACTGTAAAATTTGTGCAACGTAGACGTAAATAGGAAACCACCGAAAACTGTCATCTGTGCGCCCTTGTGGCCATAACTCTTTACTGACTTGTGATTTTATGAAACCGTCTATTCCAGTGTTCATGTAGCATTGAAATATATAGAATTCCATACACAAATCTAGGATTTGAGTTAGTTGACTTTTTGGTCAACGGATTACCTCGATTTGCGTGCTACGGATCACAAATCCTTAAAGTTGACTTTCTTTGGACCAAAATTAGAGCTTAATAATAAAATTAGATTATAATAAGATTAAAATACTAATTTAGGTTATTTTATTCAGAATTAAAATAGATTAAAATGGAGGAACCTATTCACCCACTTTTGTAACCTAACTTGTTTAATTTATGTGACGGGTAGATCGGACGACGCCTTGAGTTGGGACTTCATCCTTTTCAGACCAGGCAAGATATCTTGCCAATTTGCTTACAGTATTTTGCATGCTTAGTATATTTCTGTATATTTATTGCATTTCTGTATATTTCTTGCATGTGTAATTTTCTTTCAGTCATTACTATGTATTAGATATGTTGACACACACCTGGCACTTAGTATCATCGAGGACAATCATTAGGCGTATGGACTTTTAACCACTCTGGTAAACCGTAGTAACTAGCACGCACTATGGTGGTCGTGTCCGATGGTCGCTACCCCCGAGGTATGTCGATTGATGGAGTCCGAGGGTCGCTACCCCAGAGGTATGTCGGCTGATGATGTCCACTGACGTGTGTGTGAGTTATGAGATTTAGATCGAGTAGCCTACCCTTGCCCATACGTCAAAAAGTTGTCCTTATTTGCATTCATATAGATTTTCTTGTACAGCGTACTTACATATTTTCTACCTATTATGCATGTTTACTGTATTCAAATTGGCTTGCTGTTTTGTATCTTGTTACGTCCCTCTGAGGACCTGGTCCCCTTCCAGGTGTATCTGTTCTTGAGTATTTGCAGGAGCGCAGATTTAGATGGTTATATATGTTTCGAGGATGTCTTCTCTCCGAGCCCCATGATTGTTAGTTGGTATTCCTATATTGTGTTTATTGTGTTGTATATTTTCCATTCGAGTTGGTAGTGGATTTGTTTCCATCCAACTATCATCTTTAGATACTTCTTATTGAAATTTAGTTTCATAGATATTGGTTATTGATTTTCGTGGATGAGATTTAGATTGTACCCTGTGACTTGTGATAGATTTATACCACTTGTGGATTTGATATTCATATTACAACGTACGTATGGGTTTGGTTTCCATATATTGGAGTTGCCATACCTATGCGGCTGGCATGCTTACGTGTCCTAGTCCTACGTACTTTGGGACTGGGGCGTGACATGTTTTTGTGGTGGCCCATGCAGGTCGAGAGCATATTGTCTCGGTTACGTTACTGTACCGAGCAAGCCTGCACCTAGGAATAGAGTATAGGATCTCATCCACAATTGACTATGATTTGCTCTTCCTCCAATCCATTCTATTTGAATAATTATATCCTGCTTGATTCCTGTACTTCCCTGATAATTCCTTGAGTATAGCCCCCTCCTAGAATATATAAATCTCTGTTGTCAGATGATAAGTAAGGTAACCTTCCTATTAAGAGTACAACTAGAGCATTGACACACCATTAAGTTTAGAATATCTAGTGAACCCTAGAATTCCTTATCTATAGATTGGTTTACCATTACCTCTTGATGTATTATGAAGACTTGAGAGTAGTATAAACACTATTAGAGTCAGTTAGAAATTTAACCATATTGTTTGACCCTAGTATTGAGGGACCACTAGAAATCCAAGGTCGAATATTAGGACCAACCCTAACTTTTGTAGTGAGATAGTAATATTAGAACTATAAATTTAGATTCTTGTCTTATTATTAGTAGACAGCACCTTAGGAAGCCGAGAGGAATATAATCAACACTTTTCCTTGATCATACCTCGAACATAGCAACTAGCATACCATTTCCCATTAGAAAACCATGATGCTATCTAGAGCCCTCTATTCTAGTTTCATATACTATTCCTCTGTGACCTTAGCGTCGCTAATTGCGCGACGACTAAATTTTGTTCTTCTACTCTTCATCCTTCAACTCGTGCCATCTGACACTTCTGATTGTAGACCAAGTGATTTTATTCTATGTTAGGATATATAGCTTGCTAGAATTTTGGTTGTTACTCTTGAATTTTTGAATTATGTGATTGGTAATTAGAACTTGATAGTTTTAAGTTATTCTGGTAGATTGCGACCTGATGATTATTCCTTAGTTTTTAAATTACGTAACTTGTACCACACCTCGATACGAGTTATATTCCCTTTTTCCCTTGAAGGCTAGTAACTTTCCATTCTTACTATTGACACTTGCTCTATAAGCGCTATGACTAAGACTTAAGACGACCATGACCTATGTAATGTAAGAGGATACCCTAATAAGTACCAAGACCCTTTCTCGTAGACCTTAATAGAAGTTTCTACGGTATCCTTAAGACAGTACAATATTAGTTTATTGTTTTAAGTTGGGTAGTGTGCCTCACAACCTAGTATCACATAGTCTTTTGACCTATTATTGAAGTGTAACTGAATGACATTACCTGTATGCTAGCATAAGACGACAGTGTTTAATCAGACTATAGAACCTAAAAGCCCATACCCCTATTTGGTCGACTATCGACTTAGATAAGGAGTTAGTATGACAACTGTAGAGATTGTAAGGGTCTTATCTTCTTTATGAACTTGGATTATTATGTAACTTCTCTCATCATAATCTAGCGTACTTATATTTTCTGTACTACCTTGACTTATGCTGCTATTATAGCCTAGTTTTTGCAAGCTTATTCTTTCATCGAGCTTGCTCATGACATATGTATTATTGGGTGCACACAATGATACAATTGTCTAATTAGAATCGGTGTATTAAGGTCTAGCTAACCTTAGTGCTCTTGGTTCGCTCTTCGCATGACTACTTTACATGGATTGAGATATATGGTAGTAGACGAATATACTTGTCCCTAGACATGTCTGACATATCGTATCGGTTACGTAACTGTACTAATATGAGCATGTAAATAGAAAATTACCAAAAATAGGATTTCAATCCACAACTGCGCTGACAACTCTTTTTTCGAATTCCTTAATCTCTTTGAACCTCGTACTTGTATTCTATCACCTTCACCTTGAATTCTTTATTATTGCTCTCCGTCTTCCCTTATTGCGGAAAGACGAAACCTCGTGCTTGGTATAAGTTGACACACTGATAGTACTAGATATACCCCACAAGGCTAATCACATGACTTAGTGAATCTCTTTTATAATTGATTAAGGGCATACCATAGGTTATATGTTTGGTGTTAAAATTTCTGAGGATTGAATAACATGATTAAATAATTTGAGAAATAGTTTTCTCAAAAGTATACCCTTATTTGATAGGTGGATAAATTCTAAGTTGGGTAGAAATTGCATTGTTAAACTTGAGGTGAATTTTTTTAGATTGTGATCAAGTGAGATTAGATAGAGAGAAACCATGTCCTATTTTAATTTCGAGGACGAATTTTTTGTAAGTTGGGTAGATTGTAAACCCCCTCACCCAAAATAAATATTTTGTGTATATTTTATATTATTATATTTAGATATTGAATTTCTTTAGAGTATTCTCTTAGTTAATTAGCAAATGAATTTCTTGATGTATTTACTTATATAAATATTTATTTAGAATCATTTTTAGGTTATTTTAGATTTTTGAAATTAATTAGGATTTATTTGGTTATATATAGTCTTAATATTAGATAGATATTAATTTAGTGTTAATAGATATTAATAAGATTATATATAAATTATTTACGTATTATCTTTAATTATATTTAAGATTATAAATTATTGAGATAAACTTAAACTCTATTTTTAAATTAATTCAAATCCTGAGCCTACTAGGAAAGCAACTTTATGCATATCCTATTCTTATTTAAACTGATCATATTCATATTTAAATTAGCCAATCCTAGTCATATTCAATTAAGTAGTCTCCACCATTATAAATACCGCATCCTTCATATTTTTCTTCCCCAAATTCACCTCTTTTTCGTCCAAAAAGAGTCAAAATTCGTCATAAATTCAGCCTCATTTTCTAGTATGTTATGACGACTTAAAAAGACGATATCTCCTAGCTCTGGACTCCAAACGCGCTCCAATTTTTTTGTTAGAACCATATCAAGGTTAGTTTTCTGAATATATAAATTATTTTAATAATTTTAGAACCTATTTTTCTAGAAAATTCTAAAAGTGCCAGCTGTCCGAAATCAGACGCGTTTTGGTATTTTTGAGATTTCGGGAGATCTCGAACTCGGAATTACAAACTGTTTGAAGTTTCTGAAAGCTGACATGATGAACTTCCATAAAAGTATTTTTACAGAATTTAAAATATAAGTTTATTCTGCTATAAAATTTGTGCAACGTAGACGTAAATAGGAAACTACCGAAAACTGTCATCTGTGCGCCCTTGTGGCCATAACTCTTTACTGACTTGTGATTTTATGAAACCGTCTATTCCAGTATTCATGTAGCATTAAAATATATAGAATTCCATACACAAATCTAGGATTTGAGTCGGTTGACTTATTGGTCAACGGATTGCCTCGATTTGCGTGTCACGGATCATAAATCCTTAAAGTTGACTTTTTTTTGGACCAAAATTAGAGCTTAACAATAAAATCAGATTATAATAAGATTAAAAATACTAATTTAGGTTATTTTATTCAGAATTAAAATAGATTAAAATGGAGGAACCTATTCACCCACTTTTGTAACCTAACTTGTTTAATTTATGTGACGGGTAGATCGAATGACGCCTTGAGTTGGGACTTCATCCTTTTCAGACCAGGAAAGATACCTTGCCAATTTGCTTACAGTATTTTGCATGCGTAGTATATTTCTGTATATTTATTGTATTTCTGTATATTTATTGTATTTTTGTATATTTCTTGCATGTGTAGTTTTCTTTCAGTCATTACTATGTATTAGATATGTTGACACACACCTGGCACTTAGTATCATTGAAGACAATCATTAGGAGTATGGGCTTTTAACCACTCTGGTAAATCGTAGTAACTAGCACGCACTATGGTGGTCGTGTCCGATAGTCACTACCCCCGAGGTATGTCGATTGATGGAGTCCGAAGGTCGCTACCCCAGAGGTATGTCGGCTGATGATGTCCACTAACGTGTGTGTGAGTTGTGAGATTTAGATCGAGTAGCCTACCCTTGCCCATACGTCAAAAAGTTGTCCTCATTTGCATTTATATAGATTGTCTTATACAGCGTACTTACATATTTTTTTACCTATTATGTATGTTTACTGTATTCAAATTGGCTTGTTGTTCTGTATCTTATTACGTCCCTCTGAGGACCTGGTCCCCTTCCAGGTGTATCTGTTCTTGAGTATTTGCAGGAGCGCAGATTCGGATGGTTACATATGTTTCGAGGATGTCTTCTCTCCGAGCCCCATAATTGTTAGTTGGTATTCCTATATTGTGTTTATTGTGTTGTACATTTTCTATTCGAGTTGGTAGTGGATTTGTTTCCATCCAACTATCATCTTTAGATACTTCTTATTGAAATCTAGTTTCATAGATATTGGTTATTGATTTTCGTGGATGAGATTTAGATTGTACCCTGTAACTTGTGATAGATTTATACCACTTGTGGATTTGATATTCATATTACAGCGAACATATGGGTTTGGTTTCCATATATTACGTGTCCTAGTCCTACGTACTTTGGGACTGGGGTGTGACAGAGGATGACTTGGAGCTCAAGTCTAAGAGAGGCAGGGATGATTCAGGTAGTGCGAGTGGTTGTGCGGGACTGGCTAAGCGTCCCTATGTGCAGAAGGCAGCACAGCAGGGTCAGGATCAGAGAGTGCCCACTTGTGCCTACTGCAGGAAGGCATGACACACTTGGGATGTTTGTTGGAGGAGGCTGAAGGTGTGTTTGTTCTGTGGATCCGATGTTCACCAGATGCGAGATTGTCCCACTGTACCTCCATTTGGCGGAGCACAGGATCGGAGAGTTGGAGCTAGGCCATCTGTGGCACAATATCATACCCCGCACCAGCAGAGGGAGATACCCCAACAGGGCAGGGCTTATGCGTTGACGGTCGAGGAGGCCGATGTTACGGGTGTCGGGTTAGCAAGTCTGTCTCTTTGTTCTTCTTCCTGTCATTTTTCATTCCTTGTGGTGTGCTTCATTAGTACGTGTTAGACTTTTCTTTTGTGATGTGGTAGATAGTGTAGTGATCCTGATTGAGACTGTGATAACACGACCAGTAGGGCCATGATCTTGCATGTTGTTTAGGTAAAATTTTTGGACTGTGATTGTTGGGGGTTTGACCTATAATAAGTGCGATCTACTTTAAATTTCGAGGACAAAATTTTCTAAGGAGGATAGGCTTGTCACTACCCCATTTCCAGGGCAGAAATTTTTTTAATTTTAATTTGGTTAATTGTGTATTTATCATAAATATTTGTATTAATATTTAATTGTTGGTTGTATTATTAGTTATTTTAGTGTTTTGGCTAGCCTGGACCCATGTCAGACCCTAATGGACCCATGTCAGACTTATTTATTGGCTTAGAATAGTTATTTATATTTTTATTAGTTAAGTTGGAGTGATTAGGGATTAATTAGAGTGCTTTTGGAAACCCCAAACCCAAACCCAAACCCCAATTAGGATGACTTGATTTGGAGGACATTTTAGTCATTTTGACTAACCCTAACACAAACCCTAACCTATTTTCTTTACATGGCCGATCAAAACCAGACCCCCTCCCTTTCATTTCATGTCCTTTCTTCTTCTTCTTCTTCTTCTTCTTCTTCTTCTCCACTCCTTTCTTCTTCTTTCTTCTTCCAAATTTATCATTCCAAGTAAGTTTTTCCATTTTTCTTCTCCTCCTTCACTTGCTTTCCTATCTAATATAAACCCTAACCCTTTGCTTTTCCCTAACCTAGGTGTGTAGAGCCTATATTTAGTGTAGATGCTTGGTTTGGAGGCTTGGAGGCTTGAGGGTGGTGATTTCAAGGGTTTTGGAGACTTTGGCCTTGGGATTCCAACTCCCAAGAGGTAACCCTGATTTTTCTCTTGTGATTACTTTAATATAGTGTAATTAGTAGTTTAGAACCTTCCTAGATCTTAGGTCTACACATGGGAGGAAGTTGGAGCTTGTTTGGATGTGTTTTGAGACTTTGACATTAGGTTTTGTGTCAATTTTGGGTGAAATTCGAGATTAGCCCAATTTTTGGTGTTGTCCTAGGTTAGACGGACCTAGGTAGAAGTGCTTGGGTATCTTGAGGATAAGTACGTGCCTCCGTTCGGACCCGAGAGGTCGTGTCACGGAGATTTGAGCGTTTCGGGCAATTTGGGGGTTTTCGTCGTCGTAGGTTCCGCTTGCGTGCACATTTTTGTCACGGACCTTGAATCGGAGAATTAATATTTTTTTTCTAAGTTCTAGACATCGATTAGAACTCGTGGGTAAATTTTAGGCCGATTTCGAGTAGGTTTGGTGTACGTTTCATGAGGTTTCGCGAACCGTACTCCACGTGTTCGTCGAAATGACCGAATGGCCATTTCGACTTGGTTTCTAGGTTTTGGGCTTGTGCGCGCGTTATTTACCTTTGGGAAGTGTGTATTAGAGTTTTCGAGTATATATTTATATATATATATGTTTTTGGGTGTAGGGGTGAGTGTGGTTGAGTGTGTGTGTGTTGGTGTTTGTGTATTTATATATGTATGAGTGTGTGTGTGTTTATATATATATGTGTGTGTGTGTGTGTTTTTATATATATATATATATATGTGTTTATGTATATATATATGTATAGTAGTGTATATATATATATATATATATATATATATATATATATATATATATATATATATATATATATATATATATATATATATATATGGTAGTTGTAGAAGCATAAAAATACGCTGACGCTGGGGAATTATACGCGTAAAACCCCCAACATGTATGCAGCCCGCGTAAAACAGAGCTTCAACGCTGTGTGGCATAAAATATGACTTCAGAGCTATTGGCGTACATCAGAGCTTTAACGCTATTTAGCGTAAAATAGAGCTCCAGAATAGTCCGCGTAAAGCAGCATTCAAAGGCCGTTTTGGCGTAAAAAGGTTGCTACACCTCCCTCCGGCGAAAAAAGAAACGTTTGCTTTTAATGCAGCATGAAGTTGTACGAGGAATTCTTCGTATTCCTCGAATGACCTTGTCAGACAAAACAGTAAACCTAACTCCTGACAAAGAGTACTGCACGACGATCGAGAGGACGACTGTAATGATAATTCTGTACAGAGACCCATAATGTCGTTTAGTGATATATCCTTGATACAAGTTATTTTTTATGCATTTAAGGAATATGCTGCATATTCTACACAGGCAGAGATGATTTTTACGCTCAAGATGAGACAAAATTAGATGCCATATCAAAAGCTGTTCTTCGTACAGAACTCGAGGCATATCTCTGCAGTTAATGCACGAGATGGGGGCAAATCTATGCATTTAATGTACGAGATTTTGTTCTATTTTTAATGACTGAGAAAGCTAAAACTAGGGCTAATACGCTCACGTCACCATCCTGACATTTTACGCAAACCGGGCTATTTTCAACTATAGGAGCATGCCGTATGCTATCTCCTCGAAATACGCCAACTAGGCTATTTTTAACTATAGGAGCACGCCGTTTGCTATCTCCTCGAAATACGCCAACTCAGGCTATATTTGCAAAGGTACGTGATAAGGCTATTTGGCCCTGAATACGCTCAAGACCTCAGTCAGGAACGATAATTGGCTAGTTTTATGCTGGTTATCTATTATTCATGCAACATCGAGTTTTACGCAGAAGTTGACCTTTACGCCAACAAGATAGCTATTTGGCTTTTACGCCAACAAGACAGCTATTTGGCCTTTACGCCAACAAGACAGCTATTTGGCTTTTACGCCAACAAGACAGCTATTCGGCTTTTATGCCAACAAGACAGCTATCTGGCTTTTATGCCAACAAGACAGCTATCTGACTTTTACGCCAACAAGACAGCTATTTGGCTTTTACGCCAATAAGACAGCTATTTGGCTTTTTTGCCAACAAGACAGCTATCTGGCTTTTACGCCAACAAGACAGCTATTTGGCTTTTACGCCAACAAGACAGCTATCTGACTTTTACGCCAACAAGACAGTTATTTGGCTTTTACGCCAACCATCTCTACGCAAGGGGCAGTTACCTATGTGGCTTGTATGCCGTGATCTTCGAGAAGTAGTTATACACGTTACCTCGTAATGGGACACGCGTCACACGCGGATTCAGGAGATCATTCAGACGTGGGTAGCAGTTATTATAACCGCCGCGTAAAGAGTGCTATTCTCTTCACAGTCTGGCTTCTATGCTGACTGGACAGTCACTGTGACTGATCTCTATAAATAGAGACCTCTGGTCACAGGAAAAAAGGATCAAAGAAAAGGAAAGGAGGGTCGGAATCAGAAGAGCAGAGAGTATAGACAGAGAGCGCCGATTGACAATTTTGGCAACGAGAATTCAATCCCTCTTGCTATATTTGAAGCTTCTTCTTCTTCTACAGCACTTCTTCGTCATCGTGTGGTCCAAGGGACAAAGTGATCGACCGCAGATCAGACTCCTATAGTAATTTTTTCCCAGAATCATTTTTATTGTACTTAACATCCTCGTATAGGATTAATTGTACTCTTTTTCTTGTTTTTAAACAAAGAAAGGGTTTCGTATAAACCCTATTTTCATTCTTTTGTTTATCATCAAACACAAAATGGCGACTCTGCTGGGGACTACTTTCTCATCTGACGAGAAAGCCATTGCTCAATACGATGCTGTATCCGTCGGATCAACGAAGAAGACTTTGGTCATCCAATTCGACCAATCTACTTATGAAGACATGCTTCGCGCAGGGGGTAGCTCTTATTCCCTCTCTGTCCAGGACAACAGGAAGCTGCGTAAAGTATGGATGCCCCGGACATCCTCTACCCTTCCTGCAGGCGTTCTCTATCTGATCAACAAGGTTGTGACATTACAACCTATACGCCCTGCGCGTAAAACTTCGTCTCCCGTCCGTGACGTGGCAGACAAAATTTCTAACAAGGCCTCAGTGCCAATTCAAAAATCTCAAATGCGCCCTGCGCGTAAAACTTTGTTTCCCGTCTGTGACGTGGCAGACAAATTTTTTTACAAGGCCTCAGTGCCAATTCAGAAATTTCAAACGTGCCCGGCGCATAAAAATACATCTCCCATCTACGATGAGGCAGATGGTCCCTTTGATCACATCAAGGGAAAACAAGTGGCGAATCGCCCGATCTCTACGCTTGTACGCCACAAAGAGAAAAAGTTTCCCGCTCTTCAGATTACGCGTGACGTTGGAGGCCGTTTGAGGACTTCCCCTATTTTACGCGAACCTGTGCAAAGCTCCAGATTATGCCAGGATAAACCCGTTCGCGTAAAGAAGACCCATTTCACGGAAAAATACGCTCCTCAGACGGATGATGGATCTTATGCTACTCACATGGCTGAACTACTGTATTCTTATGGCAGGGAAAGAATTATGGTTCCCAATCTCTATACCCCAACTGATATAAAAAGGTAGAATAAGCCTTCTCCTTCTTCTTCTGTCAATCCCCCTGATTTGCGTGATTTCTTGATCCAGAAGCACAAAGACAGGGGATATTCTAATATGTCTATTACATCCCCTAGGGGGCATTGTTGTAATAGTCATAAAGTTGTAATTAACTACTGTTGTTCTAAGGCAAAATGGTCAGTTTTCGACCGGTTGAACTACTCTTTATCCTTACAGGAAGAAGAGCCGACATTCACATCAGTAAACATGGCTTCACATAGTCCTAGAGGAAGGTCAAGTTCAAGACGCCATCCCTCTAGAACTCTGAGCCAAAGAAGATTTGACAGACTCCTTGAGAATATTAAAGCAGGTGTCTTTTAAAACACTCGCTCGAGGTCGTGACAATCGGCTTCATGTTCTTCCGATTCTGACACTGGGGGTTGCCAGTTTCCTGAATAAGATGCTGACAGTATAGACTCGATCTCTATAGAGATTTATACCAGTCCCTCAGTAGCATCCAGAGAAATGGGAGTTTATGCCATTGGAGATGAACATGAAGAGGCTTCCCCATCAGGAAGTACGGAAGAACGCATCGCTGTATTGGAAGCATCACTTAAAGAGATACATGCCATGATGGAGAGTATGCACCTAATATTGGTGACTCAACACACAGCTGCACCTGTTCCTCTGACTCAACTATGGGTGGGGGTAGATATACCATCAAGTCAGGAGCCTGTTCAAAATTAAGAATCAGCTGCTCCTCAATCTCCCAACCCGGAGAATGTATTACCTCTTGTGGAGTCACAATACAACCGACCTCTCACCTCTCTATGGCCCCTTTTCCAACTGAAGATCCGATACAAGCAGTTCGGGAATTAGAGGCCCAATTTGATGCCTTAAAGCATAAGGATCAGCTCAAGAAGTTGGGAATCAACCAGCCATACCCAGCTATCTGGGACGAGATCCCTTTCCCGCCAAAATACAAACCATAGGCTATGGTTTTGTTTGAGGGAAAGATGTCACCAAGCCAGTACATGAGCTACTTCGGCATGATGACGGTGTTGTTGCAAGGGAATGATGCCCTTCTCACCCGAGTGTTTAAGGGCTGTCTGTCTGGGGTAGCCTACCAATGGTACCGTAGTCTTGCAGACAACTGCATTACTTCTTTTGAAGATTTCAAGACTCTGTTCTTTGCTCGATTCTACGAAGGAGGATGGACATGTCTATGTCATCACTCATCGAAGTTAAGCAGAAGGAGAAAGAGAACGTTCGTACGTTTATTGAATGTTTTCGTCAGGCTACTTTGTAGATGCCTCATGGAGTTCCAGATTCAGCCTTGGCGGACATTTGCAGGAAGAACCTTCTCCCACTGATCTCGGTATTCACGGGACCATATCAGTTCCATGATTGGCCCTCGTTTATCATCTCAGCGGTATCCGCTGAAGATAACAGTCGGAAGGCGCATGACAATAGAATCATGATCTCTACCTCTGATAGAGGGAAGCGATCATCCTCCAATAGCAACCATACTCGTAGTTCCAAAGGAAAGAAAGCTCTGGCAATCAACACATCCAGGCAACATACTCCAGTGACTACGCATACGAATCCTGGGACTTCCAGGCCTAAAGAAGAATATTCTTTTGACGACGACGATATTCCGAGCATATTCGATTGTCTAGTCAAAAGTGGCAAGCTTACTCTCCCCGAGGTAAAGTGCCCAAATAAAGTCAGCAGTGCCAATAACCCTAAGTACTGTATTTTCCATAGATACATACATCACCCCACAAAGGCATGTTATATACTAAAAAGGAAAATCCAGGAGTTGGTCGACGCCAAGGCCATCACTCTGCGTAATAGCAAGAAGACGGTCACTGCCAATATGATCTCTCTCCAATTTGGCAATATGCCCCCTCAGGAAGTCCCGGATGGTGTAGTACCTATTCCACGGGCGATGATGAACATTGTTAATCTCCCTCCGACCAGGGGTCAAAATCATGACCTGATACCCCTAACTACCAAGCGTGAGGAGATCATGTGGGTTCATCCTGATCTGGTGTCAGAGATTGAGGAAGAGACTCAAGCTGCTAAAGCTAAGTCTAAAAAGAACTCAAGATATAGACCATGACATATGGTTGCAATATCCCCGACATCAGAAGAAGAGGCTTTGGCTACCGGAACCCGGTCAGGGAAATCCTACCTCAAGGAATATGGAGGAAATCAGGAAGAAGCGACGGCAGATACTTTGGCTGCCAAACTTCTAGAGCCTGAACCTGTTATGCTAGAGGCAGGTCCTTCTAGACCAACTTTAGCGGACAAAGGCAAGCAAAAAGAAGTTTGTTTTGATAAACCTTTGAAGAATATTCAAAACAAAGGTTTAGAGAAACCATATAACTTCGACATCTTGGCTCAGTTGGCTAATACTCCAGCAAGATTGTCTATTTTTGAGCTACTTAGGCTATCCAAAGACACTCGTCAAGTCTTGAGTGAAGCATTAATGCAGGCGAATGTATGCTTGACTCAGCTCAAGTCCCCTGATAAAGAGCCTGTGGCATGTCCTCAATGCCATAGTGTGATGGAAGTGGTCCCTAACATCACTTTCACTCAAGAGGACATGTTGTTGAAACATAACAAGCATGACATGCCTCTTTATTACACCGGATACGTCGGCTCCATAGAGGTAGACCAGATTCACATAGATCCGGGATCGTCATCAACATTATCCCTCATAGTCTGCTAAGACCATTGAGGATTCCTACAAGCGAACTGGCTTACACTACCACTACAATCGTGGGCTTCAATGCCAGAAAAAGTAAGCCGTTGGGGAAGATTCGTCTGAGGATCCAGATTGGTGACCTTAGATCAGTGGCTACATGCTACGTCATTAATTCGGAGGTGTCTTACAATATTCTGTTGGGCAGACCATGGATTCACGATCACAATATTGTTCCTTCCACTATACATCAATGCTTCAAATATGTAGACGCCTAAGGGACAGTGAAGACAGAGTTTGCTGATCTCAACCCATTCAAAGGAGTTGAGTCCTACTATTCTGATGCCATGTTATACACCCAAGACTACATGAAGGAGGTGTCGGGCAGGACGGAGGAAGAATCCCACCGGGAGCTAGGAGAACCATCGGCTGGGCAACCTTTGTCAATCCAGGTGAAAGGGCGGACTACCCGTCCGAAAGTCATGAAACCCATGGCTATCCACTTGGGCAAAACCAAATCGGGAGGAGGAAAGGATCCCCTAGTGATCATCCTAAATCAGAAGCCTCCACCTTTGGTCATCAACCTTAGGCACAACAAGCAGCCGACTGATGTAAATACAACCGGGAACGTGGTTTCTAACGATAATAAAGATTCTCTTTTCCAGTATACTGACGCTCAATTTCCTAATCAGGAATCCTCTCCCATAACGATATAGAGCCTATAGCACAAAAATTCTTGGAAGCTATAGACTTCTATCAGCCGTATGTGTGGGAAGTAGCGTCAACAATAAAGATAGAATCTTCATGTGGCCCATATGTCGTGATGACATTAGATCAGCAGTCGGACGCAGGCAAGTGTACCTTGCCACCCTGTATTTCAGTTACCAGATATTTATTGTTTCATTATATACATTGTGCGCGTGTTTGATTAAGATCGTTACTTCACGTCCGGATCACAACCGGGTGCAGACGTTCGTCGTAACATCTTGTAACGAATGCTAGATGTTCGTAATACCTCGATGTACATACCTGAGTATATCGTCACCCCATACACATTCATATACTGTTATAGTGCCAGATTTTCTGTATCCAGATACTGACATCATGACTGGAGACTGGGACGACCTTATGGTCGCGTTTGTTGATAGTTACTTCTGTGCGAAGAGACTGCTAGATAGAGGTTCAGGTTCAGCGCACAATCGTTGATCACTTGGGAAGGAGAAGACAGCTACTAGACGTTTGGGCTCCTCTGCACGCGCTTTATATATATATATATATGTCCTGTTGATGTAGTGTTCCTGTATCCGGAGTAGTAGTATCACCCGTGTGACTCTGTGCTCGGAGCTACGGTACGCCCCGTGTGTCTCTGTGTTCGGAGCTACGGTTTTATTTTGGACAGCCCACGCGTCAAATATTGTCTTCAAACTGTGTCTTACTTAGTTGGTTATGCTAGATTACACCATCGTTGCACTTGTACTTTCTGTTATACTTGGCATGCTATATTTTTGTACCTTGTTACGTCCCTCTGAGGACCTGGTTCCCTTCCAGGTTTAGGCGAGAAGGATTACCCAGAGGAGTACGGTCCGGGTACGTATCCAGCAGCAGGACCCATTGCCGAGGATGAGGTCATCCCCGAGGACTTCGCCTGATCACTGGTAGTGATTTTATCCTTGGGACGGTATTACTATCTGGCTACCTGATGCCGTTCCAAGTTATCTCATTGCTTACTTTATTTTAGTATTTTGTACTAGCGGGGTTGTTCCTGTGTGACTACTCTAGTATTTATACTATGATACATTATCTCGTGACATTTCCTTTCTGCACATTAGTAGTTATGATTACCTCTATGTGCTCTTATATCTGTTGCCTGTGGATGAGATTTAGATTCACTATTTATGTTTTATGTGTTGGATTATTCATAGTACTTTACAGCTTAGGTGCACTCCGACGGGCCCATTAGATTGCGATGCCCACCGAAGTGTGCTGCTGGCCATTGCCACGTGACTCAGTTCCTTATCTTTGGAACTGGGGCGTAACAAAGTACAACACAAGTCTAAATAACAAGAATAGTCTAACCTGCAATCAATAACATCCATATCTCCAAGTATGCTGGAAACAAGTCCTCTAAGTCGTAGTCTGGAAAAATATTTCTAGTCAGGATGGAGCAAAGTACAAGAACTAACAGCAATTCCATGTATATTGACAAAAACTATAATACAGTGTAAAGAAATACAAGATGGATATAAAACTGGAAATAAGAAATAGTAGAGATAATAAAATACTGAAATAGAAATACTGGAGCATATATCATCAATGGTGCAACTAGCAATGAACAGAAATACATGTGCATGCTCGAACAATAAACTAGAAAATAAGTGAATGCTAGAACAATAACTAGAGCATAAGAAATGCTTGATCAATAAACTATAGATACATGTATAGAATATCTAACTAAGTAAGTGAAACATCAGCATATCATGTGATCGGCTTGGGACTGATCAGGCTTATTACATATGATTAGCTATGATTCATGTAAGGTCAGGCTAACCATCCAGATAGCTATGATGCGAGCAATAGTCAGGCTAATCACATGTAACAGGCTATGAGGCATGTAATAGTCAGGCTGTACCGACGTGAGGTGTAGGTGAGCTATGATGCATGTAGAGTTGGGTATGATCACATAATCTACTAATATTTCCCCGTCCCCAGCTAGCACGATGGATCCCAATCATGACTCCTCGTAACCGGTCTCGATGATGCCAACTCGTGTATATATAGTATCAGAATCATGTACGCTATATAACTAGAATCATATATATGATCAATATAATAAAAACTGTCAGAGAATGTACTCGCCTGTGGTCCTCTGTTGGAAATACCAATGTCCTATTTCCGAAGTCTTGTCTGAATAATCCAAAAGTCCTATAGACATATCATATAATACAGCATCAGTCATACACTAATATACACACAATCATAAATACTCTGAACTCAGTGGCTATGCTAGGTATGACATTGGTAAACTAGCATGGTAAAATGTGCGCCTAACTTCACGGGTGTTACGTCTGCACATGCTGTGCATAATCAGACAGTCGACTCACTAACACGTCTAGCCAATACTTCAGTGTACACACGGCAGGCAGTTTACAATTTTCAGGGTCATCCAGTCAAATGTAAATACACGGGATATCCGCAGTTAACACTTATGGTCATATGCAACTATACGGGATATCCGTAGCTATACCTAGGGTCATACAGCAATATACACATTATAGTCATAACTATTACTAGCATTTAATTACTTATATATATATATATATATATATATATATATATATATATATATATATATATATATATCAAGCTAATATTATATGCATACGCACACACACGTACGAGCACACTAGTCACTAGGCTCACCGACACAGGGTCTTATGATCAACTAACTAAACCTGTCATGACATGATATGCTAAACCCTACACTATTCACATATGCACATAAAATCATAGAGAGGGCAGCTACGAACCTTGGTGTGCGCGCACGGGGACGATGATGTCGACGATGTTGATGATGATGATGATGATGATGAAGGTGATGATGATGGTGATGGTGATGGTGATGATGATGATGATGATGATGATGAAGAAAAGGAGGCAGGGTCGAGGCTTGCTGCCGGAGTCGAATCTCAGGCAAGTGGTTCAGTGTGGACGGCCGGGGATGCTCAGGTTGGTGAGATGAGGGGTGAGGAGAGTCGGAGTTAATGGAAGAGGACAGGGAGGAGAAGAAGTTGGGGAGGAGACTGGAAGCGGGGCTCGGGGTCGACGTGGGTGCTCAAGCGGAGTCGACGGACTGTCGTCAGTGCAGGCAGAGCACAGCGGGCTAAGGGGCTTCCGGCTGACAGTGGCAGAGGATGTCGTGGTGAGGCGTGGAGATGGCCGGGAAAGAGACGACGGTGCTGTGGTCGAAGGAAAGATAATAAAGGAGGCGGATCCGACGAGTGCTGTTGGTGTAGGCGGTGCTCCGGGCTCAGGCGGGGTCGACAGGCCCGGCGGGAAGACAGTCGGGTGAAGCTCCAGGCGGTCGGGGAAGTTCACCGGGGATGGGAGGCTGCTGCTGTGGAGGGAAGTCGACACGGGGTAGCGTGGATCCGGCGGTGCTGCTGTCCACTCCGGCGGGGAGTGGTGGTGTTGACGGTCGGGATTAATGGCCGGGAAGAGGAGGAAGAAGAAGAGGGTGGAGAGGTGGTGGTCGGTTCAGGCGAGGGCTCGGCTGTGTGTTGGCGGTGATCACCGGGGAGATGGCCGGGGAAGGAGGTTGGAGAAGAGGAAAGATGAAGTTTAGGTTTCCGTTGAAGAGGGATGTTGGTGATGATGATGCAAATAATATGGAGGAGTTTTGCATGTACTGGAGAGGTTGATGGTGACATCCTAGGGATTAGGGCCGACTGTGCCTTGGTATGGGGTTGGCATTGGGAAAGGGGTTAGGTTGAGGATTACATATATAGAAAAGGGGTGTGTGGTTTAGATGGTGCTCCATTTAAATGGATGGCCAAGATTAAACATGGAGAAAATACATAAACAAAAAAAGGAGAGAGGGAGAGAGATTTGAACGGTCAAAGGGAGGAGGGGGTGATTTCTTCATGTGCTTGACCAATAGGATGGTGACACATCATTGCACTTTTGCAATAAAGTCCCCAACAATTAGAAAATTGCACAGAAAGTGAGTTTTTGGATTAAATGAGGGAAAACACCATGTTTGGTGTGATGTATTGGCTAAAAAGAATGTGTGGTGTTTAGTATGAAGCTTGAGGGTGTGAGTGGGGATTTGGTTTGGTGTTGGGTCTAGTTTGGGTCAAGTTGGGTCCTTATACCAATTTAATTAAAATTAATGGAGATGGTGTTCTAAAATTAATTGGAAGTACATGGGATTAAAATTAGGTGGGACACAAGTGTCATGGACATAGAAGACTCAGAATAGAATATTGTCATAGTTTGGGTTGCACAAAATGGGTCAAGATTGTGTCTCCAATTTCGATTGGAATGCACAAAATACAAAGTCAAATTTGTTTGGAATTAAAAATAAACGTCCGTAACGAATATTGTGCGACTAAAATAAAGCACAAGAGGGCATATTTATGAGTTACACAAATATCAGAATGGAAGACGGGCACGTCTACGACAAGGGTGTGAAATTTGTTGGAAGGCAAAGGCTATAGTGGTCCAAATATCGAAGCAACGGTAAGGTGCAATAATGAATAAAAATCACAATAATAAATATAATCTCCAATAATTAATTCCCCAAAATGCTAATTAAATCCATAATCCTATAATTTGGTCAGGGGTCATTTAGTGGGCTTCTAGGTCTAGTCTACTAACTCATGTATTAAAGAACACTATACATATAATATATATATACACACACACACACACATATCATGCAATTATTTAAAATAAATACACACAATACTTATAATAAATAAAAATATCAATATTATCCCTATTTTAGAATGTGGTAGTGACAAGTCTACCCTCCTTAGAAAAATTTTGTCCTCAAAATTTAAGATCCTCAATAGTTGTATTTACCTTATTATTATTATTATTATTATTTTTGACCATCAAAATTTAAATTCAACAACCCATATAATCATGAAGTAAATCCATATTATAATTTCAAATTTCTAAAAATATCATATTCCTGAAAATCGTCAAAATTAAAATCAAATTCCATTCTTATTACGATCTCCTCCAAAATTTTAAGTTAATAACTAAATACTCAAAAATTTAATATCAAATCCTCTAATTTTAAATCCAATCAATGTATATTTATAAAAGGTGAAATCACATCCCAAAAATTTGAATTCAAACACTAATCCATTAATCATCTTACTCCTCTAATTTAAATCCAATAGATGCATATTTATAAAATTTAAATCCTCACCCCAAAATTTGAATTCAAACACTAATCCATTAGTGGTTCTTATTCCTCGATTCTTTTTCCATATCATACTCAACAATATAACACTTACAAAATCTTCAACATTCAAAATATAAGTTTTATAATTTATATCTTGTAGTCAAATAAATATAATGATAATCTTATTAAATTCCTCAAAATTTAATGATAAATTCAATCATATATTAATCTTCATAAAATCAATGATTTAACAAAATTGCCAATTCTGCTATATTAAGTTCTCAACTCTTTATTTAAATTAATGTTTGTCCTCAAAATTTAAGGCACCTTGTCTCTCTCTGTCCAGTCATAACTTCTTCATTAATCTCCACTACGGTCAAACCCCAACAATCAAGGTCTAAGAAAATTCTATCTACAGTCACACAATATGCAATCTAGAGAAAACATACATGGTTATGGTCACTTTTGTCATGGTATTGCAGTCTCTGTCGAGGTGTACTACTAACTATATTCTAACAAGAAAATTATTTATACAAACTACAATACTAAAAAATCAATCAATCAAACAAACAAACAGACGGAAAAGGATCAGAAGGAAAGAACATAACATAACCTTCTAACTCAACCATAGGTTTAATGATGCATCCAAAGTTTGATACCTCTATCCCTTGGTACCACTGTTTCTACTACAAGCACACCCACTGCTAACTCTCTTACATACTGTAATTGTTTATACTAGTTGTTCTTATCACTCAAGTGCACACCAAGTGCAACACACCATACTAAGTACTACTCCTTCTAATACAACTCTAGATGGACACCAAGTCAGTTTGTAGTGCCATCTCAAGCATGCTCAAGCCAACAGATCCTTACATATGCACTTCATCCACTCATATACTGATATACATTTCTTACCCACCATAAAATTTTATCCTCAAAATAAAATTCTCAAAATTTAACTTCTCGAACAATTTAAAATAAAATGTATATACTTTCTTCAAAAGCCAAATATAAGATTTTAATCACTTCCAAAATCTTTATAGCTTGACTATGTTTATTGAATTGAATTTGAATCCTCGAAAATTCTTTAAAAATTTGAAATTTATTTCCAGTCTTTAAATTATAAATTAAATCCACATCTATCTAAGTATACATATAAATACTCACAGTCTCTAACACTCAAGGTACACACAAATACGCCAATTGTCTACAACCCTCAACTGTGTAATAAAATTTTACACTGCCTGGATTACTTGAAATATTAATTCCAATAATTTTCTATCCATATTAACAGATACACCAATCTAATATTATCACATGAAGTACTTACTGTTACTAGCACATTTCTCAACTAATCCTGGATATAGAAATACTAGCACTCTTGGTATAGTAACACTAGCTTCATCATTAGATCACCTCATCACACTCACTAGAACTCACGATTACTTGCATTAATTATTAACTTCTATAATACACATGTTTCACTTCACTCTTAAAGGCAGGCATGTGGTTCCATATCTCGATTGATGTATACGTATCTCCCTTTAACCTTTTACAGACTGATACACTTCATACCTTCCATGACCAATCTTGATATTCCTCAACCCATGGCATACTATTAAATTTTTTCTAATACTCATGCTTCCACTTTCATGAACTTCCACACTGGCACTCAACCTCCACTGTGCGTCCTGTACATAATTTCTAGACACTCTTTCATCTATTGCTTCAAACACATCACTTGCCTCAATATCAGGTAATACATCCATCATTAGTCATATACCGGTACACTCAGATCAAACCATATATCAAGACCCTAATTTATCTATAACACAAGTCTTACTACTTAGCACAATATATTTTTTCTCTCACACTCTCCTATACACTTATGGGTATCCTCCTACTATGGCATACTCATTAATGCCCTACATGCATATACATTTTTTTACTCTTGTCATACCCCAGTATCAACCATCAAATTGAATATCATTCTTCATTAATTTTTAACACAATTTTCTCGATACTTAATCGTTTACATGGATCACCCAATTATGAATTCATGACTATCCAGGACTGGCATGCTTACTCTGATACTAACTTTTGGAACCATCACTGATACTCTTTACTCCCCCTTCTACCTATAGTACCAATACTAACTATAATGACACCTATCATAGAACTATTGCTACAAGGTACTACGCTATGGGTTAACTCTAGATTGATGCCTACTGCTCACATGTCCAACCAAGAAACACTTACAGAGTCACAATCCATACTTAGTCAACACTGATACAAGACATAGACCTAATTGCAATTCACCAATTATCATACTAACAAGGATCCTAAATTAAATAAAGCTCAAAAAAGAACTGGACTAAGGACTGAAGGTATCTCTACTGCTAGCAAAGAAAATGCTGAAACAAGGTCCTATAATAATAGAAGTAGATAAGTATTGAGATGATACTTTAGGAACCAATTTAAGATACAACCTGATAATCATACACGTCTGTCCGAAATCATAACACTCAGAATCCTCGCCACGCTAGTAAGCATAGATGCGATAAACGATAGGTTCCATAACTGAGGTATGCAATTCTATAATCATGTCATCTAGAATCTTCGCCACGCCAACCGATATGGCTACAAGAAACTCTAAATTTCATAGCTAAAATATATACATCCAAGGTCAGGTTCCTATATTTTTTCCACGACAGCTAATGTGGCTGCGATAAACTCTAGGCTCCATAACCAACGTAGACGTTTCACCTTTCTCACTGTCCTCATCAACATATGTCATCAGATGATACCATAAATTTTAGTCCATAAAGTTTATCTCGATATGAAATCAAACTTAACAACGACAATAAGAATTAAATTTAATAATTGATCAACAAGAATCAAATTCAATAACAACAAGTGAGAACAGACAAAAATAAGGGGAAAAGATTTAAATTGGAAGTTATAATAAGATCCTCAAGGGTCATCCCAGGAATCTCTCAAATAATTTTGATTGAGTATCCTCTCTCATCCTAGGATCCTATGTCCTATATACTATCGCAGGCACGCAGTAGTACAACTAAGATGTCGCACTACTACGATATCGCACAACTAGTGAAGTCAGATATGCATGGGCCACCACTAAAAAATGTGTCACGACCCGCACCCGCTGTAGGGGCACGAGTACGTGGGTACGTCCAGCCTACGCCGCAGTATCGGCGGTAAAACGCTGTCTAGGTCACAATACTAGCTAATCAATCTCACACGAATATCCAACTCCATAAGGAGACACAGATATCATAATATAATCTGAAAATACTCAATCACAGGACTAGGGCACGACAAGATATCAGAGAAATAATGAAGTACAACATAAGTCTAAATAATAAGAATAGTCTAACCTGCAATCAATAACATCCATATCTCCAAGTATGCTGGAAATAAGTCCTTTAAGTCGTAGTCTGAAAAAATATTTCTAGTCAGGATGGAGCAAAGTACAAGCACTAACAGCAGTTCCATGTATATTGACAAAAACTGTAATACAGTGTAAAAAATACAAGATGGATATAATACTAGAAATAAGAAATACTAGATATAATGAAATACTGGAAATAGAAATACTGGAGCATATATCATCAATGGTGCAACTAGCAATGAACAGAAATACATGTGCATGCTAGAACAATAAACTAGAAAATAAGTGAATGCTAGAACAATAACTAGAGCATAAGAAAATTCTAGATCAACAAACTAGAGATACATGTATAGAATATCTAACTAAGTGAGTGAAACATCAGCATATCATATGATCGGCTTGGGACTGATCATGCTTGTTACATAAGATTAGCTATGATTCATGTAAGGTCAGGCTAACCATCCGGATAACTATGATGTAAGCAATAGTCAGGCTAATCACATGTAACAGGCTATGAGGCATGTAATGGTCAGGCTACACCGACGTGAGGTGTAGGTGAGCTATGATGCATGTAGAGTTGGGTATGATCACATAATCTACTAATATTTTCCCGTCCCCAGCTAGCACGATGGATCCCAATCACGACTCCTCGTGACCGATCTCGATGATGCCAACTCGTGTATACATAGTATTAAAATCATGTACGCTATACAACTAGAATAATAGAGATGATCAACATAATAAAAATTGTCAGAGAATGTACTCGCCTGTGGTCCTCTGTTGAAAATACCAATATCCTATTTTCGAAGTATTGTCTGAATAATCTAACAGTACTATAGACATATCATATAATACATTATCAATCATACACTAACATACACACAATCATAAATACTCTGAACTCAGGGGCTACGCTAGGTATGACACTGGTCAACTAACAGGGTCAAATGTGCACCTAACTGCAATCAGACAGTCGACTCATGTCATGCCCCAGTCCCAAAATACGTAGGACCAGGATACGTAAGCATGCCAGCCGTATGAATATGGCACTCCAATATATGGAACCCATATCACACGTACACTGTAATATGAATAAAAATTCACTAGTGGTAAACATATATGTCACAGGACATAACTAAATCTCATCCACAGAAATCATATATAAATGAATAACCAATACCTATAACTAGATCTCAATATAAAGTATCTAATGATGGTAGTCGGATGGAAACAAATCCACTACCGGACTAGAATATAGAATAGACAAGATAAATACAATATAAGAATATCAACTACCAATCACGAGCTCGAAGAGAAGTCCTCATCGCAATATACGTAGCAAGTCCGGATCTGCCCTCCTGCGAATACTTATGAACAATACACCTGGAAGGGCCAGGTCCTCAGAGGGACATAACAAGATACATAAAAGCATGCCATAAAGTAAATACTGTGAAAACTCATGGGTGTCCTAACCAGCTAAGTGAAATATACTTTGAAGACAACCTTGGTACGTATGGGTAGGTGAAAGGTGTAAAGCATAGCATCAAGCCAGAGGCTAAGTATCTGGCATTAGCTGTAAACTGGATGCCAGATGTATATGCTGACTACATCACTGATCATGATAGCGTGCAACTAGTAACCTCTGCCGGATGTATCGACAAGCATATACTCCCATAACCGGGCAACACTGATCCCATAACCGGGTAACACTGATCCCATAACCGGGTAACACTGGCCCATAACCGGGTAACACTGAGGCTCACGGTCCCGCAGTTTACTCTGAAACTATGGCAACCAAATGTCTGTCCCATACGCCTACTAATTGTCTTCCCCGCCCAATGATCTATGCATGTTGCATCCATAACACGTAGTAGCTACTACACCGAGACAGAGTGCAAGTACCGGTATTGTAACTCTGGCTCATAGTCTATCACTAGACGATAGTCCAACCTCACAACCAAACAAGGACAAGGATTGGACCTTCGTACTACAATAGTCTATGTTCCGACTACTAATAACTGCTAAGTCTCTAACATACAACACTATTAGCAGTTATACCCTAACCACCGCACGACATACACGTATAAGTGGCCAACCGTATACGCAAGTCTGTGCCCTACATGAGACTCACAACACGTGTAAGAAATGTGTTAAGGCCTGGGGAGTCATACCAATAACTCCACAACTTTAGGTGGGTCTTCTAGACACTAGGTCAGACACAAGTCCTAACGTCAACGCCTTCGTTGACTGCACTCGAGTCTCTCTCGGACGCGCACAGTTAAAGATAATAAACACGCAGCTAATAATAAAGGATTTAAACAGTACAACAAGGCAAGGTATACTTGCTTGGCAAGAGGGCTGCGTAGTCCCAGTATTCTGCTCCGGAAGTCGCAAAAAATAATCCAATAGATCTTCGGGGTCAGCGTGCACAGGTACGGGAATCAGGGGTGTCTGTTGTGGGTTGTCTGGCATGGGTGACGGGTTTATGATGACGACGAGGACGAGGGTGATTAGGTTAATGATGATGATCATAAAGGGATCGTTGATGATTACCAGGGTGATGATTGTGATATTAGTGGCGATATGGATGCTGACTGGGATGATGGCAATGATGTGGATGATAATAATTAAGGGAGTGATGATTGATGGGAGGATGACTAGGACAATGATGACGAGGACAACGAAGGTGATGACGACGTTGTTGGCGACGACATTGACGAGGATGATAGTAATGGTGATGGTGATAGCTAGTATGATAATTTAGAGATGATGTTGATGATGATGCTAATGATGATGGTGGTGACTGCTGAACTCCGGCCAGCGAGGGGGGGATGTCCGGCCGGAGGAGGACAGGGACCCAGGGAGGAGGAAGGAGTTCAGGCCGGTGGGGTAGAAGCCTGGCTGGAAGTGTTCGGGTTCAGGGTGAGGGGGCTCGGCCAGGGGAAGGGAGGTGGTGATCGTGTCATGGTGTTGGTAATGGCCTGGGTGTTAATGGTGGTGGTGGTGACGGCAATGGCGGATGGCCGGAGGCGCAGGAAGGAGTTCAGGGAGAGGGGGAGATGTTGTCGGGGCTCTGCGGGGATGACCGGGGAGGTCGAGGTCGGGATGTAGGCGGCTCCGGCGAGGTGGTTCAGTGGAGAGCAGCGGCTTGGGAAGGCCAGCGGGTCGGGGAATCAGTCCGGCGGCTCCGAGTTGCTGCTCAGGCGAGGAAGAAAGGCAGTCGGAGAAGAGAGGGAGAGGTCGGGGTGATGATGGTGACTTTAATGGCGGTGGTGGTGATGAGGATCCGGCGAGGGAGGTTGACGGCGGAGGTGGGACAGTGGTCGGGGATACGCGGAGGCATCGTGATCGAGCAGGAGGTCGTGGCGGTGGTTGAGGGAGGATATGGAGGAGGATCAAGAGCGGCTCGGCGGTGGTGACCGGTGATAGTGGTGGCGATGTGGTCGACTGGGAGCTGCTCGGGAAATAGAGGGGCAGGCGGAGCTCCGGTCCAGGTCGTGGTGGACGGCACGGTTGCTCCGGGGTCGGGGCTCCGGTTATGGGATGGAGGAAGAAGAAGAACAGGAGTTGGGGGGGGGGGTCGGCTGGTGTAATTTAGGTTTGGGTTTTTGGTATTGAAAAACTAGGAAGAGTATATTTATACATGTAGGATTTTGGGCTTGGGTTTGACCTAAGATTAGGGCTTGGTCAATACTCCTTGGGATTGGACCTTGGGCTCACATAAGGATGTTTAAAGGGCCATAATTGCATTTGATTAAATACAAGGATAGGTTTTAATATACGGGGGCGGTGTTACGCGCTGTACATCCAAAAAATTATGGGAAAAATTCCTATAAAGGGGAAAGTTGGATTTCTTCTTGAATTGTCCAATGGTGGGGATACCTCAATGCGCTTTTGCATAAAAAATCCCAACAATTAGAAAATTGCCCAAAGGCGGTAATTGGATTTTAATTAATTAATAATAGTGCGCACAATGTTCTGGAATTAATTAGAAGTACATGGGAATAAAATTAGGTGGGACACAAGTGTCAAGGACGTAGAGGGTACAACACAGAATATTAATAAAATTTGGGTTGTATAAAACGGTCAAGATTGTGTCTCCAATTTCGATTGGAATGCACAAGGGTACAAAGTCATATTTTATTTAGAATTAGGAAATAACGTCCACGACGAATATTATGCGGCTAAAATGTAGCACAAGAAAGCATGATTATAAGTTACGTAGAGGTCACAATGGTGGGCGATCATGTCTAGGACAAGGTTGTGAAGTTTATAGTAAAGCAGTGGCTAGCGAGGTGCCCCAATTATCGAAGCAACGGTAAGGTGCGCTACGTGATATTAATAGTGCATAATTAAATAAAAATGCTGTGTTCTAAATTCTAATTGGTTTTCAACTAGGCCTAATTTCACTATCTAAGTCAAGTAGGCCTAATTTTGGGAGAGGGGGTTTACAATCTACCAACTTAAAACAATTTTGTCCTCGAAATTAAAATAGGGTAGGGTTTCTCTATCAAATCTTACTTGGTCACAGTCTAAATAATTTACCTCGAGTTTTAACAATGCGGTTTCTACCCAACTTAAAAATTACCCATCTATCATCCAAGGCTATACATCTAAGGAAGCTATTCCTCCAATTATTTAATCATGTTATTTAATCCTCAAAGTTTTAACGCTAAACCTATAATCTATGATATATCCTTAATCGACTATAAAAGGGAGTCACCAAGTCATATGATTAGCCTATGGGGTATATCTAGTACTTATCAGTGTATCAACTTATACTCGACACGAGCGTTCGTCTTACCGAAATAAGGGAAGCCAGAAAGCAATAATAAAGAGTTCAAGGGGAGTCATAGGATAGAAGTATGGGGATCAAGGCATTTTAAAAAAAATTCAAATAAGAATTGTCAAGGCAGTTGTAGATTAAAATCCTATTTGGTAGTTTCTTATTTGCATGCTTGTATCAATACAGTTACGTAACCGATACGATATGCTCAAACATATGCAGAGGGCATTAGGGCCGGCTGTGCCTTAGGATGGGGTTGGCATTGGGAAAGGGGTTAGGTTGAGGATTACATATATAGAAAAGGGGTGTGTGGTTTAGATGGTGCTCCATTTAAATGGATGGCCAAGATTAAACATGGAAAAAATACACAAACAAAAAGAGGAGAGAGGGAGAGAGAGTTGAACGGTCAAAGGGAGGAGGGGGTGATTTCTTCATGTGCTTGACCAATAGGATGGTGACACATCATTGCACTTTTGTAATAAAGTCCCCAACAATTAGAAAATTGCACAGAAAGTGGGTTTTTGGATTAAATGAGGGAAAACACCATGTTTAGTGTGATATATTGGCAAAAAGAATATGTGGTGTTTAGTATGAAGCTTAAGGGTGTGAGTAGGGGTTTGGTTTGGTGTTGGGTCTAGTTTAGGTCAAGTTGGGTCCTTACACCAATTTAATTAAAATTAATGTAGATGGTGTTCTAAAATTAATTAAAGTACATGGAATTAAAATTAGGTGGAACACAAGTGTCATGGACATAGAAAACTCAGAATAGAATATTGTCATAGTTTGGGTTACACAAAATAAGTCAAGATTGTGTCTCCAATTTCGATTGGAACGCATAAGATACAAAGTCAAATTTATTTGGATTTAAAAATAAACGTCCGTAACGAATATTTTGCGACTAAAATGAAGCACAAGAGGGCATATTTATGAGTTACACAAACGTCAGAATGGAAGACGGGCACATCTAGGACAAGGGTGTAAAATTTGTTGGAAGGCAAAGACTAGTGTAGCGCTCCAAATATCGAAGCAACGGTAAGGTGCAATAATGAATAAAAATCACAATAATAAATATAATCCCCAATAATTAATTCCCCAAAATGCTAATTAAATCCATAATCCTATAATTTGGTCAGGGGTCATCTAGTGGGCTTCTAGGTCTAGTCTACTAACTCATGCATTAAAGAACACTATATATATATATATATATATATATATATATATATATACACACACACACACATATCATGCAATTATTTAAAATAAATACACACAATACTTATAATAAATAAAAATGTTAAAATTACCCCTATTTTAGAATGTGGTAGTACAGCCTAGTTCATATTTGTTGAAGTATCGACGTGTCGGACATAAAATGATACAATATCCAAACTCAGCCTATATGCTCAAAATACATAACCAAATATATCCCTGAGTAATAATTGTGAGAGAAATGATAATAATATGCCTGATAGAACATTAACTCGTATGAAATTTTTTTTCTCTCAATAGTTGTGTCCCGACCCACACCCGGTGTAGGGATGTGAGTAGTGAACAACGTCCAGCCTACGCCGCAGCATCGACGGTAGAACGTTGTTTGGGTAAACTATCAATCTTGCAATAATGATCATCAAGATATATAATACCACCAATGAAGTATGAATACTCAATCACAGATCTATAAGATGGAACAATCGCATGAATATGATATATAGAACTGAAGAGTCAAATACAACTCATGAGACAAAGTAATAACCAATGAGTCATCAAATATAAGAAATGCTAATATCAAAAGCTGGAGACAAATCCAGTACAATAACCTATCTACTGAGCTACAGGTACTGGGTTGTCTATCTCAACTGGGATGAGAACCTCCTAAGCCAAAGTCTTTGGCTCTAAGCCAACTACGTCCCGAGGCCCGTTGTGAGTGAGATACCACTCCTCAGTGTTATATGGGAAAATATATCCTGTCAGGAAAGGAGCAAAGTACACCTCTAACAGTAGTTTCAATGAATGATAAAAACTATGTAACGATAAATAGAGTGAATATACAAGATGCAAGATACAAGTTCAAGAGATATACAAAATAGGAATACTGGAATTAAATACAAGAAATGAGTAAGAAATACTACTAGTATGTGAGTAAGTACCAGCTTTAATATGTAATCGACTTGGAAACTTGCACAAGGATTAGGGCCTGGTTAATCATACGTGCGGTGTATGATCAACACTCACAATGCCGTGCACAAGGAGGGTATGATCACATATCTACACTAATACTCCCCATTCCGACTGGTATAGTAGATCCAACTATGGTACGTTATGACACGAGATTTACTGGATATATAGCTAGTCTCCCCAAGAATCGATGTCTGTACATGTACAAAAAAATAAGGAATAAGGCTTGCACAAAATACACCATAACTACCAAGGAATAACATCTCATGACGAGATCCAGTATACCAATCCGTGTAACCACCGTGTCAAGAAATTAATGATATCTACACTAAATACAAGAAACATAGGGAATATCATAAATAAAAAACTATCAGAGAATGTACTTGTCTGAAATCCGGTGAATAGTATCAAAGATGTCCGGAATGGTGCCTCGGAGACCTAAATATAGAATATTATATCAATATAGTATTTTAGAATAAAATAAGTTAAACTAGTCTAATTCTAGGTCATTAAGCCATTTCTAGGTCAAAACAGTCAAACTAGGTCAACTCTAGGTCAAACTAGTCAAACTAGCTATTTTTAAGTTGTTTGAGTCAATCTCTAGGATATTGGGTCCATACGCTATATATCTAGACTATACTAGCTATATTATGAAATTAGTGCTAAGTAATATCTATACATACATACTTATCTTAACTAAGTATAACTAATATACTAGTACTAGTTAATGTAGTATTATTAACTTATAAGTTATGTAGTACCGTATACAATATTACCCTTATATCTAGGTTATGACTTAACACTAACACATTACCTCAATTAAGTCTAATACTACACTATAATATATTGGTATCTTGAGATACCACGCCAACCTAATTGATATATATAACTCTACTACCAAGGTATTCTAAAACATTTACCTATTTTCAAAATTATTAACTTAACCTCATGACTCGATACCTCTACCAACACTAACTCTTGCACTAACCCACTGACAGCACTACTCTACAAGTCATTCTAACTGATACTTAAATCTGAGTTCAACCCATACAAGACTGAAATGCCAACTACCCAATCAGGGACATTACAACTACTGCTCTTAGTGTTTGCTATTACTGCTGCCTCTACTACCTAGTTACATTTGCTGCTGCTACTACTTGTTGCATTTGCTGATGCTGCTACTTCCCGAATCAGCATGCTGCTACTGCCCGAATCAGCATGCTACTGCTGCTATACCCGAATCAGCATGCTGCTGCTGCTACTACCCGAATCCTAACACACCTAGCTATTGCTTACCTCTAGATCTACTGCTAATGTGGTTCACCAATACCCGACCTCCTATGCTCTTAAGACTGATGCAACATGTCAGTCCACATACATCACTAATAGTGCACATGAACTTCCCTACTCTCCATATGATAACTAATATACTCAATGCAATAGAAACATAGCTAGCTATATATATATATATACTCTCCATATGATAACTAATACACTCAGTACAATAGAAACATAGCTAGCTATATATATATATATATATATATCGTATAACAACTATAAATACAATACTCTAATAGCTATAACCAAGATAAATTGAATTAGAATGCAAAGTATCAAACACCTGGAGTGCACCACACCCGTATCATACTCAATCTATGATACAATTGTATACAGCTCCACCACACCACCAAATATATCCTAAAGGATACGATCAAGTCTAGAATCATAATTAGAAGTACTACGAAAATCTATCTACTCAACTACGTGCTCGTGTCAAAATATGACATGCTCAAACCCCCCGTGTAGGAAAAAAACTTCCAAATCAACCCGTATCGCCAAATTGTTATGATACGGCCTACACGTATCCAATTATGGATACGACATTAGTCTCATACAATCAAACACATGTCATTTTGGTCTAATTGACCTATTGACAAATACATGATGTGCCAATCTCGGAATTCCCCTAAAATTGACACAAAATACCATATAACTTTCTCCATAGGCCTCATATGAACCTAATTCCACTTCCTATGGGTAGTCTTAGTACGTGGGAGGGTTCCTAATAATTAAACTACAGATTTAGAGTTTAATTAGAGAGGAAAAAATATATTATACTTATTGGAAGATGGATTCCCAATGCAAGTCTCCAATTGAGTGTCAAGAGCCTTCAACTTGTGCTTCTTCCTCCTCCTTGTAGATCATTGCCTTCTCCTTATTCCAATAGCCTCTAATAGTGAGTAGAGAAGGAATTGTGAAGGAATTTGGGTAGGAATTGGTGTAAGGATGAACGAATTTGGATGAGGGAAATTCTAGATCTAGATTTAAAATAAATGGATGAAGAGAAAAAGTCTCTCTCCTCCCCCTTCTATGGCCGGCCTTGCCCCTACAAGTTACTATAAAAAGTCCACAATACCCCTTGGGGCTTGTCATAAAAGAATTAATTAAGTAATAAAGGTTCTAATCCAATTGGTTTAACTAATTAAGTCATCCTCCTAATGAATGGGCTAACTATTGTGCTTGTTTGTTGGGCTCAATCTAACTAGAATTAATGTTGGTTCATGAGTCTAGTCTAATCTAGTTAGGTCCACTAACATAAGTCCAAAATCAAATCTAACAACTAACAATAATTAAATAATATAAAAAATAAATATTCAACAAGCACATAAATTAATTAATTATGCAAAGACCAAAAATATTCTTCCTAGAAAATATGGTAGTGACAAGTTGTCATGCCCCAGTACCGGAATACGAAGACGGACATGACCAACTACCCCGTACAAGATATAGAATATCGTACGACAATCACGACTGTAACTAGACAAGGGGTATATGCTACAATCAAGTCACTTAGGGTCACACATAGAATTCATTATCTCAATAAATCAAACAAGAAGTAGTAAACATAGAACATATATGATAAAACAGAAATGCGTCCCAAACGCTCTATCAAAATATTCTAGAAGCCAGCTGTATAAAATAAGAAGCTTGTAGAGTAACAAAAGTATATGACCTTGATCAGATGCAGTATGATTAAATACAATCATGTAAAGGAGACAAAACGTCCAAACTTGCCGGCTAACAGGTGCCGATGGCTAAATGCCCAAAAGGGTAAAATGTACAATAACGAACAGGGAAGAAGAAATCTACTACTGTCCCTCAACGACCATCCGTCTGGTGTACGCCATTGTTCAGGGGGAAGTAAGCTGGATCCTCGAGTGCTTGTTCTGAACCTGGCCATGCAAAACCAGTGGGTTTAGACCCCAAGTAGCAAGTACCACAAAGGAAGCACAAATGAAGAAACAAAAACCAAGGCAATATATATATATATATATATATATATATATATATATATATATATATATATATATATATATATATATATATATATATAGTTCTGTCTCATTATTTTGGTCCATAACCTATCGCGACACAACGATCTAATCCCACAACCAAACAAGGACAAGGGTTAGGCTACGGTACCATGATAGTCCATGTCCTTAGAATATTTAACAGAAGATACAATACACAATCAAGCTCAGTTATATAATCGTTCAATCACTTGTACGGATTACTAGGTGGAGTCTGGGTTATCCCAAAATTAATGCATATAACTAGAAATCCTCAGATCATGAGCTGTTAAGCGGGGCTAGCCGAGCCATGTCAAGCATGTAGAATATTGTATATGCACCAGTCCCTCGTAAGGCCACCGCGCTAAATCACATAGAACACTTGTACAATATAGTATTCAGATATTGTCATCCACTTGTGCGGACATAACATAATATCCATGGCAGACAGACTTGCACGTAATGATGATTGTCTGAGGTGGCTCACATGCACGATCTTGGGATTTTATCCCTCCCAATATTCTACAGTTTTAGTTGCCTAGTTAACGTTAAGGTTATCTGGAATCACATGGCATGGTCACATGTTACTCCCCTTATATGTCGTACCATAGTACGTGCACGCTAGATACGAGTCCACTTTGTCGCTTGGCAGTTTAATTTGGATTCACTCGAGCTTGATACAATAATCAAACAATTCATAGCCACTCTTGGTTATTGACTAACTATCATGTCCATGCTGAAGAAATAATATATATAGTATTACATATCACGGGGGCAACTCAGTGCACACCCCGAACATGTAACACGTAGCACATAGCAAGATATGTCGCACCTTATGTCATGACCCACACCCGGTGTAGGGATGCAAGTCGGGAACAATGCCCAGCCTATGTCGCAGAATCGGCGGTAGAACGCTATTTGGGTAATCTATCTAGCAATATAATAAGCCACCAACAATATCAATATACTCAATCACAGATCTAAGATGAAGAATAGCACGAATATGATAAAGAATAGAATAGTCACAATACAACTCATGAGTCAAAATAATAATATCAATGCATCAGAGAAAATACTAAAAAATAAGCTGGAGACAAATCCAGTATAAGAGAAACTAAGATACTATAAGTCCCGGATCGTCTGTCTCAGTCGGGATGAGTCCCTCCTGAGCCAGGGTCTCTGACTCTAAGCCTACAACATCCTGAGGCCCGTAATGAGTAGGGTACCACTCCTCAGTGTCATCTGAAAAAAAAATATTCAGTCAAGAAAGGAGCAGAGAACATCTCTAACAGCAGTTCTAATCAATGATATAAACTATGTAACAGTAAATAGATGTAAATATATAAGATGCAACAATAGATACAAGAGATATACAATAAAGAAAATACTGGAAATAAATACAAGAATGAACAATATGGTAATGGACAAGAATACTAATGACTAAGTGAGTGAGTACTAGCTTTAACATGTGATCGGCATGGAAACTTGTACAAAGATAAGGGCCTGGCTAATCATACGTGCGGTGTATGACCAACACTCACAAGGAATAAGATATGCACAAGGAGGATATGATCATATATCTACACTAAAATACTCCCCACACCCGACTGGTATAGTGGATCCAACCATGGTATGCTATGGCACAGGATTCTCTAGGAAGGTAGCAAATCTTCCCGAGAATCAGTATCTATACATGTACAAGAAGAATAATGAAATAAGTCTTGCACAAGATACACCATATATACCAAGGAATAACATCTCATGACGAGATCCGGATATACTAATCCGTGTAACCATCGTGTCAAGAAATCAAGGATATCTACACTAGATACAATAAAAATAGAGGATATCATAAATAAGAAACTACCAGAGAATGTACTCGTCTAAAATCTAGTACACAGTATCATAGATGTTCAGTACGGTGCCTTGAAGACCTAGATAGGGAATATAACATCAATACAAGGTTTCAGAATGAAAATAAGTTAAACTAGTCAATATCTAGGTAAAAGAGCCATTTCTAAGTCAAAACAATAAAGCTAGGTCAACTCTAAGTTAAATCGGTCAAACTTGATCAAACTACATATTTCTAGGTTACATGAGTCTATCTCTATAATATTGGGTTCATACACTAAGAATTTAGGCTATACAAGCTAAACTAGGATACTAAGATACCGTATCGCAAGATACGCAAACAAGAGATATGGAATAATCATATAAGCATATTCAATCAATATTAAATACACTAATCCTAATTACAAATGCTAAGTGGATACCTTGGCTTTGAACCAACTTGGTATCGCACCACTACACACCCATCTCGATACCCAACTCAAATACCTTGAGTATCCTCTCAATACCTTGACACTTACCTTGGTATCTCAAGGTAATATCGCTCTAGTATATAGTAGCTACCCAATCTAATGACTAACATATAAATATAGGAATACCTCTTACTAACTGATCACTAACTACTAATACAACTAAAATATATACACATACATATAAATATATAACTTAAAGATACATATAAGAGATATATATAATATATAACTAACTAACTAGATACTACTAACTATTAGCTAAAACTAACTAAACTAACTCACCTAGCTAGCTGCTGCTGAAGCTATGCTCGAACCTTGGTTTTTTATGCTGATACTGGAATATTGTTGTTGTGCCGTTGACCGAGTTGCTGCTGCTCAAGCTCTGCTGCTCGAACTCGCTGCCTAGCTGCTGCTGGAGCTCTGCTGTTGTTCACTGACCGAGCTGCTGCTGCTCGGCCTCTGCTACTCGATCTCGCTGCCTAGCTGCTACTGCTCGGGCTCTGCTTCTCGAGCTCGCTTCCTAGCTGCTGCTCGGGCTCTGCTGTTGCTCACTGACCGAGCCCATTCCCTGTCACACCCCGATCTTCCGCAGGCAAATCAGCCGTTCCCGCTAGGCGAGAATCACCGCGCCAGCGCTCCCGCGGAACGATCGCTTTGACCCATCCGGACGTGATGTCGTACGAGCGTGAGCCACGCCCGTGCAAGGCCGTGGTTCATTGGCTGGCGGTAAGAGTTCTAAGCCACAGAGTCGTACAGATTGTTCGAGTGTAGCGGAGTCATAAATGCATAGCGATTTGGTAACAAGTTCACTGAGTCGACAATATGGAGGAAATATTGAATAACACAAGTTGAAGTAAAGCAACTCTTTATTGATATAAACAAGTATTACAGGCGGCGCTTGACCGAGATTACGAGTCGCTCAAGCCTCTCTCTCTGAAACAGTAAAAGCGTACAAAGTGGCTACAATTATGGAATGATTGTACAGGCGATGATCAGGCAATATTCATAATATTATGTCTTATATATGTGCTTCAGTTCCGGACGCAGCGCTCCAAGGCTTCGGAGTGATCTCCATGCCTTAGCACGCACGAAGGAGGCATCTGCACCGAACGAGATTCTCCCGTACCCTGCATACAATCTGGTGGATTATCAGTACATTGAATGCACTGGTGGGGAAGCTACTCACCCGCTCGGCAAATCCAAACACGTAAATAAAGGTTTCGTGCACCAACTATTAAGTTGTCTTTCTAGTTGCCTTAGGATCAGTTTCATACAAAGATTGAATAGACTAACTCGTGTGGCAGTGCGCCGTACGACATGCAAGGAAACACGGCGAGACTTACCAACTTACCATTTGTCCTTCCCTGTCCAAGGCAAACATTGTTAATTCAAGCACGGGCAAGTATAAACATTCAGGGGCATTCATAATTAAAACCAAGGCAATAGCATACGCAACACGAGAGTCGTTGTATCATGATCGTTCAGTTGTTCTTTGATGCGATGCAATTACTCGCACACGGATAGCCGCTAAGCGAGGATGACTTATCTATATGAATACGAGTCGCTGGCATAGCCATTTTGGACATAGTCAAGGACAAGGATAGCATGCTACGAGAGTACACGATGCGCTGCAAGCTATCCTCTCCAGCACACGATGACTACACACGAGTTCCATCCGGATCGGATCGGCCCCAGTGCCCCGGTGACCGTCCGTGGAACAATACCTCGTTTTCGAGTTGTCTGTGACATGCAATTATTGGTCTTACAATTATTACGAGATACAAGAGAACACGAGTGCACTAGAACATGGGAACACGAGTGCACTGGAACACGAGTACACGAGATACTTGAACATGAATTCACTCAGCCATTGGATGTGCACAGTCTCCTGGACTAAGATGAGCCCGCTCGAGGGAGACTTGTAGAGATTCGAATACCTGAATGAGTCTTGCCACATGAGTATAATTCTTTTACTTGACATGATATAATCCCCTGGCTCAAGAACTGCCTTGGCGACCTTACGGTCCCGGATACTTGCAGGTTCATTCTTGCACGGGACGACTACTTAGTAGTCTCCCGGGGTTTGGATGAAAATAAGGCAAAAAACAAGCAAACAAGCATGCATTTGTATAAAAATAAGCAATCACGTTGGCTCGGGCCTGAAGGTAAGCCGAGGAGCAAGATCGTAAGGGACTTCCTGAGCGACACGTTCTAGGGTAGCATGCGAGGGTCTGAACATATATATAAGCAATATTTCATTTTCATATTCTAGCATAAGCAATACAAGTTAGGATTATTCCCTTAGCTAGGTGCATTGTATTCTTATTAGCATGCAGGGGGTGATTCATCTAGCGACTAGCATATATCATTCCACATTTTATGTGTGCTGACTAAGCAAAGACAAGTTCACCGTAGCCACCCACCTTAGCGATGATTCGCCTCGGTAGAGCGATACGTCAAGCGAGCCTCTGAAAGCCTAATCTGAATCCTGTAGGGACAAGTCTAGATATCCTTTGCCTCAAACGAGTATTCTCGCCTGAGCAAAGAAGGTCGGGATATGCACTTTTGCCGTTTGAATCGGTAGTCCGCTTGAGCGGAACGGGGTGTTACATCCCCCCTCTTATCACATATATAAACACATAACTACACAACTAAACATATAAATATAACTCTCCTCTTAATGCTACTATATATAGATATGTAACTATATACATCTCAATACATAACATATCATATATATATATATATATATACACACACACACACATTCATATGTACATATGTAGTATAACATTCACCTCAACCTATAGATATACATACATATACACTTATAACATAACCATCCATATATATATATATATATATGACTACATATATTACAAATAGCTAAGAACAATGAAAATTGGATCTAGAAATGCAACACAATAAGCACGTGGAGTGCATCACACCCGTATTACACTAGATCTATGATACGCTTGCGATACGAGTCCACCACACAACCAAATATACCTCGAAGGACACGAGCAAGTCTAAATTACTATTTATGAATAATACGAAGAGTCAAATACATATCTACGTATCCGTGTCAAAATGTGACATGCACAAAGTCCCGTATCGAAGAAAAAATTCCCAAATCAGCATGTATCACCAAATTGTTGGGATATGACCTACACGTATCCAATTGTGGATACAATACTAGCCACAAACAAACAAACAAACAAACATATGTCAATTTGGTTTATATGACCAACAAACACAACAGGTGTCAATCTTGAAATTCTCCCAAAATTGACACAAAAAGTACCATAACTTTCTCCATAGACCTCCTATGAACCTAATTCCAATTCCTATGGGTAGACTATGCATATGGGGTGGTTTCTTATGGTTAAAACTCATATTTAGAACCTAATTAAAGAGAAAAACTGAATTGTACCTATTGGGAGATGGATTCCCAATATAACCTCCAAATTTGATAAAATTGGCCGCTAACTTGTAGATCCTTGCTCCTCTTTGTAGATCCTTATTTTCTCCTTCTAGATCCTTTCTCTACTAGCCTCTAATGTTGATTTAGAAAGGAATTGGGAAGAAATTTGGTAGGAAAATGATGTGGGAATGAAGGAATTTGGTTGAGGAAATTCTAGATCTAGTTTTGAAATAAAAAGAGAAGAGAGAAACTCCCCCCCTTTTATATAGGCCGGCCCCTATAGCCCCTACCTCAAGCTACTATATAATGTCCATTATACCCCTTGGGGCCTCTCATGAATCAATAATTAAGGAGGGAAGGTTCTAGCCTAATGGTTTAATTAAATTAATCATCCCCCTAATCAATGGGCTTCTAATTGGGCTCAATTCTAACTAATAATAAATATTGGTCCATGGATCTAATCTAAACTAGTTAGGTACACTAACACAAGTCCAAAATAATAATCTAACATCTAACAATAATTAAATAATAAAATAAATAATTATTCAACATGCACAATATTTAATTAATTATAAAATTATTAAAATATTATTTCCTAGAAAATATGGTAGTGACAAGTCTACCCTCCTTAAAATAATTTCATCCTCAAAATTCAAAGATGAAAACTACCCCCAGAAAATAACAGAACAGAACAAAAGATCAGAACATAACTAGGAAAGAACATACCTCAAGGCACAAACAAATATGGATAACGCTCTCGCATTTTATCCTCTCTCTCCCAAGTAGACTCCCCCGGAGAGTGATGCCTCCATGCGACGCATGCTAAAGGAATAGTCTGGTTCCTCAATACCTTCTCTCTCCATCCAGAATCTCAACTGGCTGCTCTGGAGAACTAAGAGTAGGGCCCACCTCTATCTCTGGGTGATCCAACATGTGACTAGGATCAGCCATATACAGTCTCAACTGCGACACGTGAAATATATTATGCACTCCCTCCAATACAGGTGGTAAGTCTAGTCTATAAGCAACTGCACCGACCCTCTCTAGAATAGTGAAAGGTTCGATGAATCGCGGACTAAGCTTCCCGCCTCCACCGAAGCGAATCGTGCCTCGTGTCGGAGAAATTCTCAGAAACACCAAACCTTCGACCTAGAATAAAATACAACCTTAAGAACTTAATCTATAACAAACAACCAATAACAAGCACAAAACCAAAAATCTAAAACTATACCTCAAACTCCAAAGGTCTCCGGTGGCTATCAGCCCAATGCCGCTGTCTGTCCTGCGCCACTCGAAGTCTGCCTCTGATCATCTTAACCTTCTCCGCTGCATTCACAACCATCTCTAGCCCCAGCAAAACTCTCTCTCCAACATTATCCCATGACAAGGGAGTACGACATCTCTGACCGTACAGAGCCTCAAATGGTGACATCTCCATACTAGCCTGGTAGCTGTTATTGTAAGCAAAGTCTACCAAATAAAGATGGTCCTCCTAAGAATACCCAAAATCTAGTACACTAGTGCACAACATAGTCTCGAGAGTCTTAATAGTCCTCTCTGACTGCCCATCTGTCTGGGGGTGATATGCAGTACTGAACTTGAGCTGGGTGCCCAAACTCGCCTGCAAACTCCTCCAGAAATGAGAAGTGAAACGACTATCCCGATCCGAAACTATGCTGACGGAAACTCCATGTATCCTGACGATCAGTCTCACATACATCTCTACCATCTTCTCCGTAGACAAACCCACCTTGAAAGACAAAAAGTGGGTCGACTTGGTCAACCTGTCAACAATGACCCAAATTGTGTCTTTCCCTCCTGGAGATAGTGGAAGTCCAGACACAAAATCTATAGTAATGTGCTCCCACTTCCACTCTGGAATGGGTAATGGCTGAAGTAAACCTCCTGGCTTCTGCCTTTCGGCTTTCACCTGCTGGCACACTAAGCATCTGGATACAAACTGTGCCACTTCCCTCTTCTTGCCATAACACCACACAATCTCTCGCATATCCCGATACATCTTATTGGCAACTGGATGTATAGAATACTGAGAGCGATGTGCTTCCTGCAATACCTCCTTACGCATCTCCCTAATAGGCACACACAATCTAGTACCATGCCGCAAAGAACCATCCTTAGTAGTAGTGAAATCATCCTCCAATCCTGCTCTCACCTGAGCTCTGATGCTCCTCAAAGGTACATCCTCATACTGGACTGCCTTGATCCTGTCCATCAACTCTGAGTATATCTGCAACCCCCACATCTGCATAGCCAAACCAGGAACTATCACCTCAATACCCAATCTCTCCAAGTCCTCCAAAAAATATCGATCATATGTTAATAACATAGCTACCAGATACCTGCTCAAAGCATCGGCAACTACATTAGCTTTCCTAGGATGATACTGCAAAGATATGTCAAAATCATTTATCAGTTCCAACCACCATCGCTGCCTCATGTTCAACTCCTTCTGCGTGAAAACGTACTTCAAGCTCTTGTGGTCTGTTAAGATCTTCATACGCTCTCTGTATAAATACTGTTTCCACAACTTCAGGGAAAAGATGACTGCTGCCAACTCCAAATCATGGGTATGATAGTTCTTCTCATGAGGACGCAATTGCCTGGATGCATAGGCAATCACTTTCCCATTCTGCTGAAGAATACAACCCAAACCTTTTCCCGATACATCACTATAAATAGTGAAACCTCCAGACCCTGATGGCAACATCAAAATAGGAGCAAACGTCAACCTCTTCTTCAATTCTTCAAAAGCAACCTGACAAACCTCCATCCAAACAAACTCTATATCATTCCTGGTGAGTCTGGTCTTCGACTCGGCAATCTTCGAAAAATCTTACACAAACTTCCTGTAGTAGCCTGCCAAACCCAAGAAACTCCTGATCTTTGCTACTGAACTTGGTGTCTTCCAAGACTCTACTACTGTAATCTTCTTCGGATCTACTGAAATACTATCACAGTCACAACATGTCCCAAGAACTCCATATTATCCAGGAAGAATACACACTTGGATAGCTTCCCATACAGCTTCTCCTTCCTCAGCACATCTAACACAATCCGCAAATGCTCCTCGTGCTCCTTCAGTGTCTTCGAATATATGAGTATGTCATCAATGAACACCACCATGAACTTGTCAAGGCACTGATGGAACACCTTGTTCATCAAATTCATAAATATCGTCGGGGCATTAGTCAACCCAAACAACATCACCATAAACTCATACTGACCATACCGAGTCCTAAGAAGTCTTCGGTATGTCCTCCGGCTTCACTTTTACTTGGTGGTAGCCTGATCTCAAGTCTATCTTAGAAAACACCTTGGCACCACTCAATTGATCGAACAAGTCATCAATCCGTGGCAAAGGGTATTTATTCTTGATAGTAAGATTATTCAATGCCCTGTAAATAATGCACATGCGCACTGATCCATCCTTCTTCGGTACAAATAATACCGGGGCTCCCCACGGTAAAGAACTTGATCTGATAAACCCCTTATCCTGTAATTCGTCTACCTGCTTCTTTAGCTTGACCAGCTCGCTATTGTTTACTCTATAGACATGCTATAAAATTAGTTCTACACCTGGCACCAAGTCTATAGAGAATTCAATATCTTGATCTGGCAACAATCCTAGAAATTCCTCAGGAAACACATCCAAGAACTCTACTATCAACGGATGTGGCAACTCCTTGTCTTCCACCATAGCTCCACAGATAATGCCTTCTCCCTGTTCTGTAGCTTCTCTAGCAAACTCAAACTCTGGCTCTTCTGGCAGGCTAAACAAAACTCTACCTCCTCTGCAATCTATACTAGCACGATGCCTACTCAACCAATCCATCCCGAGTACAATATCGTAGCTCAGAAGTGGCATTACAAGTAGACACACACTCAGCTCCCGGCCTTCCAAAGTAACTCTCCGATCCTTGCAAATATCATTATCCAGGATAATGCCTCCCCCGATCATGATCTTGCAAGTCCTAAGCAAAGACTCAGCTACCAAACCATGCTTCTGAGCAAAAGAAACAGATACAAAACTATGGGAAGCACCACTATCAAACAAAGCTAAAGTTAGAATGGAATCAAGAAGAACAGAACCTACGATGACATCTCCTGGGGGCTCGACCTCCTCGACTGTCATAGCGAACACTCGTCCCTGACGTGCACCTCCCTGATGTTGGTGCTGGGCATAACGCTGCTGCTGGGTCGGAAGCGGTAGTCCCCTCGGCTGTACTGCAGGTGTTCTCGCCTGTGTCCTCGGAGCTGGAGCTGCTCCTTGAACTGCACGACGAGGATTGGAAGGACACTCTCTCAGCTGATGCCCCCCGGTACCATAATATAAACAAACTCCCAACTTTTTCCTGCAAACTTTTCAGATGTTGTCACGACCCGCACCCGGAATTTGGGCATGAGTCGTGGTTACGTCCAGCCTACGCCGCAGCATCGGCGGTAGAACGCTGTCTAGGTCACAAATAGTACATCCTGTCAATAGTCTCAACTCCGTACGGAGGACAATGATAAATAAATCACAAGTCTATAATATACTCAATCACAGCTATAAGAATAATGGCACGATGAGAATTGAAAAGAGTTCTAAAAAAAACCATCCACAAGAAGTTCAACTCAAATCCTGGTCTAAATGACCTCACAAAGTCACAAATAAAATAAAATACATCTCAGTCTCAGTCTCAGTCTAAAACAATAAATGCAGAAAAATAATCTAAGCATGGGCAGGCATGTTCTCCTCTAGGATAGGCACCTCCTCTGGGATTTCTGGGGTGAAATCCTCCTCTATTCCTGGACCGTAATGAGTAGGGCAAAAGTCCTCCAGGTCCTCTGAAAATGTTGTTATCCAGTCAGGATTGGAGCGAAGCACAAATACTAACAGCAGTTTCATTAAATTGACAAAATCTATAAACAGTGTAAGAGATACAAGATGGGAATAAAAACTGAACATGTGGAGTACTGGAGAAAATGAAATAGACAAAAGAGCAACTAGCAATGAGCAATAAATAGTGAATGCTAGAACAGGTAAATCTGAATAAAGATAAAACATCTAGCTAAGTGGTTGAAATATTAGTTTATCATGTGATCGGCTTGGGACTGGATCAGGCTGGTTATATATGATTAGCTATGATTCTTGAAGGTCAGGCTAACCATATGGTTAGCTATGATGCATGATAATGGTCAGGCTAATCATATATAACAGCTATGATGCATGATGATGGTCAGGCCGCACCCGACGTGAGATGTGGGGTGAGCTATGATGCATGGTAAGTGTGGATATGATCACATAATCTACTAATAGTTCCCCATCCCCCAGCCAGCACGATGGATTCCAATCACGACTCCTCATGATGGGGATCTAGGGTGCTAACCCGTGTATCCATAGTGTCGGAATCAAGTATGAAATACACTACAATTTATAGAAGTAATCAACCATGAAAACTGTCAGAGAATGTACTCGCCTGTGGTCCTGAGCAGAATGTGAGGATCGAGGTCCAAAATGGAATCACAATGACCTATTTATGGAAATTCAATGTTAATTAGTGTAATAAATGAAAAATGGGTTAAAATACAAAAATGCTTGTTTCTAGGTCAATTTCTAAGTCATTCTAGCTTAACTAAGTCATACTAGATCCATACTAAGTTATTTAGTCTATAAAGGTTACTAACTATCTAATACTAGCTTATCTTAGCTATATTAGGCCATTACCTGGGTTTCTAAGTAAAACCTTACTAATACCTACTCTATCCAGTTATAGCTAGTACTTATACTTACCTACAATCATATAGAACTTACCTTAACTAACTATCACTACCACTTAGTATAACTAACTAATACCTTTATATATTATACTAACTGATAACAATATATTACTAATGTTACTAACTAAACTAACTAATTAACTATACACTAACTTGCTAACTGGGCCCTATGCTAACTGATACACTAAAGTATCTAATTATCTAACTAAACTAACTTCCAACTGATAATAACTGATACACTAAATCAGGCACTCTACTAACTAATCCTCCAATATAATGATACTCCAATAACTAGCTGATACACATGAGTCTACACACTTAAACCCCTCACTGCTCACTGAACATACAGGTATTAGCACACTGTCACATTGGGTTTCACTGACACAGGTACACATAAAACTGCCTGCTGATATATATATACTCACCTAAATTCTAAGATGAGACTCCTCACACCCCTGTACAGTTTATGCATACACTGAGTTCACAGTCAGTTTACTGACATCTAACACCATACACACTGGGCATAAAATTCTACACACACACACACACACATGCTAATTACATATGGACACAGGTTCACTGATACTAGACCTATACACAGACACAAAAATCTGAAATAGCAATTTCCTACTGCACATAATGAACTCTCACACTGAACACACATACTCTCAGTTATTAATTTAACTCACTCCACACACACATATATGCTCAAAGTTACTGATACATACCTATACTACACTCACAGTGAACTACAACAACACACCCACACATACACAGGAACTGGATACACACAACACCTACACTGCCACACACACTAAACATATGCACAGACACACTTCACAAAATCCCCATCAAACCTGGGAATTATCTCTCCCTCACACCTATACACAGTCACATATACACAATGTTGCCACAGTACACCAAACTGAAACAAGACACACAGGCAATTATACTGAACCTCTTCAATGCTAGTACACACACACATATATATGTAATACTCACAGTCCCCTCATATGGACTAGGGACAACTCTACACACAGGTATTTACTGATACCCATCAACACACTGCCCTCTAAGTAATTAACTGACACAGAACCCAGCCACACAGTTAAGCTAAGACTGCTCCTAAACCTCACTGTACAGAATTACACATGAAGACACAGTTCAATAACTCACCCCCAAATCAATACACTGATACATAACCCCATATATAACACATAGGATACTGATACTGATACTGACCTGTCCCAAACCCCCTTCTTACTGCTGATACATCTAGTTCCCTGCACTGCACACCCACAAACAGATATCCCTATCACTCACTGCCCTTCATTGATCCCAAGCCCTAACCAAATTTCTAATACCATGTTCAGTCCACCCCATCTGGACTGATACTCAACTGATACCAACACAGTCTAACCCATACATCATCCCCCCACCACACAGCACAACTGCCCGACTGCACCCTGTCCTCCATGCCCGACTGAACACAGGGAATCTACACAGTTTTGAACAATTTACTCTGCTCGAGCCCTAACACCCCTAATTCACAGGAACCCAACAAAACCTATAACACAGTTCACAAGTATTATGTATATAGATGGGTACATTGAAACATGCAGTTAAATCAGTATACACAGATAGGCAAAACCCTAACAATCCTTTTATCGAACACCTAGCATGCAGAACACGAATTTACATACAACCCATGAATCCCTTTAACCAAAACCCTAAAACTCGGGTTCAACTTACACAGAGGAGATGAAATCAGTCCACATAACAAAATCTAGGGTTAGGGTTCTTAATAATTGGGGAAAACCCCATCTGGGTCACCAAAACCTACTCAAAACCCTGGAATTCGAATTACACAGAAAAGGGGGTTCCCTAATGGCCATGAACATCTGAAAAACAGAATTAAAGGAATATAAACTAGGGTTTTACCTGCAGGGAAGGTTTCTTCAGCGAGGCTCTTCTTCTCCAAGGCTCCCTGACCCACGTTCTTTGCTTCTCTTGCTTTGGAGGAGGAGAAAATAGAACCTAGGGTTAGGGTTTCGAATTTTTGGAGAGGGAAGATGATTTCTCTAGTGGAGGCTAGGGTTTCTCCTGTTTACATGAAGGGTGGCTTTGTGGGAAGCTTCATATATATATAAACCTAGTTCTAGGGTTTCTATGCCTAGTTTTTAGGTTAAAACCTTTATGTTAAGTCATGTAGAACCTAACAGACTCAGGTTAAGTCAGCTTAGGGTTTTGAGGGCTCACCCTAATTTTGTATTCTAGGGTTTGCTAGAATAGGGTTTACAAACTAGGGTTTATTCATTAGGGTTGTCCTAATGGATTTCTAGGGTTAGACCTAAAACTAAATATTATAGAAATAATATAAATAGTTACAAAACTCAGCAATCAATTTAAATTCATAATTATTTAAAACAGCTAAAATTACAGAAATACCCTTATATGAAAAAGTGGTAGTGACAAGTCTACCCTCCTAAAAGAAATTTCGTCCTCGAAATTGGACTGAACTACAACAAGGATGAAACCAGAAAAGGAAATATACCTCAAGTCTGGAAGAGATACGGGTATTGCTCGCGCATTTCGTCCTCTCTCTCCCAGGTCGATTCCCCTGGAGAGTGATGTCTCCATGCTACGCGAACCAAGGGAATAGTTTGGTTCCGCAACACCTTCTCTCTGCGGTCCAAGATCTCTACGGGCTGCTCAGGGTAGCTGAGCGTTGGACCAACCTCAATCTCCGAGTGATCAAGTACGTGACTAGGGTCTGCCACGTACCGTCTCAGCTGCGACACGTGAAACACATTATGCACTCCCTCCAATGCAGGCGGCAAGTCCAGTCTATATGCCACTGCACCTACCCTTGCAAGAATACCGAAGGGTCCGATGTAGCGTGGGCTAAGCTTCCCGCCTCTGCCAAAACGAATCGTTCCACGCGTCGGAGAAATCCGTAGGAATACTAGATCGCCAACCTAACACAAAACAGTCTCAACACGCAGTCTAAACAAACAAACAACACAACCAGAAAACAACAATCTATACCTGAAACTCAAGGGGTCTACGTTGGCTGTCGGCCCAATGCCGCTGTCTGTCCTGCGCCACTCGCAGTCTGTCTCTGATGAGTTTCACCTTTTCCGCTGCATCCACGACCATTTCCGGTCCTAGCAAGGCTCTCTCTCCAACGTCGTCCCACGATAGCGGTGTACGACACCTCCGTCCATAAAGAGCCTCAAACGGTGACATCTCGATGCTGGCCTGGTAGCTGTTGTTGTAAGCGAACTCTACCAGGTGCAGATGATCCTCCCAAGATCCTCCGAGATCTAAAACGCAAGTGCGTAGCATATCCTCGAGAGTCTGAATAGTCCTTTCCGACTGCCCGTCTGTCTGGGGGTGATATGCGGTACTGAACTTGAGCTGAGTGCCCAAGCTAGCCTGCAGACTCCTCCAGAAGTGGGAAGTGAAACGACTATCCCGATCTGAGACGATGCTCACAGGAACTCCATGAATCCTAACAATCTGTCGCACGTACATCTCTGCTAGCTTCTCTGTCGACGTGCCCACTTTAAAAGGTAAGAAATGGGCTGATTTGGTCAACCTGTCCACGATGACCCAAATCGCGTCCTTCCCTCCTGGAGAACGGGGGAGCCCTGAAACGAAATCCATGGTCACGTGCTCCCACTTCCATTCTGGAATCGGTAAAGGTTGAAGCAAACCTCCTGGCCTCTGCCGGTCTGCCTTTACCTGCTGGCACACTAGACACCGAGATACGAAGCGTGCTACCTCGCGCTTCATTCCGTACCACCATACGTGCTCCCTTAAGTCTCGATACATCTTGTTGGCACCGGGATGCATTGAGTACTGAGAGCGGTGTGCCTCCTGTAAAACCTCCTCGCGCAGCTCCCCGCTAGGCACACATATCCTTGTGCCGTGCCGTAAGGAACCATCATCTGCGATAGTGAAATCGTCCGACAATCCCATCTGAACTTGTGCTCTGATACTCCTCAGAGTCTCATCATCGTACTGCGCAGCTCTGATCCTGTCCATCAGTTCGGACTGTATCTGTAATCCCCACATCTGAATCTCGGTACCGGGGACTAACACCTCAATCTCCAAGCTCTCTAAATCAGCCAACAAATGCCTATCTGTTGTCAAGTACATAGCCATCGGATACCTGCTCAAAGCATCGGCGACTACGTTAGCCTTCCCTGGATGGTACTGCAATGATATGTCAAAGTCCTTCATCAGCTCTAACCATCTCCTCTGCCTCATGTTCAGCTCCTTCTGTGTGAATACGTACTTCAAGCTCTTGTGGTCTGTGAAGATTTTCACACGCTCTCCGTACAGGTAATGTTTCCACAGCTTTAGAGCGAAAATAACTGCTGCCAACTCTAAGTCATGGGTGGGATAATTCTTTTCATGAGGGCGTAACTGCCTGGAAGCATAGGCAATTACCTTCCCGTGCTGTTGAAGAACACATCCCAGACCCTTCCCTGAAGCATCACTGTAGATGGTAAAACCACCTGTCCCTGATGGCAACGTCAAAATTGGAGCTGTCGTCAACCTCTTCTTCAGCTCATCAAATGCAGCCTGGCACTCCTCTGTCCAAACAAAATCCACGTCCTTCCTAGTCAGTCTGGTCATTGGCGCTGCAATCTTGGAGAAGTCTTGTACAAACCTCCTGTAGTATCCTGCAAGCCCGAGGAAACTCCTGATCTCAGCTACCGAACTGGGGGTAGCCCATGACTCCACTGCCTCGATCTTCTGTGGGTTAACCGAGATTCCGTCACCCGATACCACATGCCCAAGAAATTCAACCTTATCAAGGAAGAATTCATACTTAGAGAGTTTCCCGTACAGCTTCTCCCTCCTGAGAGTCTCTAAGACCAATCTCAGGTGCTCTTCGTGCTCCTCCGGTGTCTTGGAATACACAAGAATATCATCGATGAACACCACCACGAACTTGTCAAGGTACTGGTGGAACACCTTGTTCATCAAGTTCATGAATACTGCCGGTGCATTGGTTAAACCAAACGGCATCACCATGAACTCAAACTGGCCGTATCTGGTCCGAAAAGCTGTCTTCGGCGTGTCTTCTTTCTTCACCTTCACCTGATGATAGCCTGACCTCAAATCAATCTTCGAAAACACCCTCGCCCCGCTCAACTGGTCGAAAAGATCATCTATCCTCGGTAGCGGGTACTTGTTCTTGATGGTGATATTATTCAAGGCTCTATAATCAATACACATGCGCACCGTGCCGTCCTTCTTCGGTACGAACAATACCGGAGCTCCCCATGGTGATGAACTGGATTTGATGAAGCCTTTGTCCTGCAGCTCCTCAACTTGCTTCTTCAGTTCTGCCAGCTCGCTGTTGTTGACTCTATAGACATGTTGTGAAATGGGCTCCGCTCCTGGAACCAAGTCTATAGAGAATTCGACATCTCTGTCTGGCGGCAAGCCTGGCAACTCTTCTGGAAATACATCCAGGAACTCCGCTATTAGAGGATGTGGCAACTCCTCTTCTTCCGTCCTGGCTCCGCAAAAGGTGCTCCCTCTCTGTTCCGCTGTTCCTCTGACGACCTCAAACTCCGGCTCTCCTGGTGGTCTAAACAATACTCTGCCTCTATAACAATCTATAGTAGCATGATGCCTACTCAACCAGTCCATTCCGAGTACAATATCGTACCCCGGAAGTGGCATGACGAGTAAGCTCACGCTCAAGTCTCGGCCTCCTACTGATACTCTCCGGTCCTTGCAGTGATCACGGACTAGGATAATACCTCCACCAGTCATGATCTTGCAAGTCCTAGCTAATGGTTCTGTGTCTAAATGATGTCGAAGTGCATATGATACAGACACAAAACTATGGGAAGCGCCAGAGTCAAATAAGGTAAATGCGGGAATACAATCGAGAAGAACCGAACCTGTGATCAAGTCTCCTGCTGGCTCGATTTCCTCGACTGCCATGGCGTATGCTCGCCCCTGGGGTGCACCTCTCTGCTGCTGATGCTGGGCGAACTTCTGATTTTGCGGTGGAAGTGGTCCCCTCTGTTGTTGGCCTCCTGGTACGGTAGGTACCCTGCCTGGTCCTCTCTGGGCGGCTGCTCCACCCTGACCTGGACGAGTCCGAATGGTAGGGCAATCCTTCAGCTGGTGTGTCGTCGATCCGCAGTACAAACATGAGCCTAACCTCTTCCTGCAGTTCTCTCTGGTATGTCCTGTCTTCCCGCAGTACGCACACTGGATGGCAGGCTGGTTCTGTCTCTGTTGCTGCTGGATCTGCCCTCGGGCTGGTGCCTGATGCTGCTGCTGAAAGGGCCTCTGCTGCTGCTGAAAGTGTGGACGCTTGCCTGTTCCCGTACTACTGTTTGCCCCTCCGGTAACATCGCGTCCCCTCTTGGGTCTGAGGTCCAAGTCATCCTCGGCTACTTGGGCATCCATCAATATGCCCTCGTAGGTAGCTGTGCGACGTCCCGACGTGCGAGACTTGATCTCTCTTGTCAGCCCCTTTCTGAATTTCCGGGCCCTGTCCCCCGGATCTCTAATCATCGACGGCGCAAAGCGGCTCAGGCGGGAAAACTCCGCGGCATACTCGTCGACGGACGAGCTCCCCTGGGCTAAGTCATGGAACTGACTCTCCAAAGCTCCCAGGGCGACATCAGGAAAGAACTTTTCTTTGAAGAGCTCCTTGAAAGCTTCCCAAGAGAGTCCCCCGCGCAAGAGTCTCGGCTCCGTGCGAAACCATGTCAAGGCAATATCGAACATCTGGCTGCCAGCGGCCTCGATCTGGAGCGCCTCTGGAATCTGCGCCAAACGCAAGTTCCTCTCGATGTCCTCTAACCAATCATCGGCGTAGAGTATCCCTTCTGTCCCCTTGAACTCCCGAGGCATCATCCTCTTGAAGTCCACAATGGTGCCCGGCCTCTGTTGTTGCTGACCAGGTTGTTGCTGCTGCTGAGCGACTCTCTCCACAGCCTGGAGAGCCACTTGGTGAGCATTATCCATGTTCACCCTCATCATCTCTGTCTGGGCCTGACGTGCCTCAGCCTGCACTCTCTGGGCCTCTGCCGACGTCCTCTGGGCGTCGACCATGCCCTGAATCAAAGCGAACATCTGTGCCCCATCGACGGGCACACCTCCTGGTTGCTGAGCTGGTGGTGGTGGAGGTGGTGGTGCCGTCGTAGCTGTGGGGACCCTCTGAACTGGTGGTGGAGGACCCCCGAATGCTGCAGACACTCCCACCTGTCCTGGAGATGTAGGAGGTGCTGCTGATGTCTGTCCGGCAGCGCGAGAGGTGGCAGACCTCTCTGAATCTGCTGCTCCAAGTCTCTGGGATCTTCTTGGCGGCATCCTGAAGACAGATCGAAAGATTCAATTAAGGCAATAGATATGATATCAAGGAAGGACAGAAAATTTCTAAAGGAATTAATCATTAAGAATAGTATCATAAGAATCAGAATTCCCTAATTGTGATTGAGTATATTCTTGGCCTAATTCCTATTTCCTAAAACAGTCTAAGACTATGACTAGAGACCACAGACTAGACCTGCATGGGCCACCACTAAAAACGTGTCACGACCCGCACCCGGAATTTGGGCATGAGTCGTGGTTACGTCCAGCCTACGCCGCAGCATCGGCGGTAGAACGCTGTCTAGGTCACAAATAGTACATCCTGTCAATAGTCTCAACTCCGTACGGAGGACAATGATAAATAAATCACAAGTCTATAATATACTCAATCACAGCTATAAGAATAATGGCACGATGAGAATTGAAAAGAGTTCTAAAAAAAACCATCCACAAGAAGTTCAACTCAAATCCTGGTCTAAATGACCTCACAAAGTCACAAATAAAATAAAATACATCTCAGTCTCAGTCTCAGTCTAAAACAATAAATGCAGAAAAATAATCTAAGCATGGGCAGGCATGTTCTCCTCTAGGATAGACACCTCCTCTGGGATTTCTGGGGTGAAATCCTCCTCTATTCCTGGACCGTAATGAGTAGGGCAAAAGTCCTCCAGGTCCTCTGAAAATGTTGTTATCCAGTCAGGATTGGAGCGAAGCACAAATACTAACAGCAGTTTCATTAAATTGACAAAATCTATAAACAGTGTAAGAGATACAAGATGGGAATAAAAACTGAACATGTGGAGTACTGGAGAAAATGAAATAGACAAAAGAGCAACTAGCAATGAGCAATAAATAGTGAATGCTAGAACAGGTAAATCTGAATAAAGATAAAACATCTAGCTAAGTGGTTGAAATATTAGTTTATCATGTGATCGGCTTGGGACTGGATCAGGCTGGTTATATATGATTAGCTATGATTCTTGAAGGTCAGGCTAACCATATGGTTAGCTATGATGCATGATAATGGTCAGGCTAATCATATATAACAGCTATGATGCATGATGATGGTCAGGCCGCACCCGACGTGAGATGTGGGGTGAGCTATGATGCATGGTAAGTGTGGATATGATCACATAATCTACTAATAGTTCCCCATCCCCCAGCCAGCACGATGGATTCCAATCACGACTCCTCATGATGGGGATCTAGGGTGCTAACCCGTGTATCCATAGTGTCAGAATCAAGTATGAAATACACTACAATTTATAGAAGTAATCAACCATGAAAACTGTCAGAGAATGTACTCGCCTGTGGTCCTGAGCAGAATGTGAGGATCGAGGTCCAAAATGGAATCACAATGACCTATTTATGGAAATTCAATGTTAATTAGTGTAATAAATGAAAAATGGGTTAAAATACAAAAATGCTTGTTTCTAGGTCAATTTCTAAGTCATTCTAGCTTAACTAAGTCATACTAGATCCATACTAAGTTATTTAGTCTATAAAGGTTACTAACTATCTAATACTAGCTTATCTTAGCTATATTAGGCCATTACCTGGGTTTCTAAGTAAAACCTTACTAATACCTACTCTATCCAGTTATAGCTAGTACTTATACTTACCTACAATCATATAGAACTTACCTTAACTAACTATCACTACCACTTAGTATAACTAACTAATACCTTTATATATTATACTAACTGATAACAATATATTACTAATGTTACTAACTAAACTAACTAATTAACTATACACTAACTTGCTAACTGGGCCCTATGCTAACTGATACACTAAAGTATCTAATTATCTAACTAAACTAACTTCCAACTGATAATAACTGATACACTAAATCAGGCACTCTACTAACTAATCCTCCAATATAATGATACTCCAATAACTAGCTGATACACATGAGTCTACACACTTAAACCCCTCACTGCTCACTGAACATACAGGTATTAGCATACTGTCACATTGGGTTTCACTGACACAGGTACACATAAAACTGCCTGCTGATATATATATACTCACCTAAATTCTAAGATGAGACTCCTCACACCCCTGTACAGTTTATGCATACACTGAGTTCACAGTCAGTTTACTGACATCTAACACCATACACACTGGGCATAAAATTCTACACACACACACACACACATGCTAATTACATATGGACACAGGTTCACTGATACTAGACCTATACACAGACACAAAAATCTGAAATAGCAATTTCCTACTGCACATAATGAACTCTCACACTGAACACACATACTCTCAGTTATTAATTTAACTCACTCCACACACACATATATGCTCAAAGTTACTGATACATACCTATACTACACTCACAGTGAACTACAACAACACACCCACACATACACAGGAACTGGATACACACAACACCTACACTGCCACACACACTAAACATATGCACAGACACACTTCACAAAATCCCCATCAAACCTGGGAATTATCTCTCCCTCACACCTATACACAGTCACATATACACAATGTTGCCACAGTACACCAAACTGAAACAAGACACACAGGCAATTATACTGAACCTCTTCAATGCTAGTACACACACACATATATATGTAATACTCACAGTCCCCTCATATGGACTAGGGACAACTCTACACACAGGTATTTACTGATACCCATCAACACACTGCCCTCTAAGTAATTAACTGACACAGAACCCAGCCACACAGTTAAGCTAAGACTGCTCCTAAACCTCACTGTACAGAATTACACATGAAGACACAGTTCAATAACTCACCCCCAAATCAATACACTGATACATAACCCCATATATAACACATAGGATACTGATACTGATACTGACCTGTCCCAAACCCCCTTCTTACTGCTGATACATCTAGTTCCCTGCACTGCACACCCACAAACAGATATCCCTATCACTCACTGCCCTTCATTGATCCCAAGCCCTAACCAAATTTCTAATACCATGTTCAGTCCACCCCATCTGGACTGATACTCAACTGATACCAACACAGTCTAACCCATACATCATCCCCCCACCACACAGCACAACTGCCCGACTGCACCCTGTCCTCCATGCCCGACTGAACACAGGGAATCTACACAGTTTTGAACAATTTACTCTGCTCGAGCCCTAACACCCCTAATTCACAGGAACCCAACAAAACCTATAACACAGTTCACAAGTATTATGTATATAGATGGGTACATTGAAACATGCAGTTAAATCAGTATACACAGATAGGCAAAACCCTAACAATCCTTTTATCGAACACCTAGCATGCAGAACACGAATTTACATACAACCCATGAATCCCTTTAACCAAAACCCTAAAACTCGGGTTCAACTTACACAGAGGAGATGAAATCAGTCCACATAACAAAATCTAGGGTTAGGGTTCTTAATAATTGGGGAAAACCCCATCTGGGTCACCAAAACCTACTCAAAACCCTGGAATTCGAATTACACAGAAAAGGGGGTTCCCTAATGGCCATGAACATCTGAAAAACAGAATTAAAGGAATATAAACTAGGGTTTTACCTGCAGGGAAGGTTTCTTCAGCGAGGCTCTTCTTCTCCAAGGCTCCCTGACCCACGTTCTTTGCTTCTCTTGCTTTGGAGGAGGAGAAAATAGAACCTAGGGTTAGGGTTTCGAATTTTTGGAGAGGGAAGATGATTTCTCTAGTGGAGGCTAGGGTTTCTCCTGTTTACATGAAGGGTGGCTTTGTGGGAAGCTTCATATATATATAAACCTAGTTCTAGGGTTTCTATGCCTAGTTTTTAGGTTAAAACCTTTATGTTAAGTCATGTAGAACCTAACAGACTCAGGTTAAGTCAGCTTAGGGTTTTGAGGGCTCACCCTAATTTTGTATTCTAGGGTTTGCTAGAATAGGGTTTACAAACTAGGGTTTATTCATTAGGGTTGTCCTAATGGATTTCTAGGGTTAGACCTAAAACTAAATATTATAGAAATAATATAAATAGTTACAAAACTCAGCAATCAATTTAAATTCATAATTATTTAAAACAGCTAAAATTACAGAAATATCCTTATATGAAAAAGTGGTAGTGACAGATGTGGCTGGACTTCTTGCAGAAATGACAGGAAGCTTTCTGTAACTGTCTCTGCTGCTGCGGTGTCTGGTAAAATGGCGCCCTAGCTGGAGTCTGGTGCTGTTGCGACTGCTGAAAAGGCCAGGAATGAAAATGAGGACACTTGGCAGATACTGTACTGCTGTTTGCCCCCCAAAAAGAATCACTATCTCTCTTGGGCTTCAAACCCAACTCCCGCTAAACCTTGCGTGCCTCCGCAAGTATCTCCGAATAGGTCTCATAAAAAGATGGAATGAGGATATTCACTTCCCAGTTTAGATCCTCATGAAAATGAATAGCTCGTACCTCCGGCTCTCTCACAAAATACTCCGCAAATTGGCTCAACCTACCGAACTCTGCAGTGTATTCCTCCACAGACATGCTCTCCTGAATGAGGCTCTCAAGCTGCCTCCCCAAGTCTAACCTATCTGCCCGAGCAAAAAACTTCTTCTTGAAGAGGTCCTTGAACACCTCCCAAGACTGTCCTGCATCAACAAGAATTGGCTCATTCCTGAACCAAGTGCGGGCGACGTCGAACAGCTGAAGTCCTACCTTCTCAACCTTCAGATCCTAAAACAGACGAGACACCCTCATGAGACGCTCAATATGCTCGAGCCAATAATTAGCATAGACGATGCCCTTCGTTCCCTTGAAGACCCTAGGCTCCAGCTTCTTGAAGTCCTGAATATTGCCTGGCTAAAGTAGAGCAACCTGAGGAGCAACTTGCTGCTGGACCAGAACTCCTCTCTCTAGTACGGCACGAGCAAGATGATGAGCACTCTCGATGCCATGATGTAAGATGTCGGTCTATCTTTAGTGTGCCTCAGACTGAGCCCTCTATGTCTCCAATATCTCACGAAACAGTGTGAACATCTGCGTCGCATCTGCTGGCACAGAAGGTAGTGGTGGAAGTCCCTCAGATACAACCAATACAGTCCTCTGAGTAGGAGGTGGACCTCCGAAAGCAGCTAACACTCCAATCACCGAAGAAGTGACTAGTGCAGGCCCTCGGAAAGTCATAGACCTCTCAGAAGCTTCTCTCCCCTGCTGTGATCTAATCTTAGGTGACATCTTGAGACAAAGCGAAAGAAAGAATCAATATGGCACATGATGTAAGACACTCAATGTATGACAGTTAAAGATCAAATATCAAGAAAGAATAGTTGAATGAATCAAAAGAGTTTTTTCTAGATGTGATTGAGTATTCTCAGCCTATAGCCTATATCCTATATCCTGAAATAGGCTCGTAATGGCACTCAATTCAGAGCACCACTACGAATCGCACTAGTTGCGACCTCGAAGACATACATGGACCACCACTAAAAATGTGTCACGACCCACACCCGGTATAGGGATGCAAGTCGATAATAACGCCCAACCTATGCCGCAGAATCGGCGGTAGAATATTATTTGCGTAATCTATCTAGCAATATAATAAGCCACCAACAATATCAATATACTCAATCACAGATCTAAGATGGAGAATAGCACGAATATGATAAAAGAATAGAATAGTCACAATACAACTCATGAGTCAAAATAATAACATCAATGAGTCAGAGAAAGTACTAAAAAAAATAAGCTGGAGACAAATCCAGCACAAGAGAAACTAAGATACGATAATCCTGGGTCATTTGTCTCAGTCGGGATGAGTCCCTCCTGAGCCAGGGTCTCTGACTCTAAACCCACAATATCTTGAGGCCCGTAATGAGTAGGGTACCACTCCTCAGTGTCATCTGAAAAAAATTTATCTAGTCAGGAAAGGAGCATAGTACATCTCTAATAGCAGTTCTAATCAATGATATAAACTATGTAACAGTAAATAGATGTGAATATACAAGATTTAACAATAGATACAAGAGATATACAATAAAGAAAATACTGGAAATAAATATAAGAATGAACAATATGGCAATGAACAAGAATACTAATGACTAATTGAGTGAGTACTAGCTTTAACATATGATCGGCTTAGGAACTTGCACAAGGAACTTGCATAAGGATAAGGGCCTGGCTAATCATACATGCGGTGTATGACCAACACTCACTATGAACAAGACATGCACAAGGAGGGTATGATCACATATCTACACTAAAATACTTTCCACCCCCGACTGGTATAGTGGATCCAACCATGGTACGCTATGACACAGGATTATCTAGGAAGGCAGCAAATCTCTCCGAGAATCAGTGTCTGTACATGTACAAGAAGAACAATAAAACAAGACTTGCATAAGATACACCATATATACCAAGGAATAACATCTTATGACGAGATCCGGATATACCAATTCGTGTAACCATCGTGTCAAGAAATCAAGGATATCTATACTAGATACAATGAACATAGAGGATATCATAAATGAGAAACTATCAGAGAATGTACTCACCTGAAACCTGGTGTACAGTATCACAGATGTCCGGTATGGTGCCTCAAAGACCTAGATAGGGAATATAACATCAATATAAGATTTCAGAATAAAAATAAGTTAAACTAGTCAACATCTAGGTCAAAGAGCCATTTCTAAGTCAAAAACAGTCAAATTAGGTCAACTCTAAGTCAAACTGGTCAAACTTGGTCAAACTACCTATTTCTAGGTTGCATGAGTCTATCTCTATGATATTGGCTTCATACACTAAGAATCTAGGCTATACAAGCTAACTAGGATACTAAGATACCGTATCACAAGATACGCAAATAAGAGATATAGAATAATCATATAAGCATATTCAATCAATATTAAATACACTAATCCTAATTATAAATTCTAAGTGGATACCTTGACTTTGAACCAACTTGGTATCGCACTACTACATACCCATCTCGATACCCAACTCAAATACCTTGAGTACCCCTCAATACCTTGACACTTACCTTGGTATCTCAAGGTAATATCAATCTAGTATAAAGTAGCTACCCAATCTAATGACTAACATATGAATATAGGAATACCTCTTACTAACTGACCACTAACTACTAATACAACTAAAACATATATACATACATATACATATATAACTTAGAGATACATATAAGAGATATATATAATATATAACTAACTAACTAGATACTACTAACTATTAGCTAAAACTAACTAAACTAACTCACCTAGCTAGCTGCTGCTGAAGCCATGCTCAAACCTTGGTTGCTCATGCTGATACTGGAATGTTGCTGTTGTGCCACTGACCGAGCTGCTGCTGCTCAAGCTCTACTACTCGAACTCGCTGCCTAACTGCTGCTCGAGCTCTGTTGTTGCTCACTGACCGAACTGCTGCTGCTCGGGCTCTACTGCTCAAGCTTGCTCGGGCTCTGATGCTCGAGCTCACTGCCTAGTTGCTGCTTGGCCTCTGTTGTTGCTCACTGACCGAGCCCCCCCTCTTATCACACATATAAACACATAACTACACAACTAAACATATAAATATAACTTTCCTCTTAATGCAACTATATATATATATATATATATATATATATATATATATATATATATACTTATGTATATATATAAGTCATAGTTCACACACACACACACACACACACACACACACACACACACATATATATATATATATATATATATATATTACAAATAGCTAAGAACAATGAAAATTGGATCTAGAAATGCAACACAACAAGCACGTGGAGTGCATCGCACCCGTATCACACTAGATCTATGATACGCTTGCAATATGAGTCCACCACACAACCAAATATATCTCGAATGACACGAGCAAGTCTAAATTACTATTTATGAACAATACGAAGAGTCAAACACACATCTACGTATCCATATCAAAATGTGACATGTACAAAGTCCCGTGTCAAAGAAAAAATCCCAAATCAACACGTATCACCAAATTATTGGTATACGACCTACACGTATCTAATTATGGACACGATACTAGCCACAAACAAACAAATAAACAAACACATGTCAATTTAGTTTATATGACCAATTGACAAATATAACTAGTGTCAATATCGGAATTCCCCCAAAATTGACACAAAAAAGCACCATAACTTTCTCCATAGGCCTCCTATGAACCTAATTCCAATTCCTATGGGTAGCCTATGCATATGGGGTAGTTTCTGATGGTTAAAACTCATATTTAGAACCTAATTAAAGAAAAAACTGAATTGTACCTATTGGAAGATGGATTCCTAATACAACCTCCAAATTTGATAAAATTGGCCTCCAACTTGTAGATCCTTGCTTCTCTTTGTAGATCATTGATTCCTCCTTCTAGATCCTTATTCTATTAGCCTCCAATAATAATTTGGAAAGGAATTGGGCAGAAATTTGGTAGGAAAAATGATGTGGGAATGAAGGAATTTGGTTGAGGAAAATTCTAGATCTAGCTTTGAAATAAAAAGAGGAGAGAGAAACTTTCCCCCCTCTTTTATATAGGTCGACCCCTATAACCCCTTCCTCAAGCTACTATATAATGTCCATTATACCCTTGGGGCCTCTCATGAAGAAATAATTAAGGAAAAAATATTCTAGTCTAATGGTTTAATTAAATTAATCATCCCCCTAATCAATGGGCTTCTAATTGGGCTCATTTCTAACTAATAATAAATGTTGGTCCATGGATCTAATCTAAACTAGTTAGGTCCACTAACACAAGTCTAAAATAATAATTTAATATCTAACAATAATTAAATAATATAATAAATAATTATTAAACTTGTATAATATTTAATTAATTATAAAATTACCAAAATATCCTTTCCTAGAAAATGTGGTAGTGATACCTTAGTGCACATGTAACACATAGAACGTAGGAATACATAGCAAGTAGTAAATGTATCAACACAAATACGAGTAGTCGAGTCAAGTTACCAATAAGTCATTCACATGAGTTCTAGTACATTGCAACACATAGGTCATGTCATGCACATGGGTACATATAGTCACTTGGCGCATGGGTAATATGGACACTTGGCACATGGTCTAGTTCTGCACATAGTCAGGTCTATCACATAGTCACTTAGTTCTCATACACTTATAATCATCAAAATCACACATGAAATCCCAAAATCCAATAAAATATCCAAATCCAGGAAAATCAACAAAAAGTGTGCATGGGGTCGCATACGCGCATAAGGCTGCTGCATGGATCAAGTCCGCATGGAAGTCAGGCTAGCGTATGAGTCAAGCTGGTGCATGAGTTAAGGCAAATACCACTCCTTGGGACAAGTGCTGACTGAAGGGCATTTAATGCATGTCAGGGATGGGACCGATGTGATGTGCCATAAATACGTGTCCGAAGAAAATACAAAATATAAACCCCCTCGATTTATTCTGTAGATAGTTAGAGTAGATTTGGAAAATATTTGGTTTTGGTAGCAGATGTCGAGGTTTAGAGTGGAGATAATTTATCTGGTATTTAATTCATTTAATTAAAACCCTTGGCGCGCCCTGTCATTCCTAATTTAATCGGAGCCCAATATCAGCCCATAAATTCCATCGGGCTATTGTACTTTCGACTTGACTCGCCAAATTAGGCACTGGACTTTTTCGTCTTTTAAAATCAGTTTTTGTGTGCTCTAAATTAATTGCGCAACATTCCAAAAATCGTAACCTATATTTAATTCCGTGTCGGACACCTGTGTCGTTACCCTAAATTTTGAGATACCAACTTAACCCGTTGTGCCGGACCAACTAAAGAATCCAAGACCGACTCCAAGCCCCCACCATTTTTGGCATTTGCGTCATTTTCGGATTTTGACCCCAAGTGCCCCCAATTAATTTAAATTCGCGGGACACTTTATTTCTATTTAAATCGGGGATACCAACTTTGTAAATCCCATTTTTAATCCTAAATTAATCCCAATGCCCTTCTAATTAAACCCTTGCCTAACGTACAACACCCTCTCACCATGAAAATTACTAGACACAATTTTCTCCATAATTTTTGTGTCATTTTATGTGTTCATGCAATTTCCCGAATTTAAGGGGCTAAGTTGCAAATAATAAAATTATGTGTCACCACCCTATTGGCTATGAATAATGGAGAGGTCCCAAAATGGGGTCCCATTCTCACCCATCCATTCACCCCTTCATGAAGAAATCCACTTCTTTTCATGACAAATCATAACCCTCCATTTTGAAAGACACCATCACAACCCTCCATCCCCTTCACAAACTCCTATAAAGCAATACCTCACCCCACCCTCAACACACACCACCGGCCCTAATCCCAAGGAAACATCTCTCTCTCTCTCCTCACTCCTTCATTTAAAACCCTCCATGCAAAGCTTCTCCACTCTCCATTATTTTCTTCTTCTTCTTCCTTAGTCTCATCTTCCTCTTGGGGAACTCCGGCCGACGACTCGACTCTGGCCAGGCGGCACCGTCGCTCCGGCCCGCTGTAGCTTCCCCGTCGGACTGTGAGTCCACCCGCTCCGGCCTGCTGAAGCTGTCCCGCCGGCCCAGTTCCTCCCCCGCCGTGCGTCCCGCCGACACTGTGCTGCTCCGACCCCGCAGCGGTGCTCTCCGACCAGCAACACTCCGGCCGACCACTGTGTTTCTTCTCCCCCGCTGTGTGCTTCCCTCCGGCCACCACCAGTTTACTACCACCACCACCACCAGCTTACTACCACCACCACCACCAGCTTACTACCACCACCACCACCAGCTTACTACCACCACCACCACCAGTTTATTACCACCACCACCACCAGTTTACCACCACCATCACCACCAGTTTTTGCCACCACCATCACCACCTCCGGCCACGCTCCGGCCAGCCATCAACCTCGCCGCGTTGAGGTCGATTCTTACCCTCCCCTCTCTTGTGTTTAATTCCAGAAATTATTATCTAACTAAATGGGATTTAATTATACAAGGATGTGTGAATGCTAGCTAGGGTTGTAGTTATATAGTGTGGATATATATGGTTAGTGTGGGGAGTACTTAATCTGTGATTAGGGTTAAGTATAGATGATTATTAATTGTTTTGTGTTGATGTTTATATATTTGCTATGCTAGCTAGGGTTGTTGGATATGAGGGTGGCTAGTGTACTGTGGTAAATGAAATATATGGTTGAGGTATATATAGGTTATGTTATGATGATTAAATAAGAACATGGATGAGGTATGTTATGATGATTAAATATGAATATGGATGAGGATTATATTAATGATGATTAAAATGTATTAGAGTCTATGTAGTTTAGTGTAGTGACCTTGTAACTTATGTATTATGAAGTTGGATTTGGATGTGGTACTTGGATGGAAAATTAGGGTTGGCTTCTACATAAATTATTACGATTTAATTAAAAATATGTGCTCGAGGAGAATAAAGTTTTGACCTTGGAGCCAACTAATCGGGATGTATCGTACATGGTGGAAATATTAGTTTATTTTTAGAGAATTAAAAATTGAGGAGAGTGTACCGATGATTAGCTGATTTGACCATCGTACCGATAGTCAACTGTAGTCAACCCCCTAGTGACTTGTCCATGTGAGTCGTAGCTGAGACTGAGTTTAGGTGTGGATGTGTGTAGCACCCCTGTCTGTCGTAAATAGATTATTGATTTTGGTTTGTAATTCATCTCTAGGTATTGTGGGACCTAAGGACTTGGACGTGGTACCAGATCCCCCACATCAGCAGCCGCACGCAGGCAAGTATATCTTGCCACCCTGTATTTCAGTTTATAAATATTTGTTATTTTTTTGGTACTTCGTGCACATATTTATGTTAGCGTTCGATACTCCGCGTCCGGTTCACAACCAGGTGTTGACATTCGACGTAACGTCTTAGAATAATTGCTAGATGCTTCATAGCACCTTGATGCACGTACCTGAGTACATCGATACCCCAGGACACACTTATACATCGTGATCATGCCAGATTCCTGTTTCCTGATACTGACATCATGACCAGAGACTGGGATGACCTTAGGGTCGCGTCTGTTGAGTTATTTCTGTGTGTCGAGACTGTAGTTAGAGGTTCAGGTTCAGCGCACAATCGTTGACCGCTTGGGAAGGGGAAGACAGTTACTAGACGTTTGGGCTACTCTGCACGCGCGTATATATATGTAGTATTTTGTAGTGATACCTGTATCTAGTGTAGCTGTTTCACCCGTGTGACTCTTTGCCCGGAGCTGCGGTACGTGCTGTGTGTTTTCGTGTACGTGCCGTGCGTTTCCGTGTCCGGAGCTACAGTTTATATTAGAAAGCCCACGCGTCGAATATTGTCTTTAAACTGTGTCATACTAGTTTGGTTATGCTAGATTACCCTGTTGTTGCACTTTTACTATCTGTTTACCTGGCATATTATTTTTCTGTACCTTGTTACGTCCCTCTGAGGACCTGGTTCCCTTCCAGGTGTAGGCCACGAGGATTACCCGGAGGAGTACGGACCGGGCATCTATCTAGTAGTTGTAGTGACTCTTTCCTTGGGACGGTATCATTACCTAGATACCTGCTACCGTCCCAAGTTATCTTATTACTTACTTTCATTCCAGTATATTTGTACTAGCGGATTTGTTCCCGTGTGACTACTCTAGTATTTGTACTTGATACTTATTTGGATTTCCTTCCTGCACATTAGTCGTTGTATTTACTTCTATTGTGCTCTTATATTGCTGCCTGTGGATGAGATTTAGATTGAGTATACTTGTGTTATGTGTTAGGTTATTCATTATACTTCACAGCTTAAGTGCACTCCGACGGGCCCATTAGATTGGAAAGCCCGCCGAAGTACACTGGTGGCCATTGCCACGTATCTCGGTTCCTTATCCATGGAACCGGGGCGTGACAAGGTTTTTATGGTGGCCCATGCAGGTCAGATTTAAATTGTCTTGGTCACCTGATTGTGCCAAACGAGCCTGCAAATTAGGAATAGAGTTAGAAATCTCATCTGCAAAGTTTGAAACCTTCACATGACACCTCTATCTCGATATCGTTTACCAAATTGCATCTTGTTTATTTTCCTCAAACGCTGATCACAGTCATGAATTCTTTTCAGAGTTATGAATCTCCGCAGTGGACGTGTCGTGCCGCCTGGCGACGTTCCCCGAGACGCTGGATCATCCGGAGAACCGGATCTGGAGCAGGGCCTTCTACTGACTCCAGCTCCCATGGGACAGTCATCAGGACATCCCGAGGTGCCTTCAGACGGCCACCAGACTCCACATCAGTCAGGACCTGAGGATCGGAGGATCCTGAGTCAGGAGGAGCAGCAGCTACCACCTCCTCCACCATTCCCGCCCCAGATGCCCTTTATGCCATTCCCTACAGGGCAACCGATGGATGGAACCCAGATGTTCCAAATGATGTATGCGATGATGCAGGCCCAGCAGCAGACTCAACAGCAGGCCCAGCAGCACCAGGCTGAGATTCTGAGAGAGAGCATCGTGACGGCCTTGGGGCAGGCGTCACCACCAGCATACGAGCCGACATGAGGGTCTGTCATAGACTTCTGTCGTTTGATGCCGCAACCTTTTGCGGGCATAGAGGAGCCGACGGAGGTCCACGCTTGGCTCACCGGCATTCAGCACCAGCTGGAGGCTACTGACCTCCCCCGACACAGATGGATGACGGCTGTCAGGATGCAGCTCACCGGCAACGCTCATCACTGGTGGCTTTCCGAGGAGCATCGTTTGGGACCGGATCGCGCCACCTGGGAAGAGTTCTCTAGACTCTTCCAGGAGATGTACATACCCTCTACCGCCCGAGCAGAGCTTCGGAACAGATTCCAGAACCTCAGGCAGGGGAGTATGACTGTAGAGGAATACAATTCTGAGTTCCTCCGCCTGAGCAGATTTGCACCATACCTGATCCCCACTGAAGAAGTGAAGGCCGAGAAGTTTTATGAGGGCCTGAGTTATGAGACCCAGAGGCTTATCGAGTCTACCGCCCCCACCTCTTACTCCGGGGTACTACTTGCAGCGCGACGCCAGGACCGCATCAACAGGATGGAGGCCAGCCAGAATCGCTCCTATGCGTCGACATCAGCAGTCCGAGCCCCGCAAGGAGGACCTGCGAAGCATCCTCTGGTACAGCAGCAACACCAAAGGGTAGCACCACAGCAGGGAGCAGTCATTCCCACTTGCCATTTCTACGGCAAGAAGGGACATATATTGAGGGACTGTCGACGGAGACTGGGCGCTTGCTTGAGATACGGATTGGACCAGCATGCAGTCCGAGATTGCCCAGATCAGAGGGCTCCAGCACAGATGGTTCATCGGCCAGCCCTGCCAGCGCCGAGACCTTATCAGCAGCCTCCTGGACCGAGGCCGCCTTACGCAGGAGCTGGAGCACAGCGACCACCAGCACCAGGGGGAAACCAGAGGAGGCCACCCTTGTCCCCACAGGCAGGATAGTTCCACCAGGACCGACATCAGCCGAGGGCACCGGCACCGAGACAGGGACAGGCCTACGCTATGACCGTAGAGGAGGCTGAGACAGCCGGAGAAGTGATCGCAGGTACAATCATAGTAGCTTCATTACCAGCATTAGTCCTATTTGATTCTGGTGCCACATACTCTTTTATAGCTGCTAGTTTCGTGGCTACCCAAAGAATAGCTACCACACCCCTTCCGAAGGTCAAGAGGATCCTTACGGGAGGTAGAATAGTACCTGTTAGCGACACTTATAGATCATGTTCAGTAGTTGTCTGCGGGCGAGAGATGCGTGCCCGATTTTTGGTTTTCTCCATACCGGACTATGACATTGTCCTAGGCATGGATTGGTTGAGCCAATACCACGCAACGCTAGATTTTCATCGTGGTTGTGTCATCTTTAGACCCCCAGATCACCCAGAGTTTGAGTTTCTTCGGGGAGCCCGAGAGCATGGTGTCCAACCTACCCTAGCGACACACATTGCAGAAGGTGAACCGATGTACCCTCACTTTATAGCAGAGTTTGAGGATATATTTCCAGAGGATCTCCCAGGACTGCCACCTGACAGAGAGATTGAGTTCACTATAAAGTTGACACCAGGAGCCGAGCCAGTTACTTCTCCCGTTTACAGACTAGCACCGAAGGAGTTGGTTGAGCTGAAGGTCCAAGTAGATGATCTCTTAGAAAAGGGTTTCATACGGGCTAGTGTATCTCCATGGGGAGCACCCATTCTGTTTGTACCGAAGAAGGACGGGACGGTACGCTTGTGTATCGATTACAGGGCGCTAAATGCTGTAACGATAAAGAACAAGTATCCACTGCCGCGCATCGATGATTTGTTTGATCAACTTAGCGGTGCATGTGTATTCTCGAAGATCGATCTCAGATCCGGATATCATCAGATCAAGGTACGGAAAGAGGACATCCAGAAGACGGCCTTTCGGACGAAGTATGGCCATTATGAGTTTTTAGTTATGCCGTTTGGTTTAACCAACGCGCTAGCAGTATTTATGTGTTTGATGAACATTGTCTTCCACCAGTACTTAGATAAGTTCGTGGTGGTATTTATAGACGATATCTTGATATATTCCAAGACCCAGGAGAAGCATGAGAGGCATCTCAGGATCGTGTTGGAGACGCTGAGACATGAGAGGCTGTACGCCAAACTCAGCAAATGTGAGTTCTGCTTGGATAAAGTACCATTTCTGGGGCATATAATCACCGGAGATGGACTATCAGTTGACCCGGATAAGATAGCTGCAGTAGAGACCTGGCCTACCCCTACATCAGTTATGGAGGTTAGGAGCTTCCTCGGACTTGCCGGATATTATCGGAGGTTCATGGAAAACTTTTCGAAGATAGCTGCGCCTATGACGCGTAAAGGCGAAGAGTTTATCTAGACCGACGAGTGTCAGGCGGCTTTCGATGAGCTGAACAAGCGTCTGACATCAGCATCAATTTTGACACTACCTTCAGGATCAGGAGGATTTGTAGTGTACAGTGATGCATTAGGGAGTGCATTGGGATGTGTATTGATGCAACACAGCAAAGTGATAGCCTACGCATCGAGACAGCTGAGAGTTCATGAGAAGAACTATCCGATGCACGACTTGGAGCTAGCTGCAGTGATATTTGCACTAAAGCTATGGAGACATTACCTTTATGGTGAGCGTGTTGAGATTTATACAGATCATAAAAGCCTGAAGTACGTCTACACGCAGAAGGAGCTCAACATGAGGCAGAGACGTTGGCTAGAGTTGATGACAGATTATGACATTGAGTTACAGTACCACCCTTACAAGGCGAATGTCGTAGCAGATGCCTTAAGCAGGAAGCCAATAGCATATTTTTTGATGATGCAGCGACAGTTGCTAGAGGATCTCCAGGAGATTGGGATAGAGATCGTATTGCCAGGCATGGATGGACAGATGGCCAGTCTTGAGGTCCAGTCTAATTTGATTGAGAGGATCAAGGCAGCATTGCCTACAGATGCGAGATTTTGACGTCTACGCGAGAGGACAGAGGCCGGCATGCAGACGGGAGTCAGGATTCATGAAGACGGAACGTTGAGGTGCGGAGATCGCCTATATGTTCCGAGTGGCGAGTTATGCCAAGAGTTGATGACCGAGGCTCATAGCTCGATTTATTCCATTCATCTCGGGGGTACGAAGATGTACCGAGACTTGAGACAGCATTTCTGGTGGCATGGGATGAAGAGGGAAATTATAAGATTTGTGGCGAAGTGTTTAGTTTGTCAGCAAGTCAAGGCTGAACATTAGAGGACTGTAGGATTATTGCAGCCACTTCCCATTCCTGAGTGGAAATGGAAACACATTACCATGGATTTCGTCACAGGATTTCTGCGGAGCCCTAGCGGAAAGGATGCAGTTTGGGTGGTCGTAGACAGACTCACCAAGTCTGCACATTTCTTGCCCTTTAGAGTTGGGCAATCCACAGAGATACTAGCTGACATGTATATGAGGCAGATAGTACGATTACATGGAGTGCCTGTCAGTATCGTATCGGATCGTGATTCCAGATTCACGTCACATTTTTGGCGGAGTATGCAGGAGAGCCTAGGAACTCGTCTCAAGTTCAGCACTGCGTATCATCCACAGACTGATGGACAGTCAGAGCGTACGATACAGATATTAGAGGATATGTTGGGAGCATGCATGATTGATTTAGGAGGATCTTGGGAGGACCACCTATACTTGGTGGAATTCTCCTACAATAACAGTTACCAGGCCAGCATACAGATGGCACCTTATGAGGCACTGTACGGCAGGAAATATAGGTCGCCAGTTTGTTGGAGTGACGTAGGAGAGCGTCAGATACTTGGTCCAGAGTTGGTGACACAGACAGTGGAGAAGGTCAAGCAGATTCAGAGCCACCTGCGCGCAGCACAGGACAGACAGAAATACTGGGCAGATGCGCACCGCAGACCATTGGAGTTCAAGAAGGGTGACCACGTATTTTTGAGGATATCGCCCACTCGTGGTACCATCAGATTCGGAGGCAGAGGCAAGGTGAGTCTGAGGTACATCGGACCTTTTGACATTTTGGAACGAGTTGGCGAAGTGGCTTACCGTCTTGCATTACCTCCACCATTAGAGGGAGTACATGACGTATTTCACGTATCGCAGCTGAGGAGATATGTCGCAGACCCTAGCCACGTGCTTGATCATTCGGAGATTACACTCGGGCCTAGTCTGTCTTACGTAGAGCAGCCAGTTGAGATCCTCGATCGCAGCGAGAAGACTTTGAGAGGGCAGACGATTCGACTGGTCAGAGTGGCATGGAAGCACCATTCACCAGGCGAGTCTACTTGGGAGCGCGAGGATTCTATTCGGCAGCGATTCCCGTACTTATTTGAGGAGCAAGGTACGAATTTATGTACGGTATTTGATTACTAGTTGTTTTAAGATTCTGTTAGATATTATCATGCTTTACTTTTAATTTCGGGGACAAAATTTTTTTTAAGTTGGGAAGAATGTAAACCCCCTCGATTTATTCTGTAGATAGTTAGAGTGGATTTGGAAAATTTTTGGTTTTGGTAGCAGATGTCGAGGTTTAGAGTGAAGATAATTTATTTGGTATTTAATTCATTTAATTAAAACCCTTGGCGCGCCCTGTCATTCCTAATTTAATCGGAGCCCAATATCAGCCCATAAATTCCATCGGGCTATTGTACTTTCGACTTGACTCACCAAATTAGGCACTGGACTTTTCCGTCTTTTAAAATCAGTTTTTGTGTGCTTTAAATTAATTGCGCAACATTCTGAAAATCGTAACCCATATTTAATTCTGTGTCGGACACCTGTGTCGTTAACCTAAATTTTGAGATACCAACTTAACCCGTTGTGCCGGACCAACTAAAGGATCCAAGACTGACTCCAAGCCCCCACCATTTTTGGCCTTTGCGTCATTTCCGGATTTTGACCCCAAGTGCCCCCAATTAATTTAAATTCGCGGGACACTTTATTTCTATTTAAATCGGGGATACCAACTTTGTAAATCTCATTTTTAATCCTAAATTAATCCCAATGCCTTTCTAATTAAACCTGTACCTAACGCACAACACCCTCTCATCATGAAAATTACTAAACACAATTTTCTCCACAATTTTTGTGTCATTTTATGTGTTCATGCAATTTCCCAAATTTAAGGGGCTAAGTTGCAAATAATAAAATTATGTGTCACCACCCTATTGGCTATGAATAATGGAGAGGTCCCAAAATGGGGTCCCATTCTCACCCATCCATTCACCCCTTCATGAAGAAACCCACTTCTCTTCATGACAAATCACAACCCTCCATTTTGAAAGACACCATCACAACCCTCCATCCCCTTCACAAACCCCTATAAAGCAATACCTCACCCCACCCTCAACACACACCACCGGCCCTAATCCCAAGGAAACATCTATCTCTCTCTCCTCACTCCTTCATTTAAAACCCTCCATGCAAAGCTTCTCCACTCTCAATTATTTTCTTCTTCTTCTTCCTTAGTCTCGTCTTCCTCTTGGAGAACTCCGGCCGACGACTCGACTCCGGCCAGGCGGCGCCGCCGCTCCGGCCCGCTGTAGCTTCCCCGCCGGACTGTGAGTCCACCCGCTCCGGCCCGCTGAAGCTGCCCCGCCGGCGCAGTTCCTCCCCCGCCGTGCGTCCCGCCGGCACTGTGCTGCTCCGACCCCGCAGCGGTGCTCTCCCGACCAGCAACACTCCGGCCGACCACTGTGTTTCTTCTCCCCCGCTGTGTGCTTCCCTCCGGCCACCACCAGTTTACTACCACCACCACCAGCTTACTACCACCACCACCACCAGTTTACTACCACCACCACCAGCAGCTTACTACCACCACCACTACCAGTTTACTACCACCACCACCACCAGTTTACCACCACCATCACCACCAGTTTTTGCCACCACCATCACCACCTCCGGCCACGCTCCGGCCAGCCATCAACCTCGCCGCGTTGAGGTGGATTCTTACCCTCCCCTCTTTTGTGTTTAATTCCAGAAATTATTATCTAACTAAATGGGATTTAATTATACAAGGATGTGTGAATGCTAGCTAAGGTTGTAGTTATATAGTGTGGATATATATGGTTAGTGCGGGGAGTACTTAATCTGTGATTAGGGTTAAGTATAGATGATTATTAATTGTTTTGTGTTGATGTTTATATATTTGCTATGCTAGCTAGGGTTGTTGGATTACTTATGAGGGTGGCTAGTGTACTGTGGTAAATAAAATATATGGTTGAGGTATATATAGGTTATGTTATGATGATTAAATATGAACATGGATGAGGATTATATTAAGGATGATTAAAATATTTTAGAGTCTATGTAGTTTAGTGTAGTGACCTTGTAACTTATGTATTATGAAGTTGGATTTGGATGTGGTACTTGGATGGAAAATTAGGGTTGGCTTCTACATAAATTATCACGATTTAATTAAAAATATGTGCTCGAGGAGAATAAAGTTTTGACCATGGAGCCAACTAATCGGGATATATCGTACATGGTGGAAATGTTAGTTTATTTTCGAAGAATTAAAAATCGAGGAGAGTGTACCGATGATTTGCTGATTTGACCATCGTACCGATAGTCAACTGTAGTCAACCCCCTAGTGACTTGTCCCTGTGAGTCGTAGCTGAGACTGAGTTTGGGTGTGGATGTGTGTAGCACCCCTGTCTGTCGTAAATAGATTATTGATTCTGGTTTGTAATTCATCTCTAGGTACTGCGGGACCTGAGGACTTGGACGCGGTACCAGATCCCCCACATCAGCAACCGCACGCAGGCAAGTGTACCTCGCCACCCGGTATTTCAGTTTACAGATATTTGTTGTTCTTTTTGTACTTCGTGGACATATTTATGTTGGCGTTCGATACTCCACGTCCGGTTCACAACCGGGTGTTGACATTCGACGTAACGTCTTAGAATAATTGCTAGATGCTTCATAGCACCTCGATGCACGTACTTGAGTACATCGATACCCCAGGACACACTTATACACCGTGATCATGCTAGATTCCTATTTCCTGATACTGACATCATGACCAGAGACTGGGACGACCTTAGGGTCGCGTCTGTTGAGTTATTTCTGTGTGTCGAGACTGTAGTTAGAGGTTCAGGTTCAGCGCATAATCGTTGACCACTTGGGAAGGGGAAGACAGTTACTAGACGTTTGGGCTACTCTGCACGCGCTTATATATATGTAGTATTTTGTAGTGATACCTGTATCTAGTGTAGCTGTTTCACCCGTGTGACTCTTTGCCCGGAGTTGCGGTACGTGCCGTGTGTTTCCGTGTCCGGAGCTACAGTTTTATATTAGAAAGCCCACGCGTTGAACATTGTCTTTAAACTGTGTCACACTAGTTTGGTTATGCTAGATTACCCTGTTGTTGCACTTGTACTATCTGTTTACCTGGCATGTTGTTTTTTTGTACCTTGTTACGTCCCTCTGAGGACCTGGTTCCCTTCCAGGTATAGGCCACGAGGATTACCCGGAGGAGTACAGACCGGGCATCTATCCAGCAGCTGTACTCACTGCAGAGGATAAGGTCATTCCTGAGGACTTCGCCTGATCGCTGGTAGTGACTCTTTCCTTGGGACGATATTATTACCTAGATACCTGCTGCCGTCCCAAGTTATCTTATTGCTTACTTTCATTCCAGTATATTTGTACTAGCGGGTTTGTCCCCGTGTGACTACTCTAGTATTTGTACTTGATACTTATTTGGATTTCCTTCCTGCACATTAGTCGTTGTATTTACTTCTATTGTGCTCTTATATTGCTGCCTGTGGATGAGATTTAGATTGAGTATACTTGTGTTATGTGTTGGGTTATTCATTGTACTTCACAGCTTAAGTGCACTCCGACGGGCCCATTAGATTAGAAAGCTCGTCGAAGTACACTGCTGGCCATTGCCACGTATCTCGGTTCCTTATCCATGGAACCGGGGCGTGACACAAAAGCATAAAAATATGTGCACGAAAAGATATGATAGGAAGAGATTCATATGTTATTTCTAAGTCGTATGCCAAACTGGAGGCATGAACTCTTGGGTGCATAAACTCTTGGCCTCTGGAAATCTCATGCGTTCAGTGATTCTTGCATTCGGCTTAGGAGCGCATATGCAGATGCAGTCATGCACCCAATAAAAAATAGCACATGATGGAATGGGCGCATGAAGTCTTGCTTCCTGAGACTCCTTCGTCCCAAGACAGCCCGAACTTTATGGAAAAAGCTCTAAAAATCCGAAAACTTATTTTCTTCATAAAATCTTCATTTTAACTCCAAATTAAGTAAACTAAAAGCCAAAATGCCTGAAATTGAATGCTCTATCACATGGAATAACTGATTTTCTAAAATACCAAGTTTTAATAGATTAAAACCAAGAAAAACACATGGAACCCATGAAAACCCTAAGTTAGAAATATAGATCTTCTAAATTTCACCCATCAAAACCGAAAAATTCAAGTATTAAACATGCTTAAAAACTCATGGGACACATATTAGACTAATAGTTCCTCGTAAAGCCACTGCGCTAAATCACGTGGAACACTTGTATAATATAATATTCAGATATTGCCGTCCACTAGTGCGAACGTAACATAATATCCATGGGGGCCAACCTTGAACGTCATAATGATTATCTGAGGTGGCTCACGTGCACGATCTCTGGATTTTATTCCTCCAAATGTTCTATAGTTTTAGTTGCCTAGTTAACCCTAAGGTTATCTGGAATCACATGGCGTGGTCACATGTTACTCCCCTTATATGTCATAGCGCAGTATGGGCACGCTAGATACGAATCCACTTTGTTACTTGGTAGTTCAATTTGGATTCACCCGAGCGTGGATCAACAATCAAACAATTCCAAGCCATGCTCGATTGTTGACTAACTATCAAGTCCATGTTAGAGAAATAATATATATAGTATCACATGTCATGAGGGCAACTCAGTGCACGCCCCAAATATATAACACATAGCACATAGCAAGATATGTCGCACCTTAGTGCACATGTAACACATAGTACATAGGTACGTATAACAAGTAGTAAATGTATCAGCATGGATAAGAGTAGTCAAGTCAAGTTACCAATCAGTCATTCACATGAGTTTTATCACATTGCAACACATAGGTCATATCATGCACATGGGTACACATAGTCACTTGGTGCATGGGTAATATGGCCACCGGGTATATGGTCTAGTTTTGCACATAGTCAGGTCAGGTTCTTAGTCTGGTCTAACACATGGTCTGGTAAGATAACACATGAAATCACAAAATCCAATAAAATGTCCAAACAAAGGAAAATCAACAAAACGTGTGCATGGGGTCGCATGCGCGCATAAAGCTGTCGCATGGATCAAGGCCGCATGGAAGTCAGGCTGGCAGATGAATCAAGCTGGCGCATAAGTCAAAGCAAAGTCCACTTCTTCGGACAAGTGCTGAGTGACGGGTATTTAATGCATGTCAGGGATGGGACCGATGTGACGTGCCATAAATGTGTGTCCGAAGAAAAGATACAAGCATAAAAAGATGTGCACAAAAATACGTACAAGGAAGAGATGCATATGTCATTTCTAAGTCATATGCCAAACTGGACGCATGAACTCTTGGGTGCATAAACTCTTGGATGCATAAACTCATAGTCTCTGGAAATCTCATGCGTTCAGTGATTCTTTTATTCGGCTTAGGAGGGCATATGTAGAGGCAGTCATGCGCCCAATCAAAGATAAGCGCATGCTGGAAGGGACACATGGAGTCTTGCCGCATGAGACTCCTCCGTCCCAAGACAGCACGAACTCTATGGAAAAAGCTCCAAAAATCCAAAAAATTATTTTCTTCATAAAATCTTTATTTTAACTCCAAATCAAGTGAACCAAAAGCCAAAATGTCTGAAATGGAATTCTCTATCACATGGAACAACTGGTTTTCTAAAATACCAAGTTTTAATAGATCAAAACTAAAAAAAACTTATGAAACCCATAAAAACCCTAAGTTAGAAATATAGATATACTAATTTTCACCCATCAAAACCGAAAAATCCAAGTATTAAATATGCTTAGAAACTCATGGCACATATATTAGACTAATAATATACAAGAAAAATCAAAAAAATAAAAAAAAATTCTCCATTCTCATGCAAGATGTACTTACCTAAATGAAGAAGGAGAAGGAAAGTAAGAAATGTGGAAAGAGATAGAAAGATGATAGCTTATATAGCTAGGGTTTGAGGTTTAGACCATGGGTTCAAATCATGACCAAACCCAACCTCACAAATAAACTATGAACAAAGTTGAACCAAAGAATGAGTCTAGTCTCATGCAACATAATTAGCATGTAAGCAAGAAATAATACGTTCCAAATATGTATATCGAGAACGGGGAGTGACATCTCTACCTATATTAGAAAATTCTGTCATTGAAATTCAAACCCAAGGCTAGCTAAAAAGATCAGAATAAGCAGTATGCTAACTACGAGCCCATCTACACACACAATCAAATTCAATCATATAATGAAGAAAATCAACATTAACTGCATGTGTGAGCGAATCAGGAGATTCGAGATACGAAGGCATATGGACAAATATACCTTCCGAGTCAAAAATGTGTGGATATCGAGACCAGATATCGTCCTCGCATTCCCACATCGACTCTCCCAAAGGGTGATGACCCCAAGCAACCCATACAAGATGGATAGTCCGATTCTTGGGCACCTTCTTCCTTTGGTCCAAATTGGATATGGGTTGCTCCTCATAAGACAAGTCGGTACCAACGACTATCTCGGAATGGTCAAGGATATGACTTAGATCCGGAACATACCTATGCAACTGAGACATATAAAACACATCATGCATCTCACGTAGCGAAGGCGAAAGGGCAAGACGATAAACAACATCGCCTACCCGTTCGAGGATTTTGAACGGACCGACGTATCGCGGACTAAGCTTCCCGCGGACCCGAATCTAATGACTCAACGGGTCGTCAAAATCTGCAAGAACACATTGTCGTCGACACAAAACTCTAAAGGCCTACGATGCTGAGCTACCTAATAACGATATGAAGGACCGTAAGACAACTCTAGAGGGGGTGGGTGAATAGAGTACATCGGAATAATCTAACCAATTAAAAATTAAGCATAGTGAAGGCAGCTAGCAACTAACAGTGTATACATAAGATAGTAAAGTAAAGTAGTAAGAGAAAGCAAACGCAAACACCGCGATGTATACTAGTTTTCCTCTAAGAGGACTAGTCTAGTCCCGAAAACTCTTGCTCGGAGTTGTATCCACTATAATTACCAATAGTGAATCATAAGCTTTGATCCGAAGGCTTATCACTTCTTTACAACCACGAGATTTGATCCAAAGTCTCGCAACTTCATAGCAAGAGAGAGAGAGAGAGAGAGAGAGAGAGAGAGAGAGAACTGGTTGAGTCAAGATCTTTACAAATCTTATAGACTTCTAGATCGAGACCGTACTTGATATTTAGAAGGCTAGGGAGTTGCTCTTGGAAATGTGAAAGTTGAGGCTCAGATGTTTGATTTACTAAAGGATTGAGAGTAGAAATGATTGGATAATTTAAAATATGGGAATTTCAATCCTATTTATAGGCTATTAGAAAACCAAATTCTGCCAGACTTCGGATAGCTTTTAAGTCAAATTTTTGATATTACGCCAAAAAATTGGGGATTTACAACTGGTTTGATTTTATACTATATAGGCGATCGAGTTTGGTCCGAGTTCGACACAAATTTTGTCCGAGTTCGATTGCCTATTCTAGTAAGGTTTGAGTATGAATGTGGGCTAATTTGGTGGATAGGTTCGAGGATTTATTTGAGTGGACTTTAGGTTATGCCAGTGTGACTCGATGTGCATAAGTCCTTGACTCAAATAATTTAAAAGATTATATTTAAATGACGTAGTATAATCAATATTTGTAGCAGCAATGTTGAGTCTTCAGATTACGACATATCAATACATGGTTTAGTTAACTATCAAAATCAAGTTTACTCAGACCAGATGGGCCAACAATCTTCCCCATTTTGATAATTGACAAACTATGAATGATATTATAAGTCTTTGAGTGTGTAAGGCTCCCCCATAATTTGTGGAGCAATTTGATACACTGAAGTCAACATTTGAGTCTGAGTCAAGTATCATCTTCTTTCCAAATATATTGTTATTCTTTTCCCAATATAGTATCAAGATATTCTTCTCCCCCGTTGTCATTTGATCAAAATGGCGTGCTCCTCCAAAATCGGTGAGATAGTATGTATGATATGGAAACAAGAGATTGAAATATATATAGAATAACAATAATAAGAAGAACCAACAGTTAAGGGAAAATAGTAAAACCTATTGTCATGACCCGCACCCGAAATTTGGGCATGAGCCATGGGTACGTCCAGCCTACGCCGCAACATCGGCGGTAGAACGCTATCTAGGTCTCAAGACTACTAAACATAACTCATAACCTATCAATGATCTCAACTCCATAAGGAGGACAATGAATATGCATAATGATCCTCAAAATATATGATACTCAATAACAATAACTATAGAAAGGTAATTTGTCACTACCATATTTTCTAGGAAATAGTATTTTAGTCTTTTCATAATTAATTAAATATTATGCATGATGAATAATTATCTATTGTATTATTTAATTATTGTTAGATATTAGTATATTATTTTGGACTTGTGTTAGTGGACCTAACTAGTTTAGTTTAGACTCATGGACCAACATGTATTAATTATTAGAATTTAGCCCAACTAGAAATCCCATTGATTAGGAGGATGATTAGTTTAATTAAAACTATTAGACTAGAATCTTCCCTCCTTAATTATTTTTTCATAAGAGGCCCCAAGGGGTATAATGGAAATTATATAGTAGCTTGAGAAAGGGGCAAGGGGGTATAAACCCCCTGATTTTTCAAGAATATTTTTAAACATTTTCTCGCAATTTTTTGTAATTTTCGGGAATTAAAACCTAGGTATTTTGAATTTAATCATTTTTAATAGATATTAATTAATATTAAAATATTATAAAAATAATATTTCTAGTGTAAAATGAAAAACTGGACATAGGATAATTTTCTGTGAATTTATTGGACTTCGAAAATATTTTTAAAGCCCTAAAAACCAAGTCGTAATTAACCCTAAATAAACCCTGCAATTGAACCCGGTTTATTTCAAATAAACCAAACTGAACCGACCCAAACCGCGGTGAACCGAACCGGACCGAACCCACTCCTAACGGGTCGGGTCGGATCCGAAATGAACCGGACCCGGACCCGGACCCGGACCCGGACCCGTTAACCCTAACCAAACCCTAATCCTAATCCGACCGGTATTACTGTTCCGGCCCCCCTTAAATTGCGTCGAACCTCCTCGCTCCGCCGGTCGAACCCTAATCCCCTCGCCATCCAGAACCCGTGGCGCCGCTCCGATTGCCTCATCGCCCTGAACCCTCTTCCTCCTCCGCCTGACCCTCTTCCCCTCACACCGCAAAACCGCCTCATCTCTCTGCCGCTGCACCGAGCACCCCGCTCGACCACCTCCCTCGGCCTTCCCTCTCCCTCCGCCTCGAGCACCACCACCATCTACCCTTTCCCCCTCGAGCCCGACTCTTCCACCACTGGTACCACCAAACGACTCTTCCGCTCGACCTTGAACCCCGCTTGACCACCCCCTCGGCCGTCCCTCACCGCTCCGCCCTAGCCGTCGACGGGCTCCGCCGACCAGAACGGCCACTCCCAGCCGGCCGCCCTCTCCCAGCACGGCCATGACCGATGCCCTAGCCAGGACACGTTGACAAGGGACACAATGGCTCTCAGACCGGACACGACGCAGTACTGGACACAGCACCCGGACACAGAACCCGGACACAGAACCCGGACACGAGAAATTCTCGTTCCACGGAACCCTGTTCAGGTAACCCGTTCTATCTCCTCGTTGATCCGTTTTCGGTTCCGTCAGTTGTGACGCATAGGCTGTGTGACCCCCTCGATGCCCGTGCAACCCGCTCAGTGCGTCGCGTCCTGTGGTGATCGCAAACCGCGATCCAAAAACAGGAAAACCAACGCCCTGTTTTACCCCGGAACTGAGTGCGCCCCGCCAAACGGGACGACTTGGTCGCGTGCGGTCTTCACCGAAATATGCGCGCCGTTGATACGGACGTGCGGAATTTCGCAGAAGTTGATTTGGATGTGCGTGCACACCGGAATCAACGCGTATCTACCGACAACGCCCCGTATCCGCCTGTTCTGGAACATATTGTAACTTTCTGTACACACATCGGATCAAAACAAAACTTGCGCCATCGGACTCGTAGCAATACGCTGGTCCTGTGACCCAAGTTTGGTTCGATTCTGAGAACGTTGACAAAATCGAGTATCGTGGGCCCTACGGCTCCACTTGACGGGCGATTTTGTGATCGGCTCATCGAAATTCAATTTTGAAAGTTTCGTTGGGTTCGTATCGTCGTTCCTGACTTGTTGACACTGAGTTTGATGAATTTGGAGACCTTTGACCCTGACACGCTTTTTGGTGCAAAGTGGGCCACACGTGGACCCCACTTTGACCCAAAATTACGGTTTTGCCCCTGTGTCCAAATTGGACGAAAGGGAAATATTTTCTTGCTATTTTTCTTATTCTGGGAATGTTGGTGATATCTATTTCAGCATCCAGAGATATTTATTCTGAGGCCATAGCTTTTGGTCCTGTGTATTGGACATCTGGATGTTACATTTTTGCAGCTTCTTGCCAGGCAAGTATACCTTGCCATTGTACTGTTATTCATATTCCATATGTTGCATGCATCTTTATTTTGTCTTTAGTTCATATATTTTAACTGTTATTTAAAATGCGCGCGACGATGTCGTCGCGGTATGTTTTTATTTATGTAATTGCATTGACCTTGCTTATGAGACTACCCCATTATCATGTAGCACCATTAGGTTTTATTTGACTGTGACACATATTTTTACACGAGTTGTGAGTCTCATATAGATCACGGATGCACGTATTGACTGATCATCGGTACGTGTGGGACGTGCGTTAGGAATAACTGCGGTTAGAAACTTTGCATGCTAGTAGACTTAGCAGTTATTAGAGGTCTAGGGGAATAGCCTATTGTAGTACGGTGGTCCCATCCTTATCCTTGTTTGGTTGCAGGATTGAGCCAGGGAACTAAGAATAGGCTATGAACCAAATTGTGTCATGGATGTGACATGCTTAGAGCATGGGGTGGGGAGAACAACAAGTACCGCATTTGAGCTCCTTTACACTTTTTCTATTGTGCGGCCGGATTCTCCGCTGGAGATACGGGCGATGATGACCACTATATATTATATTATTATCAGGCGGGCCTCCGGTGTTCGAAAATGCTGTGCCTTTTTAGGCCCCTGGATCCCCAAAAGGGAACCATGCCAAATCCCAGTTTTCAGCCAGATAGCTCACTTGTAGGAAAAGTTGTTCTTAACTGCATTCACTTAGACGGTTAGGCGACCCCTTTGGATATTTATTTCAGTACTTTATTGGCATGTGTTTAAGTATCTAGTTATGTCCCTCTGAGGATCTGGTCCCCTGTCAGGTGTATCTGTTCTTGAGTATTCGCAGGAGCACAGATTCAGATGGTTACAGATGTTTCGAGGATGTCTTCTTTTAGAGCCCGTGATTGTTAGCTAGTATTCTCATATTGTGCTTATTGTGTTGTACTTTTCCATTCGAGTTGGTAGTGGATTTGTTTCCATCCAACTATCATCCTTAGATACTTCTTATTGAGATCTAGTTCCATAGATATTGGTTGTTTAATTATATTTGATTTTCGTGGATGAGATTTAGATTTTATCCTGTGACTTGTATTATATTTTATACCACTTGTGGATTTGATATTCATATTACAGCGTACGTATGGATTTGGTTTCCATATATTGGAGTTACCATATCCATACGACTGGCATGCTTACGTGTCCTAGTCCTACGTATTTTTGGGACTGGGGCGTGACATATTTTTGTGGTGGCCCATGCAGGTCGAGAGCATATTGTCTCGGTTACGTTGCTGTACCGAGCAAGCCTGCACCTAGGACTAGAGTATAGGATCTCATCCATAATTGACTATGATTCATCTTCCTCTTATCTGTTCTATTTGAACAATCGTATCCTGCTTGATTCCTGTACTTTCCTAATAGTTCTTTAAGTATAGCCTTCTGCTAGAATATACAAAACCCTGTTATTAGGATGATAATTAGAGTAGCACACCTATTAAGAATACAACGAGAATATAGACACACCACTAAGTTTAGAATATCTAGTGAACCCTAGAATTCCTTATCTTTAGATTGGTATACTATTACCCCTTGATGTATTAAGAAGACTTGAGAGTAGTATAGACACTACTAGAGATAGTTAGAAGTTTTACCATAATGTTTGCCCCTAGTATTGAGGAACCAATGGAGAACCAATATTGAACATTAGGACTGAACCTAACCTTCATAATTGGATAGTATTGGAGAACTATAAAACTTATATCATTGTCTTGTTATTAGTAGACAGCACCCTAGGAAGCCTAGAGGAATGTAATCAACACTTTCCCTTGATCATACCCCGAACATGGCAACTAGCATACCACTCTCCTTAGAGAACCATGATGCTATCTAGAGCCCCTCTATTTTATATATTTTTCCTCTGAAACCCTAGCGCTCACTACTTGTGCGACGACTAATCATGCTCTCTTCTTCATCTTTCAACTCATGCCATCTGACACTTCGGATAGTAGGCCAAGTAATTTTATTCTTTGTTAAGGGCTCATAGTTTGCTAGGATTATAGTTGTAGCCTTGAATGTGAAAATTTTTGTGCTTGGTAGTTAGAACTTGATAAGTTTAAGTTGTTTTGTAGATTGTGACCGATGATTAACCCTTAGTTTTTAAATCACGTAATTTGTACCCCCACCTTGATACAAGTTAGATCTCTTTCCCCTTAACGGCTAGTAACTCTTCTATCCCTACGATTGACACCTGTTCTATGAGCACTATGATTAAGACTTAAGGTGACCCTTACCTATATAATGCAATAGGAGACCCTAATAAGTACCAAGATCTTTTCTCATATACCCTAATAAGAATTTCTGTTCTATGTGCATGTACAAGGTTATTTTTGTAGGATCCTCTTAAGACTGTCACAGTACTAGTTTAATTCTTTTAAGTTGGGTAGTATGTCTCACAACCTAGTATCACATAGTCCACTTGACCCATCGAGGTAGTGTAACTGAATAACATTAATTGTATGCTATCATTAGACGACAACGTTTATTCAGACGATAGAAATTAGAGGTCCATGCCCTATTTGGTCGACTAGCGACTTAGACAAGGAGGTTGTATGATAACTGTAGAGATTGTAGAGACTTTTGTTATTATTGCTTATGTTGTTTTTGTTTTCGCAAACTTGAATTATTTTGTAACTTCTCTCAACATAATCCAGCGTTATATTTTCTGTGCTACCTCGAATTATGCTGCTATTATAGCCTAGTTTTTGCAAGCTTATTCTTTATCGAACTTGTTCATGACATATGTATTATTGGGTATACACACTAATACATTTCAGAATCAGTGTATTAAGGTCTAGCTAACCTTAGTGCGCTTGATTTGCCCTTCGCATAACTACTTCACGTGGATCGAGATATGTAGTGATTAGTAGACGAATATACTTGCCCTAGACATGTCTGACATATCGTATCGGTTGCATAACTATACTAATACGAGCATGCGAACAAAGAATTACCAAAATAGGATTTCAATCCACAACTACTTTGACAATTCCCATTTGACTTCTTTAAATGCCTTGATCCGATACTTCTATTCTATTACCTCACCCTTGAACTCTTTATTATTGATCTCCGTCTTCCCTTATTTCGGAAAGACAAAACCTCATACTTAGTATAAATTTGATATATAGATAGTACTAGATATACCCCACAGGCCAATCGCATTGTTTGGTGACTATCTTTTGTAAATGATTAAGGGAATATCATAAATGATATGTTTGGTGTTAAAGACTTTGAGGATTCAATAACATGATTAAATAATTTGGGGGGCATAGCTTTCTTAAGGTATATAGCCTTATATGATAGATGGGTAAATTCTAAGTTGGGTAGCAGTGCATTGTCAACTCAAGAGGAATTTCTTTTAGATTGTGATCGAGTAAGATTAGATTAGGAGAGGTTCAAGCCATTTTAATTTTGAGAAATTTAGAAGAATGACTAAGATGATATAGATTAATAAATTTTAAAATCTTGATATTGAGGACCCAATATTTATACCTTAGGTGCATGATTTAAAATTTTGAATATTAAAGGTAAAATCATCAAATTGAAATTGGAGGATAAGTATAGAAATTCAGACTTGAGCATTAGTGGACTGCATTTAAATTATTTTTCAATTTGATGATTTAAATTAAGAATTAAAATTTGATGGTTGGACTACCTATTTGAAATATTGAGGATGTGAATGGAATTTAAAAAGTTGAAGAATACAAAAAAAAATTATAAGTGAAAATAGGAATAATATTGGACTCGAATTGCTTTCTAGAGGAGATTATAATAGTTGGAGATCGTGAGGCAAATTTATATGCGTATTTAAATCGTGAAGATGTTATATGGATTTAATTTAAATCTGCCTGTGGGTAATTTGAGAAAGTGAGAAGAGATAACCATAGGTTGAATTTTGATTGGAACAATGATCATCTTAACCTTGAAGTGATTGCGATGGATATGATTAGGATTTTAATTATCGCAAGGAGATTGCGATTGACTTGCCTTACGTACATGAAAGATTAACAGATTATGCCTTATTTTAATTTTGAGGACGAGATTGTTCGAAGTTGGCTGGATTCTGAAACCCCCTCACCCAAGAATTAAACCTACTTGGCTTAGATAGTGAGACTGAGGCTAGCTCGAATCCACTTAGAAATAGAACACGGTATTTTTATTTAGTTTTACAATATGGTATCACTTAGCGCACCTTACCATTACTTCGATAATTGGAGCACTTTACTAGTCACTGCATTCCTACAAATTTCACATCCTTGTCCTAGACATGCCCATCATCCAATCCTCATCTTTGTGGAATTTTCCAATTGTTGAGCGCTTTTATGCAAAAAAACATTTAGGGGTCCACACTATTGGACATGACGAATGAAAAAACCTATTTTTCGCTCATGTAGATTTTCTCCATAATTTTTCAGGATGTGAAACGTGCAACATCGCCCACTCCGTTAAACCTGGCCTTGCATTTTAAACAATGCAAATCTTATATCATCCTTGACTTTCTACCGTGACTTAATTTTAATTTCGAGGACGAAATTGTTTTAAGTTGGGTAGATTGTAAACCCCCTGATTTTTCAAGAATATTTTTAAACATTTTCTCGCAATTTTTCTGTAATTTTTGGGAATTAAAACCTAGGTATTTTGAATTTAATAATTTTTAATAGATATTAATTAATATTAAAATATTATGAAAATAATATTTTTTAGTGTAAAATAAAAAACTGGACATAGGGTAATTTTCTGTGAATTTATTGGACTCCGAAAACATTTTTAAAGCCCTAAAAACCAAGTCATAATTAACCCTAAATAAACCCTGCAATTGAACCCGATTTATTTCAAATAAACCAAACCGAACCGACCCAAACTGCGGTGAACCAAACCGGACCGAACCCACTCCTAACGGGTCGGGTCGGATCCGAAATGAACCCGACCCGGACCCAGACCCGTTAACCCTAACCAAACCCTAATCCTAATCCGACCGGTATTACTGTTCCGGCCCACCTTAAATTGCGTCGAACCTCCTCGCTCCGTCGGCCGAACCCTAATCCCCTCGCCGTCCAGAACCCGTGGCGTCGCTCCGGTCGCCTCACCGCCCTGAACCCTCTTCCTCCTCCGCCGGACCCTCTTCCCCTCACACCGCAGAACCGCCTCACCTCTCCGCCGCTGCATCGAGCACCCCGCTCGACCACCTCCCTCGGCCTTCCCTCTCCCTCCGCCTCGAGCACCACCACCACCATCACTCCTTTCCCCCTCGAGCCCGACTCTCCCACCACCGGCACTACCACACGACTCCTCCGCTCGACCTCGAACCCCGCTCGACCACCCCCTCGGCCGTCCCTTACCGCTCCGCCATAGCCGTCGACGGGCTTCGCCGACCAGAACGACCACTCCCAGCCGGCCGCCCTCTCCCAGCTCGGCCACGACCGATGCCCTAGCCAGGATACGTTGACACGGGACACAACAGCTCTCAGACCGGACATGACGCAGTACTGGACACAGCACCCGGACACAAAACCCGGACACGAGGAATTCTCGTTCCACGGAGCCCTGTTCAGGTAACCCGTTCTTTCTCCTCGTTGACCCATTTTCGGTTCCGTTAGTTGTGACACATAGGCTTTGTGACCCCCTCTATGCCCGTGCAACCGGCTCGGTGCGTCGCGTCCTGTGGTGATCGCAACCGCGATCCAAAAACAGGAAAATCAACACCCTATTTCACCCCGGAACTGAGTGCGCCCCGCCAAACGGGACGACTTGGTCGCGTACGGTCTTCACCGAAATATGCGCGCCGTTGATACGGACGTACGGGATTTCGCAGAAGTTGATTTGGATGTGCGTGCACATCGGAATCAACGCGTATCCGCCGACAATACCCCGTATCCGCCTGTTCTGGAATACGTTATAACTTTGTGTACACGCGTCGGATCGAAACGAAACTTGCACCATCGGACTCGTAGTAATACGCTGTTCCTGTGACCCAATTTTGGTTCGATTCTGGAACGTTGACAAAATCGCGTATCGTGGGCCCCACGGCTCTACTTGACGGGCGATTTTGTGATCGGTTTATCGGAATCAAATTTTGGAAGTTCCGTTGGGTTCGTATCCTCGTTCTTGACTTGTTGACAATGAGTTTGACGAATTTGGAGACCTTTGACCCTGACACGCTTTTCGGTGCAAAGTGGCCCATACGTGGACCCCACTTTGACCCGAAATTACGGTTTTGCCCCTGTGTCCAAATTGGACGGAAGGAAAGTGCTTTCTAGCTATTTTTCTTATTCTGGGAATGTTGGTGATATCTATTTCAGCATTCGAAGATATTTGTTCTGAGGCCATAGCTTCTGGTCCTGTGTATTGGACATCTGGACATTACATTTTTGTAGCTTCTTGGCAGGCAAGTATACCTTGCCATTGTACTGTTATTCATATTTTATATTTTGCATGCATCTTTATTTTCTGTCTTTAGTTCATATATTTTAACTGTTATATAAAATGCGCGCGACGGTGTCGTCGCGGTATATTTTTATTTATGTAATTGCATTGACCTTGCTTATAAGAGTACCAAATTATCATGTAGCACCATTAGGTTTTATTTGACTGTGACACATATTTTTACATGAGTTGTGAGTCTCGTATAGATCAGGGACGCACGTATTGACTGATCATCGATACGTGTGGGACGTGCGTTAGGAATAACTTCTGTTAGAAACTTTGCATGCTAGTAGACTTAGCAGGTATTAGAGGTCTAGGGGCATAGCCTATTGTAGTAAGGTGGTCCCATCCTTGTCCTTGTTTGGTTGCAGGATTGAGCCAGGGAACTAAGAATAGGCTATGAACCAAATTGTGTCATGGATGTGACATGCTTAGAGCATGGGGTGGGGAGAACAACAAGTATCGCATTTGAGCTCCTTTACACTTTTTCTATTGTGCGGTCGGATTCTCCGCTGGAGATACGGGCAGTGATGACCACTATATATTATATTATTATCAGGGGGCCTCCGGTGTTCGAAAGACGCCATACCTTTTTAGGCCCCTGGATCCCCAAAAGGGAACCATGCCAAATCCCAGTTTTCAGCCAGATAGCTCACTTGTGAAAAAAGTTGTTCTTAACTGCATTCACTTAGACGGTTAGGCGACCCCTTTGGATATTTATTTCAGTACTTTATTGACATATATTTAAGTATCTTGTTATGTTCCTCTGAGGACCTGGTCCCCTTCCAGGTGTATCTGTTCTTGAGTATTCACAGGAGCGCAGATTCGGATGGTTACAGATATTTCGAGGATGTCTTCTCTTAGAGCCCGTGATTGTTAGCTGGTATTCTCATATTGTGCTTATTGTGTTGTACTTTTCTATTCGAGTTGGTAGTGGATTTATTTCAATCCAACTATCATCCTTAGATACTTCTTATTGAGATCTAGTTCCATAGATATTGGTTGTTTAATTATATTTGATTTTCGTGGATGAGATTTAGATTTTATCCTGTGACTTGTATTATATTTTATAACACTTGTGGATTTGATATTCATATTACAGCGTACGTATGGATTTGGTTTCCATATATTGGAGTTGCCATATCCATACGGCTGGCATACTTACGTGTCCTAGTCCTATGTATTTTTGGGACTGGGGCATGATAGGGGGGCCGACCTACTTAAAGAGGGGGGGAGTTTCTCTCTTCTCTTTTTATTTCAAATCTAGATCTAGAATTTCTCTCAACCAAATTCTCTCATTCCTACATCAATTCCCTACCAAATTTCATCCTAATTTCTTCCCAAATCACCATTGAAGACCAGTGAAGAAAGGATCTAGAAGGAGAAAGCAAGGATCTACAAAGAAGAGCAAGGATATACAAGTTAGAGGCCAATTTTATCATATTTGGAGGTTGCATTAGGAATCCATCTCCCAATAGGTACAATTCAATTTTTTCTCTTAATTTAGGTCCTAAATCAAAAATTTAACCATGAGAAATCAACCCATATGCATATGCTACCCATAGGATTTGGAAATGAGTTCATAGGAGGGCTATTAAGAAAGTTATGGTACTTTTTGTGTCAATTTTGGGGGAATTTCGACATTGACACTTGTTGTATTTGTCAATTGGTACTATAGATCAATTTGGCATATGTTTGTATTTTTGTGGCTAGTGTCGTATCCACAATTGGGTACGTGTAGGTCGTATTTCAATAATTTGGTGATACGTATTAATTTGGGGGTTTTTCCTCCGATACGGGACTTTGTGCATGTCAAATTTTGACACGGACACGTGGATATATGTTTGACTCTGTTAATAAATAATATATTAGACTTACTCGTGTCCTTCGGGGTACGTTTGGTTATGTGGTGGACTCGTGTCGCAAGCGTATCATAGATCTAGTGTGATACGAGTGCGATGCACTCCACGTGTTTGTTGTGTTGCATTTCTAGATCTAATTCCTATTGTTCGTAGTCATTTATTATATATATATATATATATATATATATATATATATATATATATAGTTATAGTTATAGTTATGTATGTATGTATATATATATATATATATATATATATATATATATATATATATATAACTATATATATATATATAACTATATATATATATATATATATATATATATATATATATATATATATATATATATATATATATAGTTATGTATATATAGTTATGTATATATATTTATATGTGCTAGTGGATCATATATCTATATACCTATGTGATATATATATATATATATATATATATATATATATATATATATATATATATATGTATGTAGTTATACTTCTAATATATAATAGCTATTTGAATAAGTTATGTTATATATATATATATATATATATATATATATATATATATATATATATATGTATGTATGTATGTATGTATGTATGTATACGTGTATGTGATGCTATGTATATATATATATATGAGATACTATATCTATATCTATGTGTGTATGCTTATATCTATCTATATGAATATAATTGTGGATGTATATATATATATGAGAGAGTATATATATATATGTATATATATAGTTGATATATATATTGGTGTACATTTGGAAGTAGTGTGTTTGTGTGTGTGTGTTGTTGTGTTGGGAGAGAGGGGGCTCGGGACAGCAAATCGAGCAGCAGCAAGCAGCTTATGAGAGCACACTGCAGCAGCAGCAGCAGCAGTTTATTGCAGCAGCAGCAGCAGTTTATTGCAGCAGCAGTAAGCAGCTTATGAGAGCAGCTGCAGCAGCAACATCAGTTTATCGCAGCAGCAACAAGCACCGTATGAGAGCAGCTGCAGCAACAGTTTATAGCAACAACAGTTTATCGCAGCAGCAGCAATAGCTTCTTGCAGCAACAACAGTAGCTTCTCGCAGTAGCAGCAGATCTCGGGAAGCAGTAATAGTGAGGTGAGATCAGTTGGTTAATGTTAGGTTGTATCTAGATATTTAGTAAGTTAAATAATGTTAACTATTAGTAGTTTGATAGCTAGCTAGTTAAGTATTTTTGTTAGTTAAGTAGTAGTTAATAGTATTTAGTTAGTTAGTAGTATCTAGCTAGTTAGTATTTATGTAGTTATAGCTCTTATGGATATCTCTAAGTTACATATATATATATAGCATGAGAGTTAGTACCTAAATTATAGCATGAGAGTTAGTACCTAAATTCATATTGGGGAATACTAGTAGTTGATAGTAGAGTACTAGAAATTATATTGGGATTTTAGTTATATACTAGATATCTCATTTACTTTGAAATACCAAGGTAAAAGCCAAGGTATTGAGGATATTCAAGATATTGGGTTTGAGTACCAAGATGAGTGTTTAGTGGTGTGATACCGAGTTGGTTCAAAGCCAAGGTATCCATATAGCTTTTGGTAGTTAGGATTGGTATATATATTATTGATTGAATATGCATATGTAATATTTCATATCTCTTGTTTACGTATCCTGAGATACGGTATTTTAGCATCCTAGTTTTAGCTTGTATGATCTAGTTTCATAGTTTATGAACCCAACATCATTGAGATAGATTCATGCAACCTAGAAATAGGTAGTTTGACCAGTTTGACTTAGAGTTGACATAGTTTGACTGTTTTGACTTAGAAATGGCTCTTTGACTTGGAAATGGCTCTTTGACCTAGAAGTTAACTAGTTTAACTTATTTTTATTCCGAAACCTTTTATTGATGTTGTATTTCCTATCTAGGTTTTCGAGGCACAGGATCAGATATCTGTGAGACTATTCACCGGACTTCAGGCGATTACATTCTCTGATAGTTTCTCATTTATGATATCATCTATGTTCATTGTATCTAGTGTAGATATCCATGATTTCTTGACACGATGGTTACACAGATTGGTATATCCGGATCTCGTCATGAGATGTTATTCCTTGGTATATGGTGTATCTTGTGCAAGCCTTGTTTCATTGTTTATCTTGTACATGTACATACACTAATTCTCGGGGAGAGTCGCTATCTTCCTGAAGAATCCTGTGCCATAGCGTACCATGGTTGGATCCCCTATACCAGTCGGGGGCAGAAAGTATTTTAGTATAGATATGTGATCATAACCTTCTTCTGCATGTATTGTTTTTCTGTGAGTGTTGGTCATACACCGCACGTATGACTAACCAGGCTATTATTCCTGTACAAGTTTTCTTGTGCAAGTTCCCAAGCCGATCACATGTTAAAGCTAGTACTCATACACTTAGTCATTAGTATTCTAGTTCATTGTCATATTGTTCATTCTCGTATTTATTTACAGTATTTTCTTTATTGTATATCTCTTGTATCTATTGTTGCATCTTGTATATTCACATCTATTTACTGTTATACAGTTTATATCATTGATTAGAACTACTATTAGATATGTACTCTGCTCCTTTTCTGACTGGATATATTTTTTCCAGATGACACTGAGTGGTACCCTACACATTATGGGCCTCAGGATGTTGTGGGCTTAGAGTCAAAGACCCTGGATCAGGAGGGACTCATCCCGACTGAGACAGATGACCCGGGACTTGTAGCTTCTTAGTATTCTTGTGTACTGGATTTGTCTCCAGCTTATTGTTTAGTATTTTTTCAAACCTATTGATGTTATTATTTTTCTCATGAGTATTTTGTGACTATTCTTTTCTTTATCATATTCGTGTGCATTTCCATCTTAGATCTGTTATTGAGTATATTGATATTGTTGGTGTCTCATTATATTGTTAGATAGATTATCCAAACATCGTTCAACCACCGATTCTGTGGAGTAGGCTGGGCGTTGTTTCCGACTTGCATCCCTACATCGGGTGCGGGTCATGACATATTTTTAGTGGTAGCTTATGCAGGTCTTCGAGGTCGTAATTAGTGCGATTCATAGTGGTGTTCTGAATTGAGTGCTATTACGAGCCTGTTTCAGGATATAGGATATAGGCTATAGGCTGAGAATACTCAATCACATCTAGGAAAAAAATTCTTTTGATTCATTCAACTATTCTTCCTTGATATTGATACTTGATCTTTAAAATGTTCTTCCTTTGAGTATCTTACATCATGTGCCATATTGATTCTTTCTTTTGCTTTGTCTCAGGATGCCGCCTAAGTCTAGATCACAGTAGGGGTGAGCAACGTCTGAGAGGTCTGCGACATCCCGAGGGCCTACACCAGTCACTTCTTCGGTGATTGGAGTGTCAGCTGCCTTCGGAGGTCCACCACCTACTCAGAGGACTGTGCTACCTGTATCTGAGGGACTTCCACCTCCACCTTCCTTGCCAGCAAATGCGACACAGATGTTTACACTATTTTATAAGATGTTGGAGGCATAGAGGGCTCAGTGTGAGGCACATCAGAGACAGACCGACGTTTTGCAGCAGGGCATCGAGAGTTCCCATCAGCTTTCTCATGCCATAGTAGAGAGAGGAGCTCTGGTCCAGCAGCAGGTTGTTCCTCAGGTTGCTCAGCTTCGGCCAGGCAACATTCAGGACTTCAAGAAGCTGGAGCCTAGGGTCTTCAAGGGGATGAAGGGCATCATCTATGCTAATGATTAGCTCGAGGACATTAAGCGTCTTATGAGGGTGTCTCATTTTTCTGAGGATCTGAAGGTTGAGGTGGCAGGACTTCAACTGTTCGACATCGCCCGCACTTGGTTCAAAAATGAGCTGATTCTTATTGACGCAGGACAATCTTGAGAGGTGTTCAAGGACCTCTTCAAGAAGAAGTTCTTCGCTCAGGCAGACATGCTAGACTTGGGGAGGCAGTTTGAGAGCCTTATTCAGGGGAGCATGTCTGTGAAGGATTACGCTGCAGAGTTCGGCAGGCTAGGCCAATTTAAATAGTATTTGGTGAGAGAGCCGGAGGTTCGGGCTATTCGTTTCCGTGAGGGTCTAAACTGGGAAGTGAAGATCCTCATTCCATCTTTTTATGAGACATACTCGGAGATACTTGCAGAGGCACGTAAGGTTGAGCGGGAGTTGGGTTTGAAGCCCAAGAGATATCGTAATTTTTTTCTGGGGGCCAACAACAGTGCAGTATCTGCCAAGCATCCTCATTTCCAGTCCAGGCCTTTCCAACAGCCGCAGCAGCACCAGACTCCAGCTAGGGCACCATTTCACCAGGCACCACAGCAGTAGAGATAGTTACAACAAGCTTCCTGCCACTTTTGTAAGAAGTTCGACCACATCTGGAAAGTTTGCAGGAAGAGGTTGGGAGTTTATTTGTATGATGGTACTGAAGGACATCAGATGAGAGAGTGTCCTCATCGTGCAGTTCACGGAGCAGCTTCACCTCCTAGGACACAGGCGAGACCACCTGCAGTACAGCCAAGGGAACCACTTCTGACCCAACAGCAGCGTTATATCCAATATCAGCATCAGGGAGGTGCATGTCAGGGATGAGCGTTTGCTATAACAGTCGAGGAGGACGAGCCCACCGGAGACGTCATCGCAGATTCTATTCTTCTTGATTCTATTCCAGCGTTAACTTTGTTTGATAGTGGTAGTTTTGTATCTATTTCTTTTGCTCTAAAGCATGGTTTAGTAGCTGATTCTTTGCTTAGAACTTGCAAGATCATGACTGAGGGAGGCATTATCCTGGTTAATGATATTTACAAGGATCAGAGATGTCACGCCCCAGTCCCAAAATACATAGGACTAGGAATATGTAAGCATGCCAGCCGTATGTATATGGCAACTCCAATATATGGAAACCATAACACATACGTACGCTGTGTTATGAACAATAATTCACAAGTGGTATATATATGTCACAAGTCACAGGGCATAACTAAATATCATCCATAGAATCAAATATAAATGAATAACGAATCAACTATATAACTGAATCAAGTATAAGATGTTTGATAAGAACGAGTAGTTGGGTGGAGACAAATCCACTACCAAACTAGAATATAAAAGTAAACATAATAAGTACATCTACTGATCAATGAGGCTCAAAGAGAAGACCTCCTCGAAAGAGATCGTAGTAGCAAGTCCTGATCCGTGCTCCTGTAATAGTCATGATCGTCTATACCTAGAAATGGACCAGGTCCTCAGAGGGACGTAACAAGATACATAGAAGCATGCCAATAAAGTACTAAAAATAAACATCAAAGGGTCGGCTAACCATCTATGTGAATGTACTTTGAGAACAACTTTTCAACACGTAGGCTATCTAGCCAAAATGGGATTGGCATGATTCTCTCGGAGAATCAGGGGCCTAAAAAGCATGACGTCTTTTGAACGTCAGAGACCGACTAATAATAATAATATATATAGGGGTCATCATGACCCCGCATCTCTGGCGGAGCGTACGGGTTACACAAGAAAAGTACAAAGGAGCCCAAACGCCTTACTTGTTGTTCATCCCACCCCATGCTCTAAGCATGTCTTATCCATGACATGATGAGACCTCTAATAACTTCAAAGTCTTCTAATTATGCAAATTCTATCAGCAGTTACTCCCTATCGTACGTTCCATACGTACAGGTGGCCAACCCGTCACGCAAGTCCGTATCCTACATGAGACTCACTCTCGTGTAACATATGTGTCATGGCCAATGAGATATAATTATGTCTCCAAATCATGTGGTGGTCTCGTAAAACTAGGTCGACATGCATAATATATAATAAAGACAAAATACGACGCCACCGTCGTTGCACCCAAGTTATTCTTCGATGCGAAGTTTATATATAGCAGTTAAAATATATGAACTAAATGACAGAAATAAAATACATGCATCATATGGAATGTAAATCACAGTACAATGGCAAGGTATACTCACCTGGCAAGAAAGCAGCATAGTGTAAGCGTCCAGGCGTCAAGTACAGAGGATCAGAAACTATGGCCTCCGAAGAACTTCTCCGGATGCTGAAATAAATATCACCAACATTTCCAGAATAAGCGAGATAGCTAGAAAACACTACCGTTTCGTCCAATTTGGACACAGGAGCAAAACGATAATTTCGGGTCAAAGTGGGTCCACATATGGGCCACTTTGCACCGAAAAGTGTGCCAGAGGTAAAGATCTCTAAATTAGACAAATTATAGGTCAAAAAATTCTAAACGATAATACGAACTCAACGGTATGTCCAATTTTGAATTCCGGCGAGCCGATCACAAACTCGCCCTTAAAGTCAACCAATGGGCCCACAGATAGGCGGCTTGGTCAACTACCTCGGAATCGCGTGAAACTTGGGTCACAGGACCAGTGTGATACCACGAATCCAATGGAGGAAGTTTCATCGTATTCCGACGAGCGTACACAAAATGGGGTGGTATTTTGCAAAAGTCACGATACAGGAACTTTTTACGGATACGGGTTGATTCCGACGCGCACACACGTCCGAATCAGCTTCCACGAAAGTCCACATGTCAGGATATACCATACGCACCTTTCGATGCAATTGGTACGCAATGAGGTTGTCCCATTTGGCAGGACACACTCCGTATCACAAAATTTCAGTTTTAAAATATTATATTTTTGGTCGTTTTGAAGGTCGAATAATTTAACACATAACACGAATTAGTAAAAATTAAAAGAACAAAAAAATTCTCGATTATATTGAGAAGAAAATCTTTCAATTAGTTTTTGAAAATATTAAACAGGTTGATGGCAAATTAGGTGTGAACATGGGGGTTTGGGGTAAAGTTTCTGGACTATTTTTGGTCAGTTTTTCGGCCATTTTTTGGTCGATTTTTCGACCAATCTAGGGCATGAAAACTCGTCCTGCTTGAAAAAAAATCCTAGAGGGTTAGGTTGTGAACGTACACGGACAAACCGTTCGAGAAAATGATGAGAGATGAGGGAGATATATTACCTTGAAGAGGGGCTGGAGACTGCGGTTGCTGTGCACGCGCGCGGTGCGCGGACTAACGGCGGCGGCGCAGGGCGGCCCGGGGCGGCGGCGGTCGGCGTGGGGGTGGTCGTCGGCGTTGGTCAGAGGCGCGGGTTAGGTTTAGGGTTTTGAGTAGTATTATATATATATGTGTGTATATATATAGATAGAGAGAAGGGAAGAGAGGGAAGCCTGGGCGCGGGGGGGGGGGGGGGGGTGTTCTGTTGCTGGGTTTGGTAGAATAGGATTACGTTAGTTTTAATTAGTTAGGATTAGTTAAGGTTTAAATTAGTTTTAGGGTTAATTATTTAGGGTTTTTGTTTTATTTTGTATTCTTTTTGTTTTCTTTTTATTTTATTATCAACATTATTATTATTATTATTATTATTATTATTATTATTATTATTACTATTATTACTATTATTATTACTAATATTATTATTATTATTATTATTATTATTATTATTATTATTATTATTATTATCATTATTACTATTACTATTATTATTATTAATATTAATATTATCATTATTACTACTATTATTATTATTATTAACCTTTCTTCTTATTATCATTATTATTTATAATAACCTTATATTTATTAACATTTATTCACATATATAAATGATAAAAAATCAAAAAATAATATTTGTACACTAAATAAATTCTAAAAAATTACTTTGTAAAGCTTTAATAAAATACTACACCCAAAATATTTTATGAACATGTTTTATAATTAATAATTAGATATTTATCTAGTTATATAAATTAAATAATTATATTATCTAATTAACTAAGTAAATAATTAAATAGTTATCCAATAAAACAGGTAATAGTAAATGATATGCAAATCTACAAAAAGGGAATGTCTAACTTGGCACGAAAAATTATGGACTGCTAATTATAGAAAAGTTGGAATTGGAAATAACCACAATTAAATTATATATATTAAATATCTAAATATTTACACTTAATCTAGGGTTGTTACACTAAGTTCATACTAATATTAAGTGATCAAATTTATGTGCCACAAAGAGACCCTACAATTAGTGTCTCCTGTGTAGGCTACTTCCTATGAAGAAAGATACAGATTTTGGGGCCATCCTATATTATTAATGTCCAAACTACAGTGAAGTATCCTAATAAAATTATTGAGTTTTATTTAATTAAAAAAATAATCTAAAACAAATACAAGAAATACAAAATACACACAAAATACCTATTTGTAAGGGAGTTTACAATCTACCCAACTTAAAAGAATTTTATCCTCGAAATTAAAATATGGCATAATTTGCTAAATCCTTCACAATCGTATATACGGCAAGTCAATCGCAATCTCTTCCAAAAATTTAAATAACAAAATCTATTTAAATCTATCGCAATCACTTCAAAACTAAAATAATCATTGTTCAAATCAAAATTTAACCAATCATAATCTCTTCTCGATTTTTAAATAATCAACATCCAAATCTAATTCAAATCTATATAACATCCCACATTAAAATTTATATCATAATTTCCAACTATCATAATTTCCTCTAGACTTTGAACAATACACAATTCTAATCAAATCTTATTCCTATTCTCAACTTAAGAACTTCGTACTCTTCAAATTTTAAATTCAATTTCTATCATCAACATTCCAAATAGATGATCCAACAATCAACATTCAACTTTTAATTCAAATCATCAAATTATAAAATTTTAAATCTAATTCACCAATTGTTCAAGTCTAAGATTCTATATTTATTTTCAAAATTCAAATCGATGATTGAACCTTCAATATTCAAAATTTAAATCATGTACTCAAAGTATAAATATTTGGTCTGCAATATCAAGATTTCAAAATTTATTAAATCCTCATCATCTTAATCATTCTTCTAAAAAATTTTAAAATTAAAATGACTTAATCTCTCAATCTAATCTTACTTGATCACAATCTAAAAGAAATTTACCTCAAGTTAACAATATAATTTTTACCCAACTTAGAATTTACCCATCTATCACATAAGGCTATATATTTAAGAAAAATATTCCTTAAATTATTTAATCGTGTTATTCAATCCTCAAAATTTTTTAACCCACAAAATATCTCACATGTGATGTGCCCTTAATTACAAAAATAGTCACCAAGTAATATGATTGGCCTATGGGGTATATCTAGTACTCTCCGTGTATCAAACTTATACCAAGCATGAGATTTCGTCTTTCCGAAATAGGGGAAGATGAAAAATAACAATAAATGATTCAAGGGGAAGGCGATAGAATACAAGTATGGGGTTCCAGGCGATTAAAGAATTCAAAAGGGAGTTGTCATGGCAGCTGTGGATTAAAATCATATTTTGCTAAATTTCTATTCGTATATCAGAACAGTTATGTACCTAATATGATATGCTCTGACCTGTCTAGAGGGCAAGTAGATTCGTCTAACATGCTAAGTCAACTATATCTCAATCCACGTAAAGTAGTATTGCGAAGAGCGAACCAAGCACACTAAGGTTAGGTAGACCATAATACACTGATTCTGATTTAGACAATGTATTAGTGTGGAACCTAATAATACATATTTTATGAACAAGCTCGATAAAGAATAAGCTTGTAAAACTAGGCTGTAACAGCAGCATAAGTCGACGTAGTTCAGAAAATATAAGTACGCTGGATTATGATGAAAGAAGGTATAAAATAATTCAAGTTCACCAAGAAGATGTGACTCGTCCGGTGTTGTGCCTCTACAGTTGCCATACTAACTTCTTGTCTAAGTCTCTAGTCGACCAAATGGGGGTATGGGCCTTTAAGTTCTACAGTCTGGATAAACACTATCTTCCTATGGTAGCCTATAGTTGGTGTCATTCAATTATACTTCGTTAATGGGTCAAAAAGACTATTTTATACTAGGTTATGAGGCATACTATCCAACTTAAAAGAATTTAACTAATAGTATAATTGCCTTAAGGGGAATGTACAAATTAACCTTGTCCTTATAAATAAGGTAGAAACTCTTGTTAGGGTATAAGAGGGAAAGATCTTGGTACCTATTAGGGTATCCTATTGCATTATATAGGTAATGGTCATCTTAAGTCTTAATCATAGTGCTTATAGAACAAAAAGTGTTAATATTAAGAATGGAGAAGTTACTGCTCTCAAGTGAAAGAGGATATAACCTATATGGAGATATATGGAAGAGATTACTTGATTTGCAACTAAAGGATAATCCTAAAATCATAATCTAAATGAACATCTTAAACTATCAAGTTCTAACTACTAAGCACATAATTTTAAAATTCAAGATTAACAACTATAATCCTAGCAAACTATATATCCTAACATAAAAGAAATTACTTGGCCTACAATCAGAACGGTTAGGTGGCACGAATTGAAAGATGAAGAAAAAATTTTAGTCGTCGCACAAATAACGAGCGTTAAGGTTTCGGAGAAACAAAATAGGAAATTAAATAGAGAGACTCTTGATAATGTCATGGTTTCCTAAGGAAATGTGGTATGCTAATCTCTGTGTTCGAGGTATGATCAAGAAAAACATTCTATTCATTCCTCTTGGTTTCCTAAGGTACTGTTCTGCTAGTATCAAGACAAGAAACTAGATTTATTGTAAACCCCAGATTTTTTTCAAAATTTTAAAATCTGGATTTTTCACAATTTTCTGGAATTTTCTGGAATTTTTCTGTTTTTAAAAACAGGGTTTTAATTATTCAATAATTTTTAAATGATAATAAATAATATTAAAATATTATGGAAATAATATTTTTGGGTATAAAATAAAAAACTGGACTTAGGGCAATTTTTCTGAAATTTATCGGGCCCCGGACCTATTTTTAAAACACCTAAAACTATTTATTTATTTGTTTATTTATTTATTTATTACTGATTTTAATTATTATTATTATTATTATTTTTAAAAATAAACCCAAACCTGAGCCCGGCCCGGCCCATTGGGCCCAAACCGGGCCCAGCCCCAACCCGGCCCAGCCCCTGCCTAGCGGGTCGGGTCGGATCCGCCCGCCCGAACCCGACCCGACCCGGCGCCCGTCTCCCCTACGATCCCTCTCCCCCGCGCCCCGCTCGGCCCGCAACCGCCCCGCCCGCGCTTCCCGGCCGCCCGCCCGCGTCTCCCGGCCTCCCCTCCGCTCCGTTCGGGCCATGACGCCCCCTCCTCCGCCTCGCCCGGCCCCTCTCCCCCTGCCGACTCCTATTTAATCCCCCTCCCTCTTCCCTCTCCGGCCACACCGCCCCAGCCCCGGCTCCGTCGACCTCCGCCCGCAGCCGCCACCCGCCGTGGCCTCGCCCCGCCGTGCGGACCCCCAACTCCTCCTCCTCCGATCTTCCTCCTCCCCTCGTCGACGCAGCCGGCCGCAGCAGCAGCAGCTCCCCGCTGCCCAGCCGCCGTCGACGCAGCCAGCGCCGCCGCGAGCCTGCCGCCACCTCCCCGCGTGCCCCCGGGCCCCCTCCGCCTCAGCCTGGCCGCCCAGCCGCCGCCCTCCGCCGGCCAGCGTGCCCTAACCCTAACCCTAGTTTTCGATTTTGTATCCGACACGTGTCGGACACGTGTCGGACACGATTCGGACCCCGGTTTTTGGGTCCCGTTCAGGTGCGTGTATCTTCTTGCTCGTAGCTCAGATTTCAATTCCGTAAATTGCGTTGCGAAGCCCGTATGACCCTCTCGGTGCCCGGACAAACCGTTCGGGGCATCGCGTCCTGTGGTGATCGCACACCGCGATCCAAAAACAGGAAAAACCAGACCCTAGTTTACCCCAAAACTGGGTACGCCCCGCCAAACGGGACGACTTGGTCGCATGTGGTCTTCACAGATACGTGCGCGTCGTCGATACGGACGTGTGGGATTTCGCAGAAGTCGATTCGGGTGTGCGTGCACACCGGGATCAACGCGTATCCGCGGACATCGTCCCGTATCCGTACTTTCTGGAACGTGTCCTAACTTTGTGTACACACGTCGGATCGAGACAAAACTTGTGCCATCGGACTCGTAGCAATACGCTGGTCCTGTGGGTCAAGTTTGGTTCGATTCTGAGAACGTTGACGAAATCGCGTGTTGTGGGCCCCACAGGCCCCGCTCGACGGGCGATTTTGTGATCGGCTCATCGAAATCCAATTCTGGAAGTTCCGTTGGGTTCATATCATCGTTCCTGAATTGTTGACACTAAGTTTGGTGAATTTGGAGACCTTTGATCCGGACACGTTTTTCGGTGCAAAGCGGGCCCACTTGTGGACCCCGTTCTAACCCGAAATTGCCGTTTTTGTCCTTGTCTCCAAATTGGACTCAAGGACAGGCATTTTTAGCTGATTGATATTTTCTGGATCTGATGGTGATGTTTGTTTCAGCAACCGGAGTACCGCCTGTAAATCCAACTGAAGTCAGAGCCAAAATCAGAGCCGGAACCACAGGCAAGTGTACCTTGCCAAACCCTGCAGCTTGCTAATTATTTTTTGGACTTAATTATACATTAGTGGGCAAGTAAAACTTGCCAAGTCTCAATAATTCTTGACATAGTATTTTACTTGATTTCTTGTGGAATTAATTGTAAACTTGTTTTAACTGATTACCCTAGGAAACGGGTGACGTGCTTAGTGTCCGATCCTAGTCGGGTGCCAACCCCGTACACGGAGTTATGTAACGTCACATAGAGATGGATATCGAGACCCGATAACTCTCGTACTTGTCTTATCAAGTACACCAGAACCCAGGACACTTGATACTATTCATGAGACAGAGTCTTCCTGAGACATTCAAGGTGATTCTGTATAGGATACATGTTTTATGACATAGACATTACTTTCATAGACATTTGATTCATAGCTATCAGACTTGCTGCATTAGTTATAATCGTGCGGGACATGGACATGAGGTATCGTGGACATGAGATGTGGGATTACATTGGGTGGGGAGAGACACACAGGCTACAGGCTGATCTCATTATATATAACACATAGTATATTTCATAGTATAATTCATAGTTATTGCTGCTACCGGCTCCCCGACACAGAGCTTGTAGTGGCTTCAGCCTGAGTTCTAGTGATGCTCTCAACTTGCATATCACATAAGTTGGTTACATAGCTTACCCTCTTGTTTATTTATCTGCCGCACTGCATTTATTTTGGCTTGTATTTTCTGTACCTTGCTGTCCCCTGAGGACCTGGATCCGGATTATGTCCCCAGGAATAGCTGAAGAAAACTACCCCGAGGTGTACGGTACAGGAGCACTCCTTGGAGCAGAACCAGGAACAGAGGACGAGATAGTGGCAGAAGATTTCTCCTGAGCACCGGCTTCATCTACACAGTATTTCCATTTTCAGTATTTTATTTCTGTCTATTCTCATTAAGTGTAACAGACTAATTCTCGGATTGTTTCCCAAGATAAGCTTATTTGATATTGCTCATTTATTTCCATTACATTATTTTCTGGCATTACTCTGTGTTATTCTGTGGATGAGATTAGAAATACCTGAGACTTGTAACATTTTACTGCTAGACTACAGCTTAAGCATGCCCTGATGGATCCATTAAATTGGGTTGTCCATCGGTGCGTGCTGCTGGCCATTGCTCACGTGCTCAGTCCCTCGGCATTTTGGGACTGGGGCGTGACATGGTTTTTGTGGTGGCCCATGCAGGTCTACGACTAAATTGTTCGGTTTCAACTTAGGGACCGAACAGGCCTGCAATAAGAATAGGATAAGTTTTTGGGATCTCATCCACTTGCTTGAATCATTTTTGATATCTGTATCGTATTCGAACTAATTTTGACTTGCATCTTGCCTTGATTCCTGTGTGACTCTTATTGTTTATTTTGGATACAGGAAAATAGACCCACAAGAATGCATCGAGACTCCCGTCGGAACACCACAAGCTACAGGTGTCACCTATGACGACGAAGTGACACCAGTCGGAGGAGTTCCCTCAACTCAACAAAGCCAGTAGGCAGGTCAACCTACCTCCCGATTCCGACGCGATAATATTCTACCTCCGCCGTAGTTCGTTCCACCAACGCCCGTACTCCTACAAGGACAGCCAATTGACGGGCAGCAGATATTCCAAATGATCTACGCGATGATGCAAGCTCAGCAACAAGTCCAACACGAGGCTCAGCGTCGCGAAGCTAACTTCTGGAGGGACAACATCGTAACTGCACTGGAGCAGGCCAACTTACCAGCTCGACGGCCATCTACAGGCTCAATTACTGACTTCCGCCAACTGAAGCCCCGCACTTTTTCTGGCAAAGAGGAGCCCACAGAAGTTCATGAGTGGCTCACCAACATACGGCATCAACTTGAAGCAGCTGAGCTTCCACGGGAACGCTGGATGACGGCCGTCCGAATGCAGTTGACAGGCAACGCTCACCACTGGTGGTTGTCTGAGGAGGCACGACTCGGACCAGACCGAGTCACTTGGGAGGAGTTCTCCAGATTCTTCCAAGAGATGTATATTCCGGCTATCGCTCGATCAGAACTGCGGGACAAATTCAATCGCCTCACCCAGGACTCTATGACGGTGGAAGAATACAACGCAGAATTTATTCGTCTGAGCCGCTTCGCCCCAACCCTGATCCCGACAGAGGAAGAGAAGGCCGAGAAGTTCTTCGACGGACTGAACTTCGAGCTACATAGACTCATCGGATCTGTCGCACCTACCTCATACTCAGACGTTCTCACTGCAGCCCGACGCATGGAACGCGTCACCAGGAGGGAGTCTCGCCACAAGCAGCCAATCACCTCAGCACCAGACAGAACATCATCGGGAGAATCTGCAAAGAGATCTCACACGCACCAGCCACCCAGGACAGCTTCGCAGACCCTTCCTACCTGTCACTACTGCGGCAAGATAGGCCATGTCGAGAGGGACTGCAGACGCAAGTTGGGATTATGCCTGATTTGCGGCACCAATCAACACATAGCCAAGGACTGTCCCCAGCATCGAGATGGAGCACCAAGGGCAAACCAACCAGCTTTGCCAGCACCGAGGCCACCTCTGGCACCTCAGGCGACACTCTTCCAGCAAGCCCAACAGCAGCAGAGGAATCCACCACAAGGACGAGGACATGCTTATGCGATGACTGTGCAGGACGCTGATGCGAGTAAGTGATTCGTAGTTATCCGTTTCTAGTCTTGTTGTAGTTCGTGCCTATTAGTTCGTGACCTCAGCCCCAACCTAGTAAATTGTAACTTGTTAATAATAACCTAGTTTTCATAAAAATTGTAGATCTTTTTTCTTAACTAGATTTTCTCTGGAAGTGCACAACTTTCAATGTTAGAAAAACGGTATTTCCCTAAGTATCTTGTGATATATTTTCAAACGATGCTTGCGACCGCGTCATCTCTGTTGACCGGTTATTCTTTGATTGCGAGGACGCAATCCTCTTAAGGCGGGTAGATTGTAAACCCTTGATTTTTTTCAAAATTTTAAAATATGGATTTTTCACAATTTTCTGGAATTTTCTGGGAATTTTCTGTTTTTTAAAAATAGGGTTTTAATTATTCAATGATTTTTAAATGATAATAAATAATATTAAAATATTATGGAAATAATATTTTTGGGTGTAAAATAAAAAACTGGACTTAGGGCAATTTTTCTGGAATTTATCGGGCCCCGGACCTATTTTTAAAAAACCTAAAACTATTTTTTTATTTTTTTATTTATTACTGATTTTAATTATTATTATTATTATTTTTTAAAAATAAACCCAAACCTGAGCCCGGTCCGGCCCATTGGGCCCAAACCGGGCCCAGCCCCAACCCGGCCCAGCCCCTGCCTAGCGGGTCGGGTCGGATCCGCCAGCCCGAACCCGACCCGACCCGGCGCCCGTCTCCCCCACGATCCCTCTCCCCCGCGCCCCGCTCGGCCCGCAACCGCCCCGCCCGCGCTTTCCGCCTGCCCGCCCGCTTCTCCCGGCCTCCCCTCCGCTCCGCTCGGGCCACGACGCCCCTCCTCCGCCTCGCCCGGCCCCTCTCCCCCTGCCGACTCCTATTTAATCCCCCTCCCTCTTCCCTCTCCGGCCACACCGCCCTAGCCCCCGCTCCGTCGACCTCCGCTCGCAGCCGCCACCCGCCGTGGCCTCGCCCCGCCGTGCGGACCCCCAACTCCTCCTCCTCCGATCTTCCTCCTCCCCTCGTCGACGCAGCCGGCCGCAGCAGAAGCAGCTCCCCGCTGCCCAGCCGCCGTCGACGCAGCCAGCGCCGCCGCGAGCCGGCCGTCGCCTCGCCGCGTGCCCCCGGGCCCCCTCCGCCTCAGCCTGGCCGCCCAGCCGCCACCCTCCGTAGGCCAGCGTGCCCTAACCCTAACCCTAGTTTTCGATTTTGTATCCGACACGTGTCGGACACGTGTCGGACACTATTCGGACCCCGGTTTTCGGGTCCCGTTCAGGTGCGTGTATCTTCTTGCTCGTAGCTCGGATTTCGATTCCGTAAATTGCGTTGTGAAGCCCGTATGACCCTCTCGGTGTCAGGATAAACCGTTCGGGGCATCGCGTCTTGTGGTGATCGCACACCGCGATCCAAAAATAGAAAAAACCAGACCCTGTTTCACCCCGGAACTGGGTACGCCCCGCCAAACGGGACGACTTGGTCGCGTGCGGTCTTCACAGATACGTGCGCGTCGTCGATACGGACGTGTGGGATTTCGCAGAAGTCGATTCAGGTGTGCGTGCACACCGGGATCAACGCGTATCCGCGGACATCGTCCCGTATCCGTACTTTCTGGAACGCGCCCTAACTTTGTGTACACACGTCGGATCGAGACAAAACTTGTGCCATCGGACTCGTAGCAATACGCTGGTCCTGTGGGTCAAGTTTGGTTCGATTCTGAGAACGTTGACGAAATCGCGTGTCGTGGGCCCCACAGGCCCCGCTCGACGGGCGATTTTGTGATCGGCTCATCGGAATCCAATTCTGGAAGTTCCGTTGGGTTTGTATCATCGTTCCTGACCTGTTGACACTAAGTTTGGTGAATTTGGAGACCTTTGATCCAGACACGTTTTTCGGTGCAAAGCGGGTCCACCTGTGGACCCCGTTCTGACCCGAAATTGCCGTTTTTGTCCTTGTCTCCAAATTGGACTCAAGGACAGGCGTTTCTAGCTGATTGATATTTTCTGGATCCGATGGTGATGTTTGTTTCAGCAACCGGAGTACCGCCTGCAAATCCAACTGAAGTCAGAGCCGAAATCAGAGCCGGAACCACAGGCAAGTGTACCTTGCCAAACCCTGCAGCTTGCTAATTATTTTCTGGACTTAATTATGCATTAGTGGGCAAGTAAAACTTGCCAAGTCTCAGTAATTCTTGACATAATATTTTACTTGATTTCTTGTGGAATTAATTATAAACTTGTTTTAACTGCTTACCCTAGGAAACAGGTGACGTGCTTAGTGTCCGATCCTAGTCGGGTGCCAACCCCGTACGCGGAGTTGTGTAACGTCACATAGAGATGGATATCGAGACCCGATAACTCTCGTACTTGTCTTATCAAGTACACCAGAACCCAGGACACTTGACACTATTCATGAGACAGAGTCTTCCTGAGACATTCAAGGTGATTCTGTATAGGATACATGTTTTATGACATAGATATTACATTCATAGACATTTGATTCATAGCTATCAGACTTGCTACATTAGTTATAATCGTGTGTGACATGGACATGAGGCATCGTGGACATAAGACGTGGGATTACATTGGGTGGGGAGAGACACACAGGCTACAGGCTGATCTCATTATATATAACACATAGTATATTTCATAGTATAATTCATAGTTATTGCTGCTACCGGCTCCCCGACACAGAGCTTGTAGTGGCTTCAGCCTGAGTTCTAGTGATGCTCTCAACTTGCATATCACATAAGTTGGTTACATAGCTTACCCTCTTGTTTATTTATCTGCCGCACTGCATTTATTTTGGCTTGTATTTTCTGTACCTTGCTGTCCCCTGAGGACCTGGATCCGGATTATGTTCCCAGGAATAGCTGAAGAAAACTACCCCGAGGTGTACGGTACATGAGCACTCCTTGGAGCAGAACCAGGAACAGAGGACGAGATAGTGGCAGAAGATTTCTCCTGAGCACCGGCTTCATCTACATAGTATTTCCATTTTCAGTATTTTATTTCTGTCTATTCTCATTAAGTGTAACAGACTAATTCTCGGATTGTTTCCCGAGATAAGCTTATTTGATATTGCTCATTTATTTTCATTGCATTATTTTCTGGCATTACTCTATGTTATTCTGTGGATGAGATTAGAAATACCTGAGACTTGTAATATTTTACTGCTAGACTACAGCTTAAGCATGCCCTGATGGATCCATTAAATTGGGTTGTCCATCGGTGCGTGCTGCTGGCCATTGCTCACGTGCTCAGTCCCTCGGCATTTTGGGACTGGGGCGTGACATTTATAGTTCTCTAATACTATCTTACTATGAAAGTTAGGTTTAGTCCTAATATTCAATATTTCTATTGGTTTCTCAATACTAGGGTTAAACAATATGGTCAAATTTCTAACTAACCCTAGTAGTGTCTATACTGCTCTCAAGTCCTTCATAAATATATCAAGGGATAATGGTCAATTAATCTATAGGTATGGGATGCTAGGGTTCATTAGGTATTCTAATCTTAGTGATGTGTCAATATTCTAGTTGTATTCTTAATAGGAATGTTATCCTAATTATCATCCTAACAATCACCAGCGATACCTACATGAATTAGAGGCACTCAACAAAAAATGCCTCCTAGCTCAACAACATATTGAGCTATATCAAGCTCGGGTTTTTGGCGCCTTCAATAAGAAAGTGAAGGAAAGGACTTTCCAATTCGGCGATCTTGTTCTAGCAATGAGAAGACCAATGACCATGACCCACAAAAAAGCAGGAAAATTCTAACCCAAGTGGGAAGGTCCTTTTGTGGTAGAGACAGTCTACTACAGTGGCACATACATGTTAGCTAAACCTAACGGTGACTTGCTCATGATGCCAATCAACGACAAGTTCCTAAAGAAATACTATGCCTAAAGCTTGGCATGAAAAAAAAACCTAGAAAAAGGACATGAAAGTGTACTACTTACAACCAATTTGTAGCATACAGATAAATCTGTTATCCGTACCCAAGAGTCCCGAGTGCGCAATGGATAACGGATCCATAAAAATCCTTTAAGGAAATATGTTACACGTCCATATCACCTCTGAACTATAAGTTGTTATTTCTGTCAAAGAAGACAGTCACGTCCATATTACCTCTTACTCGCCCCTTTTGATTGGTATCTCCACCAAATCTCTACAAAGCAAGTAGTTCACCTATGAACTATAAGTTATTCGTATTCCCCAAGAAAAGAAGGCAGTTACATCCATACTACATCTGACTCGTTGCCTGATCTATTGGACATATACTATAGTATCCCTACCATCGCAGATGGTATCCCCCACCAAACTTCCTTAATGGGACTAATCTAACCTATCACGTCTATATTACCTCTGATAGGGCTTGGCATTATCACCATTATGACGTACCACGTCTATATTACCTCTGGTATAGTACTCATAAACCGCGATATCTATAGCAATGAGAAAAGTTCTAAACATGAAGGGAGGTAAAATTTTTATTCAAGATCATGAGTACATATGGAAGTCCATTACATTTAAGGAGTTTTCATTAATATTCAAGATCATGGGTATATTTAAAAATAAGGGGACCCCCGCTATGCTGTTTCTGGTAGCAACGTGTATAAAACCGGCAGCTCAACGTATTCTGGGTTATCACATCAGCAAACTCTTCATTGCGAGAAAAGAATCAATACCGATAGATAGCAAGGGAGCTCGTAATACAGAGCTGAGCTGCTGTAGGTCCAAATCTGTCATTGAAAGGATGCGACTAGAAATCCCTATTGGGATAACTAGCCCCACCGCTGCCACTCAGATAGGCCGTCAGGACTCCACCCGAGATCCATCCAACACATCCTGGCCGCATACGAAGATAAGATACAGTGAGCTAGGTTGGAAGATCGCAAACAATCCTCCGGATAATATGCCTGTTCACCATGAACAACGTTGACTATGATATCCTTCCATGCTCCATCATATTCAGAGCAGTCCGAGATAGTTCCTGCATAAAAGAACACACCAAAGTCAGAATGATTGCAAGATCGTACAAAAGCGGCATCTGTGTCATGCGCCAAGCAGTATATCAGCCAGAGAAGCTGCACACAAGCATCATCAGTGTTACGTGCATCAGTGTTGAGGCACTCTATCGCCATAGTGCCAAGGTGGCTGCCGTAATGCAGAGGCCAATATTCCCCGCTGCGGGATCGCGTATCAAATTTTGGCGCATGCCTCAGATGCGTGTCCAAGGACAACTTTACCCATGCTGCCAAGAAATAATCCTTGCCATCAGCGCATCTTCAAGACAAAGCCCTTCGGCTACGACCAGGTGCATCCGGCTGAGAGATTCATACAGTGCCCGAGTAACCCAGAAAATAGTTCTCTATACCTTCACTGACGGCCGATAGGTAATCTACCGTCAGAGGGAGAGGGTCGACGAACTGCTCGATTGGCCTCCCCGTGCTCAATTGCAATAGAAACATGAGGAGAAGAGAGAAATACTTTTCCCTCTATTTATAGCAGGTAAGCCATTAATGCTAGGCGCTGAAATCGCAGGATGAACCTAAGGGTCAAAGAATGAATCTTCTCTCCAGTCCACTGTGCCCAACAGTTCAAAGCGCCTAGAAGTCCGCTGCGCTTAGCCATACTACTCCATGAGCCCAACAACCATATTCGCCAAACATCGTGCTGCATTGAAGGAAAAATACTCTTTGAATGCGCCAAACATAAGGAGTCTTATACATGTGTGCCAACGTAGTTGTTGTACTTATATCCTCCATGCTTCTGTTCAAAGTATTCTGAACTTAAAACTTATAAAGTTTCAGTTCAGAAACTTTGAAGGGGGTCTTGTAGAAGAATAGAAAATCTTCTCTATGCGCCCTAGAGACCTTGCTCTATGCGCCATAATAATGCGCCTCAGTAGTCTAACTCCTTGTGCCTCACAGGCTCTGGCCAATGCGCCAACATTCTAAATGGAGTCTCATGCCCCCGCAGTGCCATGCGCCCTCCTACATATAGGTGTCTCATGTGTCCGCAGTGCCATGCACCCACCTAAATCTAGGTGTCTCATGTTCTCGCACTGCCATGCGCCCCTATGTATCTAAGTATATCATGTGCCCGTAGTGCCATGCGCTATTATGATTTGGCCAACTCTCATATGATCACAGTGTCATGCGCCATGCAATTCACGTACATGCGCCTACGTGATACCTTGTTGAAGGCTATAAATAGTGGATATTTTTCCCCATATACAAAGCATCGAGAGATCCATATACCCACACGTAAAAGAAAGAGAAAGAAGAGCTAGCCGCCTCTACAAGAGATGGAGACAGAGGGCCGTCGAAGCCTCGTCGAGCCCCCTTGGTCCCAGATCGTCAACGGAGTAAGGAGCCGCTGCAGTGCTCGATCTCCACCGTCACACTTATCCTAGATCTTTTGTACTTATATTCTCTTGTATAGGGTTTCTCTTGTACTCTTTATAAATTTACAAATAAATAAAAGAAAATTACTTATTATTTTTTCGATGTCGACAAGAAATAATACAATCACAACCAAGGCTAATTTCTTTATATCGGCCAATCACTTGTACGGCTTTCTATTTATGGAGTCTGAGGTTATCTCAGAAATAATACATATTATGTATCCTCAGATCACGTAATTGTCGAACATGAGCTAACCGAGCCAAAATAAAGGAATATACATGTACTTCACTGATGCACCAGTTTTCTGCTGGGCCACTACAAAAAATCATGGTATTAGCGGTTCCAGTGCTCCAATAGGAAGACAATGGCTCAGCACTATTTATAATAGGTCAGATACTGCACTCCACTAAGGCGGATGATATACAGTATCTGTGGTGGCCAGAACTATCACTACATGCACCCGATATAGGAGCACGGGTACGTGGGTACATCCAGCCTATGCCGCAACATAGGCGGTAGAACACTGTCTAGGTCAATAATACTATCTAAGAATATCTTACAATATATATAATGTCCTGTCAAGATATCTCAACTCCCAAATGGAGGACAATATGATAATATGATAATATGATAACGGTAAACAATACTCAATCACAATAACAACTAGAGGAAGGTATTGCACGATGTGGATTAGAAGGAAAGAAATAAGTCATAATACATCACAAGTCCAAGTATAATCTCAACACAAGACATCAAATAATAATTCAATGCCAAAGTCTAACTGACATATACAATATCATGGATAAAGAGGTCATTCACTTGACTGCTCTCTCTCCCCTCGCGCGTGTGTATACTGCCTCATCAACTGCTAGTACTAACTCAACCGGCTCTATGGGTGATAACTTAACTGGCTCGTCATCCTGTGGCCCTAGTGCGTAGGACACCTGACATCTAATGAATCATCTGAAAAATATATCCAGTCATGATTAAAGTAAAGTACAACCCAAATAGTAGTTCCAATAATTGACAAAAACTATGAAACCATAATAGCAATGAAAATAAATGATGGAAGTAACTAAACTAACATATATCACAAGAAGAAGCATCATGGTAAATAATGGCAAGAATTGAGAATAATATTGTGAGGAACAATAATGTAATGAACTGGAATAAAGGAAATAATGTATATAAATGTGCCTTAAAATATTAGTAAGATAATGTGATCGACTTGGGCCTAACACGGGCTATATGTAAAAGGTGAGCTAGTGTGATCATGCGTAAGTTACATAATCTGCTAACTATCACGGGCTACACTAAATCATGGGCTATAAGGTATGATCACATATCCACTAATACTTTTTCAACCCCCGACTAGTATAAGGATCCAAATCATGACATGTTATAACACGTATATCACAACGCACGGTCTATAATATCATGCATTATGATCATGGTCTATATAATTAATAAGATATCCCGGTAATCACTGAGTAATCACGAAAAATGATACGGCAATCACTGAGTAACCACGACAATAATATCTCATGACCAAGATCCACGTATACCAATCCGTGAAATCATCGTATCAAGAATCAAATATCTTAATACTAAATACATAAAACATAGAGGCTATCAAATAAGAAAACTATCAAAGAATATACTCGCTTGTGAACCTGAACAAATGGTACATCTCGGTGTCCGAGCTGGTGTCACACGCACATATATATGAATGATATGTCAAAGGGGGGTAATAAAGTGATAATGAACTAAAATGCATTAAGCATGCTCTTCTAGGCCATTTCCAGTTAAACATGCTCTTCTAAGTTAAATAGTCTATATTGGCCACTAACTAGCTAAGACTAGTTTATACTATCTGTACTAGGTCATTACCTTATGTTCGTAACTTATATTTACAATATCTAGTTACAACTTGGTATCATGGATACCTATCTACACTTATTAATATCCTATTATTAACTAGGATCTAGTATTACCTTAGTGTATAGTTATACCTTAATATCTTAGTATAACCCATTACCTAGATATATATATGACCACTACCCAATACTTTATATATATTCCTAGGCTTATAACTCATACTCCTCAACTAGATACTCTAGTACCTCATTCATTCTTATAACTTGAACTTACCCTCACACAATACCACTCCCAACCTTACCATGCTCTTACTGTACACAAGCATTATTATTTGCACTCGACCAAAAACTAGACTGATACCTTATTATCAGTCCCCCCTCCAAAGCTGATGTTGCTTCAACTGATAACCCATCACTCACTTCATTGGAAGCACAGTGATGCACACACAGTCCCAGTATTTGCCCCCCTTACTTACCTATCATCTACACCTACTATGAAGGCAAGTTGCAGTTGCAATCTTAGTCCTAACAGTGTAGTTGCACTTCCCCACAGCCGTGTTTCTTATTACTTCTGTTGTTGGTACTTCTCGAGCACCCAAAGCTACTGCCTAGCCTGCAATAACCCTCCTAAAGGCCCTCAACTCGACCACATTAGCAGTTACTTCAACTGTTACAGATTTTGTGCTGCTAATGATACTCTCTTACTAATACCTTGCTATTATACTATACCCGACTTCCCCCTTATAATCTGGACTGCTACAGAGCAGCCCCCATGCATTGTGGTACATCAGCACTATTGTGCACTTACTGCATACAAATGTAGGTCCCCTTGCTCTTTTTACTCCCTATCAAAGAATTCTCTACTTCCTTACACACTAACACATATACTAACACTCATAAATACCTGCTACTGCTGCTGCTTATGTTGCTCCTCTTGACAGTTTACACAACTACTGTGTACTGGAACCCGATCCCCCATCTAATCTACGGCTGCTATTACCAACTCATTGCAATCACACATCTACATATGTAACTAGCAATGCACACACACACACACACACACACACACACACACACACATAACACACACACACACACACACACACACACACACATATATATATATATATATATATATATATATATATATATATAACATACCCCACACTAGAAGTATTAACCCAAATACTTGCCATGCATAGTGTGATACTCTAGGATGCGTTCTTAAATGAGATACCAAAACCCCCAATTCTCTATAATTAACAACAATACACATCAATTACATAAAATGATAACTAATGTGACTATTTATAATAGAAATTGAAGAGTAATTATACAAATCACCCAAAATGAGCCCCGTATCATACCATATCACAAAATACTATGATACGCTATACTCGTATCCAATTGTGGACACGTACCTAGTCCCATAACCCTGATCTAAGTTTAATTAGATCTCATTGGTCTCATCACACACTTGATGTGTCAATCTCAAAATCTCCCCTAATTTGACATAAATTACCATGTAGATTCCACAATACAAGTCATATGAACCTAGCTCTTGATCCTATGGGTAACCTTAGGCCAAGAGATGATTTCTAATGGTTAAATACATGAATTAGAGTCTAATTTGAGGGTGGATTCAGAATTTATCTATTGGAAGATAGATTTCCAATGAAAAGCTCAATGGATACAATTATGACATAATTCTCATTGTCAATTCCTTCTCCTTTAAGTGCTCCTTGCAATCCAAGCTCCAATGCTTCTTAGATGATAAAATTGAGAGAAAATGTGTGTGAATTAGGTTGAATATTACGGAGGGATGACGTGAATTGGGGAAGAACTAAATTGAAAATCTAGAATTAAATAAAATAAAGAGAAGATAGAGAGAGTGAGAACCCCCTATATGTGGCTGCCCCCTCTTTCCCCTTTCTCAAGCAACAATAATTTCCTAATGTACCCCCACTAGTTAATTATGAGGAATAATTAGGAAGGGCTATATTGGAAAGTCTCTAAACTATTGTAAATTAATCTAATCTCCTTAATTAATTAAAGGAAATGTCTAATTTGGCCTAGTCTAATATTGGGCTCAATATGTCATGACAATCCAATAGGTCCACTAATGACAAGTCTAAATAAATATAGGCTAGTCCACTAACAATTAATTAAATATCACAACTCAATATAATTAATTAGTAGCACATAATATAAATATTGAATCACTAATAATAAATATAATAAATAACCAAAATTCCCTCATCTAAAAATATGGTAGTGACAAGTCTACCCTCCTTAGAAAATTTTATCCTCAAAATTCAAGGAAGAACTAATACTACAACAAGTAATTACAGCAAGCAAGAAAGAACGATTCATCAAGGGTCAAAGATATAAGGGTATCGCTCGCATATCTCGGCTTCCCTCTCCCAGGTAGACTCTCCAGGAGAGTGAGTCCTCCATGCGACGCACACCAAAGGAATCGTATGATTTTGCAACACCTTCTTCCTGTGATCCAGAATCTCCACTGGATGCTCTGGGTAGCTGAGAGTTGGATTCACCTTAATCTCTGAGTGATCCAATATGTGACTAGGATCTCCCTCTAGTGCATGTAGCAAGTCTAGTCTGTAGGCCACTGCACCGACCCTCGCAAGAATACCGAAGAGTCCGATGTACCATGGACTAAGCTTTTTGCCTCCACCAAAACGAATTGTGCCCCATATTGGAGAAATTCACAGAAATACCAGATCGTTATCCTAGAAAAAAACAAAGTCTTAACACCAAACCTAAAACAAAACAATCACAATAAAGCAAAAAAAATCTATACCTCAAACTCCAAAGGTCTCCGGTGGCTATCGGCCCAATGCCGCTGTCTGTCCTGCTCCACCCGAAATCTATCCCTGATGATCTTCACCTTCTCATCTGTATCCACAATCATCTCCGATCCCAACAAGACTCTCTTACCAACATCATCCTAAGATAGAGGAGTGCGACATCTCTGTCAATATAAAGCCTCGAATGGTGACATATTGATACGGCCTAGTAGTTGTTGTTGTAAGCAAACTCTACCAGGTAAAGATGATCCTCCCAACAGTCTCTAAAATACATAACACATGTGCTAAGTATATCCTCAAGAGTCTGAATAGTCCTCTCCGACTATCCGTATATCTGGGGTGATATGTGGTACTGAACTTGAGCTGGGTGTGCCCAAGCTAACCTGCAAACTCTTCCAGAAGTGGGATATGAAGCGACTATCCCGATCTGAGACAATGCTCACAGAAACTCTGTGTAATCTGATAATCTGTCGCACATACGTCTCCGCTAGCTTCTCCGTAGACGTCCCTACTTTGTATAGAAAGATGTGGGCGGATTTGGACAACCTGTCTATGATGACCCAAAATCGCATATTTTTCTCTTGGAGAACACGAAATTCCTGAAACAAAATCTATAGTAACATACTCCTATTTCTACTCTGGAATGAGTAAAGGTTGAAGTAAACCACCTGGCCTCTATCTCTCCGCCTTTACCTGCTGGCGCACTAAATATATGGATACGAAGTGCGTCACCTTTCGCTTCAGACCATACCATCATATATGCTCCCTCAGATCTCTATACATCTTGTTGGCACCTGGATGTATAGAGTACTGCGATCGATGTGCCTCCTAAAGAACCTCCTCGTGCAACGTCCTACTTGGCAAACAATATAGTACCGTGCTGTAGTGATCCATCATCAATAATAGTTACGCTCCTCAGAGAGTCATCGTCATACGGCGTAGCTCGAATCATGTCCATCTGCTCTGATTGTATCTGCAGTCCCCACATCTGTATATTGACACCTGGTACCAGCACCTCCATACCCAAGCTCTCAAGATCGGCCAATAAATATATGTCTGTAGTCTAGCACATATGTCACGCCCCAGTCTCGCAGGGCCATTCATCCTCGCTTTGGTCCCTACGGAACCGATCGTCCTCGCACGGACGTGATGACATGTAAGCCTAAATTGCGCTTGCACAAGGTCAAAGCTTTGATACAAGGGCAAGTAAGCTATTCAATACTGAAGTAGCGACACATATATTACAGAAAAGTAAAGAACACAATGGCATATGAAAACAAGCTCTTTTATTGATATTCACAAGTGTTACAAGCGACGCATGGCCGAGCTTACAGTTTGCTTAAGCACTTTATCTCTCGATTACAATGACACCGTTCCATACATTATGTCCCTCTATACAAAAGCAACTCAAAGCAGACACAAACTTGATGCGGCTCAAGGCATCGACTCTAGATTTTTGGTTCCTTGGGATGAGGCATGACTATCGCTTCCTCGGACGGACAAGCACCTGAGAACAAGCAAACTGTTGGTGGGTCAGCACTTTTATAAGTACTGGTGAGTAAAAACAACTGAACAGAAGCTACACCCCCTGAAACCCACACTAAGTAATCATGTGGCAAAATATTGCATTACTAGTAATCTTGCTACTTTTACCTAAGTTCATTTCATGCTGCTCAGAACTATAGTCAGATTACATCTTTTGAAAACATAACTTTGAAACAGTTTAGCATATTCGATACTCAAGCATTCAAGAAACTATAAGGGACGGTGTTCTCATCGTGCAGTGCGCAACATGTATTGTGCAATCAATCTAACTCTTCGGGGCAAAGTTCTGTAGTGGACTGGATCATCTCAATTTACAGCAAACATTTAGTGGACTATCATTTCTTTCAAGCACACAAGCAAAAACATCTATACGATTTTGGTCCCCGAGAAACTCAAGAATGGTAGCGGTAATCCAGCTAACCAATGACTCACATTCTGATCCTATTAGTAGCTGTGACCGAGGTTCAGCTCTGCACTAATTGTCATTGTCTGACCGATGTAATGCATGAAGTAGTAACAGATAATCTCTACAATGCAGACAAAATGAACAAGCAGGCTTATGTATAAACTCATATTTCTTACCCCATAGCCGAACGATTATCCCTGCAGCAGACACACAAGTTAGCCACAATATGCATATGTACATAAACTTATGTATCAAACTTTGGTGTCAAAATGATAGGTATGCAATAAGGTAAACCTAGCTTGCGCCCTATCTATATGACGGTCCATGAGTTTCCCCATTATTAGACAATAATACCCCCCAAGATCCCGTAGGACCGGATATCAGGGTGCTCTCACAATCCCTTCCGGACCGACCGATTCCCAGTGCCCCAGAAACCGATCGAGTGACTATCACCTTGTGCACAAGTTGTCCGAGACCAATGCATGACAAGCAACATTCCAATAATATACACGAACATTCACATTCACATGCATATAACAATCTAATAGCACACCCCCCAAGATCCCGAAGGACCGAAACATCAGAGTGGACTATTAGACTCTTCTCTTTCATTCATTCAAGCAACACTTCTTTTCAACAATCTAATAGCACACCCCCTAAGATCCCGTAGGACCGGAATATCAGGGTGGACTATTAGACTATCTTTCACACTTATAACTTATAGCAGATCGATAGCAAAACGGGCAAGTGAAACATATAATGACAAGCACGGTTGATTTCATATCTAACTTGTAATAACTATCTCATTCTTAGCATATTACAAAGGGACTTATTCAAGTGATCCATTTACTTACTTTCTTAGCATAGCAATGGTTCGTTCGATAGTTGTGTCGGTGTTTCTAAGCATACAACATTTCTATCTTTCTTTTAGCATAGCAATGGTTCTATTTTATTTCTGACAAGCAATACATATTCTCTAGTTAGGCAGCAGATTCGTTTCAATGACAAGCTATGTGACTTCTCTTATTAGCATGCTGAATCGATTCTATTATTCTTCTTATGAAATAATCTTCTTAAGCAACAAGCATTCAAAAACACAGATTCATTATTAAGTCGTGCAAGAATCAGAGAATGCAGTTCTGCCCACTCATATTGATCAATCGGTCGGGAACTCTCCGAGAAGACTTTCGTTCGAGCAAGCAAGGCGATATCACTTGTACATAGCGCCTATGTGGAGTGGGGCGCTACATACTTACCTACCAACAAAGAGTTTCGTCCTCGAAACTCAAGGAGAAACTCACGAAAATATAGAGCAGCGATAGTCCTCATCCCTCACCATCCCAAATCAAAACTCAGCAATCCAGAAATCACAAATCACATCTCAAGCAACAAAAACAAATCCAGAAAACTTTTCTCGACAACTTTGAGAATATTTACAGACTCATTGTATGGAACATTAATTGTATCTCACATCAGGCACATCTCAGAGTTGGAGGAAACAAAATGGGCAAAGAATCGAGTCACTCTGATACCACTATGTCATACCCCGGTCCCGCAGGGCCGTTCGTCCTCACTTTGGTCCCTACGGAGCCGATCGTTCTCGCACGGGCGTGATGCCGTGCAAGCCTAAAGTGCGCTTGCATAAGGCCAAAGCTTTGATACAAGGGCAAGTAAGCTATTCAATACTGAAGCAGCGGCACACATATTGTAGAAAAGTAAAGAACACAATGACATATAAAAACAGGCTCTTTTATTGATATTCACAAGTGTTACAAGCGGCACATGGCCGAGGTTACACTTCGCTCAAGCACTCTATCTCTCGATTACAATGACACCGTTCCATAGATTATGTCCCTCTATACAAAAGCAACTCAAAGCAGGCACAAACTCGATGCGGCTCAAGGCATCGACTCCAGATTTTCGGTTCCTTGGGATGAGGCACGGCTATCGCTTCCTCGGATGGACAAGCACCTGAGAACAAGCAAACTGTTGGTGGTTCAGCACTTTTATAAGTACTGGTGAGTAAAAATAACTGAACAGAAGCTACACCCCCTGAAACCCACACTAAGTAATCATGTGGCAAAATATTGCATTACTAGTGATCTTGCTACTTTTACCTAAGTTTATTTCATGCAGCTCAGAACTATAGTCAGATTACATCTTTTGAAAACATAACTTTGAAATAGTTTAGCATATTTGATACTCAAGAATTCAAGCAACTATAAGGGACGGTGTTCTCATCGTGCAGTGCGCAGCATATATTGTGCAATTAATCTAACTCTTTGGGGCAAAGTTCTCTAGTGGACTGGATTATCTCAATTCACAGCAAACATTTAGTGGACTATTATTTCTTTCAAGCACACAAGCAAAAACATCTATACGATTTTGGTCCCCGAGAAACTCAGGATCGATAGCGGTAATCCACCTAACCAATGACTCACATTCTGATCCTATTAGCAGCTGTGACCGAGGTTCAGCTCTGCACTAATAGTCATTGTCTGACCGATGCAATGCATGAAGCAGTAACAGATAATCTCTATGATGCAGACAAAATGAACAAGCAGGCTTATGTATAAACTCATATTTTTTACCCCATAGCCGAACGGATATCCCTGCAGCAGACACACAAGTTAACCATAATATGCATATGCATAAACTTATGTATCAAACTTTGGTATCAAAATGATAGCTATGCAAGAAGGTAAACCTAGCATGCGCCCTATCTATATGACGGTCCATGAGTTTCCACATTATTGGACAATAACACCCCCCAAGACCCCGTAGGACCGGACCTCAGGGTGCTCTCACAATCCCTTCTGGACCGACCGATTCCCAGTGCCCCAGAAACCGATCGAGAGACTATCACCTTGTGCACAAGTTGTCCGAGACCAATGCATGACAAGCAACATTCCAACAATATATAATCATATTCACATTCACAAGCATATAACAATCTAATAGCACACCGTCCAAGATCCTGAAGGACCGGAACATCAGGGTGGACTATTAGACTCTTCTCTTTCATTCATTCAAGCAACACTTCTTTTCAACAATCTAATAGCACCCCCCAAGATCCCGTAGGACCGGAATATCAGGGCAGACTATTAGACTCTCTTTCACACTTATAACTTATAGCAGATCGATAGCAAAACAGGCAAACGAAACATATAATGAGAAGCACGGTTGATTTCATATCTAACTTGCAATAACTATCTCATTCTTAGCATATTACAAAGGGACTTATTCAAGTGATCAATTTACTTACTTTCTTAACATAGCAAGGTTTCGTTCGATAGCTGTGTCGGTGTTTCTAAGCATGCAACATTTATATCTTTCTCTTAGCATAGCAATGGTTCTATTTTATTTCTGACAAGCAATACGTATTCTCTAGTTAGGCAGCAAATTCATTTTAATGACAAGCTATGTGAGTTCTCTTATTAGTATGCTGAGTCGATTCTATCATTCTTCTTATGAAACAATCTTCTTAAGCAACAAGCATTCAAAAACTCAGATTCATTATTAAGTCGTGCAAGAATTAGAGAATGCAGTTCTGCCCACTCATATTGATCAATCGGTCGGGAACTCTCCGAGAAGACTTTCGTTAGAGCAAGCAAGACGATATCACTTGTACATAGTGCCTACGCGGGGCGGGGCGCTACAACATAGCCACTGGATACCTGCTCAAGGCATCAGCAACTACATTGGCCTTTCTTGGATGGTACTGCAATGATATGTCGAAGTCCTTCATCAATTCAAACTACCACCGTTGTCTCATGTTTAGCTCTTTCTAGGTAATTACGTACTTCAAGCTCTTGTGGTCTGTGAAGATTTCCACATGCTCTCCGTACAAATAGTATTTTTACAGATTTAAAGCAAAAATGACCACTGCCAACTCCAAATTATGGCACTACCAAAAAAGTTAAATTAGCGACGCCCAAAAACGTCGCCAAATGACAAAAAAATGTCGCTAAACACGTTTAACGACGTAATTAGCGACGTTTTAACGCAGTCGGAAGATACCAAGTCGTTGAACGAAAAAACGTCGCTAAACGTCGCTATGCCGACGTTTTTTAGCGACTTTATTGAGTCGCTAAATGTAGCGACATTTAGCGACGCGGCGTCACTAACTAGCGACGTTTATTAAGTCGCTAAACGTCGCTCATTAGCGACTTATATAGCGACGTAACAGCGACGTCTTTAATGATCTGGCAGTACTGCCATGTCAGCAATTTGCGACGTACAACGACATATTTAGCGACGTTTAGCGACGTCTTTAGCGACCGCTACTGAAACGTCGCTAATTAGCGACTTGTTTAGCGACTTGTATAAACGTTGCTAGACGTCGCTAAACGTCGCTAAATACGTCGCTAAATTTACAAAAAAAATTAAAAAAAAACTGAATTATTCCAAACTATTATTCCTGTAATTTATAAATTTCTAATTAAAAATAGACCCGGAGCAACCCTCCGTTGAATTTTATGGGTTCGCCGACCCCTTCGGTGGAACACTCAACACCGGATTAACAATATTTAATATGAAGTATCAGAGTATCACAGTCATACAATTAATACACACAAATATTATAGACAGACAATAAAAGTATCACAGTCATAAAAGTATCACAGTATCACAGTCACACAAAATGGGCATAAACAGCATCACAAAATACATAATATATAAGTATCAGAGTATCACAGTAACACAAAATGCATAATATATAAGTATATGAAACATTATAGTATCAATCTCGAGGATTTCTAAAATGGGGCAGATACTAGTCCCTCAAATACTGCGCATAAACAGCGTTTATGTTATCAAGCTCCGCTATGGGTGCTGGGTGACTGGAACTCCCCGTCTGAGATACAGCCGCGATAGGTGCTGGGTGACTGGAACTCCCCGCAGGTGGTATCTCTTCCTCCTTAAGTGTAGGAGGCATCACTTCCTCCTTAACAGTATGAGGCATCACTTTCTCCTTAACAGTAGGAGATGTCTCTCTCTTGTGTGCCATCTGGTAAGATAGATGAAAACAAAGAATTAGCAAAGAATTAGCTATTGGACCGGAACGGAAGAGTTAGATGTCCTTGCTATTAATGTAAGCTAACTAATCAGGTATTCAATTCTCTCTCAGTTGCTTGTACATTATTCTTCGCGTGCATGTCTTGTGAATTTTTACTATATATGTGACTATGTCTAGCATCAATGAAAGATGGACTTGCTCTTTTGATTAGATTTGATCTATATTCTAATAAAATTCAGTTGTTGCTAATTTTCTTTGGTCCCATTTGGAAAGCAACCATATTCGACAATATTTGATCACTTCTCATGTTCATCATTATTCTGATTAATGGCTACGCTGCTTCAAAGTATATATTGTCTACTGACTTTAGAGCACGGTGAACGTTTCTCCAAAGCTTTATCAGTTCATGAGGTTTGATAATCTAAAACATGTATGCAGAAACTGAAACATGAAATTTGGATGAATGAACAATAATAGTATAATATGATAAAATTAAAATAAGAAATGCATGACTGCATTCACAGGAAGTGGTAGGTTCAACCGAGGCTAAGAAGAAGAGGTTAGATGGTTTAGATGTGAACTAACAGATGTTAGCAATGGAATTGAATTAAAAAAGGATACGTAGCCAATGAGAGTTTTCGGATAATCTTTTGTTATTTGTTGAATATGTAGAAGTAACTCGATTTGGAAACTAGTCAAGGGAGATTTTCTGGTACTCTGTATACTATGTTGCAAATCATATCAAATTATCTATATATGTGGAAGACATGAAATCACATAATGGAATGTACTAACTCTAACCCTAACCCTAAACCTAACCCTAACCCTAACCCTAACCCTAACCCTAAACCTAACCCCAACCCTAACCCTAAACCTAAACCTAACCCTAACCCTAATCTGCGTCTGTGTGTGTGTATCTGCGTCTGTGTGTGTGTGTCGTGTGTGTGTGTCATGTGTGTGTCTGCGTCTGTGTGTGTGTCGTGTGTGTGTGTCTGCGTCTGTGTGTGTGTCGTGTGTGTGTCTGCGTCTGTGTGTGTGTCGTGTGTGTGTGTCTGCGTCTGTGTGTGTGTCGTGTGTGTCTGTGTGCGTGTGTCGTGTCTGTCAAGTGTGTCTTGTGTCAGTGTCACATGAGAGAGAGAGAGATTACCTAGAGCTCGAGGAGGAGGAGGAGGAGGGGGATGCCGTGGAGACCCGGTCGCCGGAGAGGGGGGGCGCAGCCGTGGAGACCCGATCGCCGGAGGGGGGGAGGGGCGGGAGAAATCGAAACGATTTCGAAATTTTCGACAGATAGAGAAAAAAAAACTGAGCCCTAATTAACCAAAATTTAGCGACGTTTAGCGACGTCAAATAAAAATATCGCTAAAATAAAAATTAGCGACGCCAAAAACGTCGCTAAATACATCGCTAAATATTTTAGATAGATACGTCGCTAATTACGACGCTAAACGTCGTTAAAACAGATATATTAGCGAGGTTTAGCGACCATAATTGAACTTATAGCGACTATTCTTTTAAAATCTTAATAAAAGTCGCTAAACGTCGCTAAATGTCGCCATTTAGCGACGCCTAGAGACAATTTTTACCGAGTCGCTAATTTAGCGACGTTTTTACTAGGAGTCGCTAAAATATGTCGCTAATCCCGCTTATTCTAGTAGTGTGGGTAGGGTAATTCTTCTCATAATGACGTAATTGCCTGGAAGCATAGGCAATCAACTTTCTATTCTGCTGTAAGACACAACCCAAACTCTTTCCTGAAGCATCATTATAGATCATAAATCTCCCTAATCCTGATGGTAACGTCAATATTAGAGCTTTCACCAACCTCTTCTTCATCTCCTCAAAAGTGACCTAACACTCGACTGTCCAGACAAACTCTACATCTTTCTTGGTCAGCCTAGTCAGCGGCTCTATAATCCTGGAGAAGTCTTGTATAGCCTAGTCAACAGCTTTTTGGGTCCACTAAGATCCCATCTCCTTTAATCACATGCCCATGGAATTCAACCTTGTCAAGGAAGAACTCACACTTTGAAAGCTTCCTACAAAGCTTCTCCTTCCCGCGAGTCTCCAAAACTATCCTCAGGTGCTCCTCATTCTCCTCTGGGGTCTTCGAATACACCAAAATATCATCAATAAATACCACCACAAACTTATCAAGATACTGGTGGAATACCTTGTTCGTCATATTTATGAATACCGTTGAGGCATTGGTCAACCCAAATGACATCACCATAAACTTAAACTGTCCATACCTAGTCTGAAAAGCTGTCTTCGAAATTTTATTCATCTTCACTTTCACCTGATGGTAACCTGACCTCAAGTCTATCTTAGAAAATAACTTCGCTCCACTCAACTGATCAAAGAGATCATCAATCCTCGACAACGGGTATTTGTTCTTGATAGTGAGGTTCTTAAGAGCTTTGTAGTCGATATATATGTGTACCGACCAATCCTTCTTTGGTACAAACAATACCGGAGTACCCCCATTGTGATAAACTTGATCGAATAAAGCCTTTGTCCTGTAACTCATCCACATGCTTCTTTTACTCTACCAGTTCATTGTTGTTGACTCTATAGACATACTGAGATATCGACTATGCGCCTGCCACCAAATCTATAGATAAATCAATATCCCGGTCTGGCGGCAAACCCGACAACTCCTCTAAAAAGATATCCATGAAATCTACTATCAACGGACGTGACAAATCCTTGTCTTCCACCATGGCTCCACAGATGGCATCCTCGCCCTGCTCCGCTGCTCCTCTGGCAACCTTAAACTCTGGCTCTCCTGGCGGTCGAAGCAAAACTCTGCCTCCACGATAATCTATACTAGCATGGTGCCTACTCAACCAATCCATCCCGAGTATAATATCATAGATCAGAAGTAGCATTACAAGTAAGCACGCGCTCAACTTATGGCCTTCCAGTATAACTCTTCGATCCTTGCAAACATCATTGACCAGGATAATGCCTCTCTCAGTCGTTATCTTGCAAGTCCTAGCCAAAGGTTCAGACTCTAATTGATGCTAAAGAGAAAAAGATACAGATATAAAAGAATGGAAAGCTCCAGAATCAAATAGAGCATAAGATGGAATAGAATCAAGGAGAGCTGAACCTGATATCAAATCTCCGACTGGCTCCTCCTCCTCAACTACCATGGCAAAAGCTCGCCCTCACAGTGCACCTCTCTGCTGCTGTTGTGATGGACAAAATACTGATGCTAAGTCTGTAAAGGAGGTCTCCTCTACTGTCCCGTAGGTGGCCTCACTGGTGCTCTCTGTGTCGGTGCTGCTCCCTGGGCTGCTCGAACTGGAGCCACCAGGCACTCCCTCAACTGGTGGCCTGTCTCTCCGTAATAGAGGCATACTCTAAGCCTTTTTCTGCAAACCTTCCATATATGTCCAATCTTCCCACAGTGTGTACACCGTATGGCCTGTTGTGCCTGTCTCGGGGCCTATTATGCCTGCTGCGCTGGTGCTCAGAATGGTGCATAAAACTGATGTCTCTGTGGATAGAAGATCCTCTACTGCTGGAAGTGAGATTATTTGGCTGGACCCGCACTACTTCTAGCTCCTCCTAATGTGTCTCTCATTTTCTTAGATTTGAGCTCCAAGTCATCCTTATCCCTCTATGCATCCATCAGGATCTTCTCAAATGTCACGGTGCGGTGTCCTCTAGTAAGAAATTTGATCTCCATGATCAAAACCTTTTAAAACCTCTAGGCCTTACCAAGAGGTTTTTGTCCCTCTACAAATCTGCCTAGTCTGCAGAACTCTGCTGCGTACTCTTCTGCTGTCATATTTTCCTGGATGAGATCTAGGAACTGGCTCTCTAGAGCACTCAGAGCCACATCTGGAAAGAACTTCTCTTGAAAAGCTCTTTGAAAGCTTTCCAAGTCAATCCTGGCACCGTGATCCTCGGGTCTGTGTGGATCCATGTCAGAGCAATATTGAATATCTGGCTACCCGTTGCCTCCACCTGTAAGTCCTCTGGAATCTGTGCTAGCCTCAGGGCCCTCTCAATGTCCTCGATCCAATCGTCGGCCAACAATATCCCTTCGATGTCCCTGAAGTCCTTAGTCCCTATCTCTTGAGGTCAATGATGGTACCTGGCCTCGGTTGGTACGGTGCGTATCACTCACCATTCCCAAATACTAATTTTGGGATATATTTATTTCTTACTTGTATTTATTTCTGCTTAGAGTATTTCTTGCTCGCATGTTCAATATATTGTATGCATGGAGACTAGACCCATTCTTTGGTTTAGCATGGTTCATGGTTTATTTGTGGGTTGGTTTATTCATGAATTTGAACACATAATTTAAACCTCAAACGCTAGCTATATGAGTTAACTTGTTTCCCTCTCTTCCTCATTCTTTATTTCCCCTTTCTTTTATTTCTAGGCAAGTACACCTTGTACCACATGGAGAAATCTTTGATTTTTTATTCTTGCTTTTCTTATATTTTATTAGTCTATTATGTGCTTATGATGATTTTAAACACTTTTAGTGCTTGGAGTTTTTGGTTTTGATGGGTGAATTTGTGTAGATCTACTTTTATAACTTAGGATTTTATGGGTTCCTTGAGTTTTTTGTGCTTTTGATCTACTAAAATATATTATTTTTGAAAAATAGTTTTTGGGATGGATGAAGCACTTTATTTCGAGCGTTTTGGCTTTTGGTTCACTCAATTCAGAGTTAAAATAGTTTTTATGAAGAAAATAAATTTTTGGTTTTGGAGATTTCGCCATGGCTGAATCTGCTATTTGGTACGATGAAAATCTCATGCGGCCAGCACCATATGTGTCACACCCCAGTCCCAAAATACGTAGGACTAGGACATGTGAGCATGCCAGCCGTATGAATATGGTACTCCAATATATGTAAATCATATCAGACGTACGCTGTAATATGAATAACAATTCACCAGTGGTACAAACCATCATAAATCACAGGGTATAATCTAATCTCATCCACAGAAAATCAAATATAATGAATAACCAATATCTGTAACCAGATCCCAAAATAAAGTATCTAAAGATGACAGTCGAATGGAAACAAATCCACTACCGAACTAGAATAAAGAATAAACAAGACAAGTAATATAAATACAACCTCTAACAATCACGAGGCTTGAAGAGAAGACCTCTCGAAATATAAGTAGCCAGTCCGGATCTGCGCTCCTACAAATACTCATGAACAATACACCTGGAAAGGGACCAGGTCCTCAGAGGGACATAACAAGATACATAAAAGCATGCCATAATGTAAATACGGTAAAAACTCCAGGATGACCTAACCATCTAAGTGAAATACAACTTGAGGACAACTTGAGTGTATAGGAAAGTGTAGGCTAGACATATGCTGACGTAATTCACCAATCGACATGACTGGCTAGTATATACCATATATGCCCTTAATACCAGGGTGCCATGTAATGTAATAACGTCCTACCGCTCCGAAGAACGGAGAATCTGCATAGTATATAATATCCATAGCGCTCCGAAGAACGTAGAATCTGCATAGTATATAATGTCCATATCACTGTCGAGTGTGGAATCTGTATAGAGGAAGTGGGTATCCCATACGCCTACAAGTCGTCCTCCCTGCCCAATGTAGATGTACAAGTCGTGAACACGATGTGGACATCTCGTACTATAATACAAGTCTCTAAAGAAATAAATACTAAGCTAAATACCGTTACACGTGTTGCTCACACCGATGGCCAGTCGAGTATGAGGCACGCGTCCCTACATGAACTCACTCTATGACGTGTAATGATACGTGTCAAGGCCTGGGGAGTCATACCGATAACTCCATAACTTTAGGTGGGTCTACTAGACACTAGGTCAGACACAAGTCCTAACGTCAATGCCTCCGTTGACTGCACCCGAGTCTCTCTCAGAGGCACACAGTTTTATAATATAACCATGCAAATAATAAATACAGAATTTAAATAGTACAACAAGGGAAGGTATACTTGCCTGGCAAGAGAGATGTGTAGCACCAATAACCTGCTCCTGAAGTCGTGCAGAACCAATCCAATAGATCCTCGATGTCCGCGTGCACAAGTACGGAAGTCGGGGATGTCTGCTGTGGTTTGTCTGGCAAAGGTGACGGGTCTATGATGTCGATAATGACGAGGGTTATGACGATGATTGAGGTTGACACAGTGATTGTTAAGGTGATGATGACTAGGGTGGTGGCTGGGATGATGCTAATGATGATGACGACAATGATGAGATGATGATGATGACCATGATGAGATGATGATGGTTACATGGATGAGGATGATAGGGATGAGGTTAATATTGACGATCATGATGATGGGGATGGTGACGATGATAACGACGATGACTATAGAGGTGATGATGACGACGATGACGATGACGATGACGTGGATAATGGTTATGACGAGGATGATAATGATGATGACGGGGATGACAATGTGGATGCTAGCAATCACGAGGACCACGATGTAGGTGATGGTGATGTGGTTTATGTTGATGGTGGTAGTGTTGATAAAATTTCATGGTGAAGATGATGATGTGTATGATGTTCATGGTGATTGGTAAAGTTGTGGATGCTGACGACTGACCGGAGGCCGGCCAGGGGGAGGTCAGGCCAGGGGGTTCAGATCGAGGGGGCGGTGTTAAAGGGAGGAGCTGCTTCGGCCAGGGGGAGGCTGAGCAAGGAGGAGGTTGGACTGGGACAGGGAAGAGGGACATGTGGTGGTGTTGATACTCCGGTCAGGGGAATCGAGGTGGCCGGAGGGGATGGCCGCTGGGGGTGAAGGTGATGGGGAGATGGAGGAGGCTCGGGGTCGGACAGGAGGAGGTCGAGGGGGTAGAGGCAGTGCCCCGAGGGGAGGGACGTGGTAGTTCAGGCGAGGTCGTGTCTCCGGTTCAGCGAGTGCAGGCGGGTTCGACAGGGAGAGGCGAGCGGGAAGTTTAGGCAAGAGGAGGAAGAAGAAGAGGTTGGTGAACAGTGGTGGTGGTGAGAGGATGCCAGGGAGGTGAGGTGGTATTAATGGCGGTCGTGCAGGCCGGCGGGGTCAAGTTCCAGGCGCCCGGGAACGACCGGGATCGGTGACTCCGGCGAGGGGAGGTCTGGCCGGGTCATAGCTGCTGTTGTCGAGTCGGATTGGACAGGAAACGGTGGTCGACGGGTCAGGATCATGAGTGCAGGCGGATGCACAGCGTTGGGAGGAGGGATCCGGCCATTGAGGGGTACGACGGAGGGGTCGGGAACAGGAATGTTCGGCGGTGGTGGTGGTTGAGTCGGGGGGAAAGGGAATAGGGAGGAGCAGGTAGGACATGGCCAGGTTCCAGGGGGTCGGGCTCCAGGCTCCGGCATCGATGCTAGCGGCTCCGACGTTGGTGCCGACGGCTCCGGCGAGGGGCTTGACGGAGAAGATGCACAGGGAAGGGAGTGGTCGGTTGATTCTAGGTTTTAGGTTTTGTTTTGGGGTAAAAATTAAAAAAGGAAAGGAAAAAGGAATAATGTTGTAAATTTATACATGTGAGCTAGGGTTTTGTTAACCTAGGAGTGGGCTTGATCAACACCTCCTGGGAGTTGGGCCTTGGGCTCACATGAGGATGCTTGGAGGACCATAATTGCATTTGTTTAAATGCAAAGATAGATTTAATTGAGGGGCGATGTTCGTACGTTGCACATTCTGAAAAATTACGAAAAAATCCATGTGAAGGGAAAATTGGGTTTCTTCATGTATTGTCCAATGGTGTAGACACCTCAATACAAATTTTGCATAAAAATGCCCAACAATTGGGAAAATTGCACAAAGTTGGAAATTGGATTTAATTTATTAAATTGAATGCGCACGATGTTCTAAAATTAATTAGAAGTACCTAGAAATAAAATTAGGTGGGACACAAGTGTCATGGACGTAGAGGATACAGTGAAGAATATTAATAAATTTTGGGTTGTATAAAACGGTCAAGGTTGTGTCTCCAATTTTGATTGTAACGCACAAGGGTATAAAGTTGGAATTTATTTAGAATTAAAATAATAACGTCCGCGATGTTTATTGTGCGACTAAAATGTAGCACAATAAAGCATAATTATAAGTTTTGTAAGGTCAGATAAGTAGGCGGGCCTGTCTAGGACAAGGTTATGAAATTTGTAGATAGACAATGGCTAGTGAGGTGCTCCAATTATCGAAGTAACGGTAAGGTGCGCTACGTGATATAAAATATGGCATAATTAAATAAATGTCGTGTTCTAATTCTAATTGGGTTCAAACTAGCCCTAGTTTCACTATCTAGGCTAAATAGGCCTAATTTTTGGGTGAGGGGGTTTACAATCTACCCAACTTAAAAATAATTTTGTCCTCAAAATTTAAAATAAGGCATAGTCTGTTATTCCTTCACATACATAAGGCAAGTTAATCGCAATATCTTTGCGATAATTAAAATTCTAATCAATCTTTCGTAATTACTTCAAAATTAAGATGGTCTCTGTTCAAATCAATTTCAACCTATCGTACTTGCTCATCAACCTCCAAATTTAATTTCAATCCGTATAACATCTTCGCATATCAAATTTTATATCGCGATCTCCAACTAACAAAATCGCTTTTAGAAATGATTCTAATCGGAAAAAAAAATCTCCTATTTTTTAACTTATAAACTTTTGTACTCTTCAAATTTTAAATTTAATTTATCTCCTCAATAGTTCAAATAGGTAATCCTGCAATCAAAAATTTCTTTTAATTTAATCCTCAAATTTGAAATTTAATTCGTCCATGTCTATGTTTAGAGTTCTATTTTATTTTCCTCCAGATTTAAATCGATGATTTGATCTCCAATACTCTAAATTTAAATCATATGCTCACGTAGATATTTGGTTTGCCATATCCCGTTTTTTTTAATTCATTGATCCTCATCATCTTACTCATTCTTCTCAAATTCTAAAAATTAAAATGACTTGAATCTTTAAATCAAATTTTTGCTCGATCACAATCTAAAGAAATTTCTCTCAAGTTGATAATGCAACTGCTACCCAACTTAGAATTTTTCCATCTATCACATAAGGCTCTTACATTTTGAAATCTCATTCCTCAAATTTTTTTTTTACTAAATCATGTTACTCAATCCTCAAAAATTTTAACACCAAATATATTACATGTGTTAAGCCCTTTGTTACAAAATAATCATCAAATAATGTAATTGGCCTATAGGGTATATCTAATACTATCTGTGTATCAACTTATGCTAGGCACGAGGTTTCGTCTTTCCGAAATAAGGGAAGACGAAAAACAATAATAAAGAGTTCGAGGGGGGGAGGTAATAGATTAGAAGTATGGGGATCAAGGCATTTAAAGAATTCAATGGGAATTGTCAAGGCAGTTCTGGATTGAAATCATATTTTGGTAATTCCTATTCACATGCTTGTATCAGTACAGTTATGTAACGGATACGATAAGCTCAGTCATATCTAGAGGGCAAGTACATTCGTCTACTAATCACTATCTATCTCAATCCACGTAAAGTAGTTATGCGAAGGGCGAACCAAGTGCACTATGGTTGATCAGACTGTAGTACACTGATTCTGAAATGTATTAGTGTACGCGTCCAATAATACATATGTCGTGAATAAGCTTGATAAGGAATAAGCTTGCAAAACTAGGCTATAATAGCAGCATAAGTCACGGTAGTTTTTAGAAATATAAATACGTTGGATTATGATGAAAGGAGGTACGAGAATAATTCAAGTTCACAAAACCAAATAAGATACAAAATTAAGACTCTACAATCTCTACAGTTGTCATACTAACTCCTTGTCTAAGTCACTAGTCGACCAAATAGGCGTATGGGCCTCTAAGTTCTTATAATTTGGATAAATAATAACTTCTTATGCTAGCATACAGTTAATGTCAATCAGTTATACTTCAATAATGAGCCAAGAGGACTATGTGTCACTGGGTTGTGGGGCATACTACCCAACTTAAAATAATTATCTAATACTGTGATAGTCTTAAGGGGGTTCTACAAAATAATATTATCCTTGCAAATAAAGCATAACCCCTTATTGGGGTTTACGAGAAAACCAGCCTATTGTATTATATCGGTAATGGTCACCTTAAGTTTTAAATCATAGTGCTCATAGAATAAGTGTCAATATAAAGAATGAAAGAGCTACTGGTTCTTAAGTGAAAAGAGAAAATACCTATATTAGGTTATGGATACGAATTACGCGATTTAAAACTAAGGGTAATCATCAAGCTACAATCTACAAGAATAACTCAAAACTATTAAATTCTAACTATCATGCACAGCTTTTCGAAGTTTAACATTGACAACAATAATCCTAGCAACTACATATCCTTAACATAAAAGAATTCACCTAGCCTACAATCAAAAGTGTCAGGTGGCACGAGTTGAAAGGTGAAGAAGAAAAAAAAACATAATTAGTCATTGCAAAATAGCGAGCACTAAGGTTACAGAGGGACAAGATATGAAATGTAAAACAGAGGGCTCTATGTCACACCCCAGTCCCAAAATACGTAGGACTAGGAAAACATAACATGTGCAGTCGTATGTATACGAATTCCAATATATGGAAACCATATACACACGTACGTTGTATATGAACATTCAATCCATCAGTGGTAATATACTGTCACAACAAGTCTCACAGAATCTATATCTCATCCACAGCACAAATAATCAGTAGAAAATAAGAGCTGAAAATATCACTGAATACCCAAGTTGTGTAGTAAGTCGGATAATCGGGTGGAAACAAATCCACTACAAAATGACTATCCTGAAGTAGCAAAATATCTAAACACCGTCGATAAATCACAGATACCCTGAGGGTAAGATCTCCTCATCCTGGTAAGTGGAGTCAGGTCCCGGTCCGTACTCCTGTGGGTACTCCTGCTCGTCCATATCTGAAAAGGGACAAGGTCCTCAGAGAGACGTAACAAGATACATAAAAATATGCCAATAAGTACTGAAATATAAACATCCAATGGGTCTCCTAACCGTCTAAGTGAATGCAATTTTGAGAGCAACTTTCCACCAAATGGGCTATCTGGCTTAAAATATGGGATTGGCGTGACTCTCTCGGAGAATCAGGAGCCTCAAAGCATGTCGTCTTTTGAACGGCAGAGGCCGCCAGTAATATATAGTGGTCATCATCACCCGTTTCTCCGGTGGAGAATCCGGGTGTACAGAAAAAAGTGCAAATGAGCCCAAATGTTTTACTTATTGTTCTCCCCACCCCATGCTCTAGGCATGCCATATCCATGACATGATAAATCCTCTAAATAACTGCCAAGTCTACTAGCATAAAAAGTTTCTATCAGCAGTTACTCCTAACGCACGACACTTACGTACAGGAAGCCAACCTGATACGTAGTCCGAGATCTACATGAGACTCACGACGCTGTGCAGCAACTGTGTTACGGCCAATGACCTTACTGATGCTCCCTAAAACTGGGTGGTCTCATAAATAGGTCCAAAATTTACAAAAATAAACATCTCTATATAGGCAGAATTAAACATGCATATATCAACTGGAATGTAAATAATTGTACAGTGGCACGGTATACTTTCCAAGCAAGTTCTGTATAGTACAATTGTCCACAACAGTGTTAAGCTTTGGTGTAAGAAGTGGAAATTAGAATTTTAGGAGAGTTGTGATATATATAGGAATAAGGAGGCGGTGGAATTTACTTAATGGTTAAGAAACTATTGCCACTGTTGTTTTCCTTTTATTGGTTTAGGTATGCGGTTGAGGAGATTTTTAAGGAGTGGTGGAATGAGAAACTTACACGTGTAGGAAAGCAAAGCAAAGCAAAGTTGAGTTTTGCTTCTGCTGTTGATATTTTCTTCTCCTAATGGTTTATGGTTTGGGTTTTACGCGCGGTGAAAGGATTTTACGCAGGGGTTTATTTTATACGTAGTGAAAGGAAGAGTTTATGCGGGTGTTTTGCTACTGCTGTTGTGGATGTTTACGCGCGGTGAAAGTATACGCGGGTTCCGCTAAACGGGTTTTACACGGGGTGATTAACGGGTTACGGTTTTGATAAAAGAAGAAATTCTATTTTTTATTCTTTTTTTTCTTATTAATAATATCTATATATATATATATATTTATACATAGAAAATCTGGAAAGTGTATTGGTGTATACGGATAAGGTAGCAACTGTCCAACGGATCTCCTACATGGAATAAATTAGGAAAAATTTATAATGGCTCCATAAATCCCCTAGATGCATAAACACCTTAATTAAATATTAAATAATTCCTCTATTTAGCTCATAATTACCATTAAATAATTAATAATACAAATTTCAAAATTGGGGGTTTTACATTCTACCCAACTTATAAAAATTTCGTCCTCGAATTTAAAACTAAGCCACGGTAGAAATCAAGGATGGTATAAGATATATTTTAACAAAGTAAATTTATACCTTCGTCTGTGAATAGGTTCGAAAAACGTTGGCGCATGTCATCTTCGCGCTCCCAAGTAGATTCTCCTAGCGAGCCATGCTTCCATGCCACACGGACCAAGGAAACAGACTGGTTTCTCAATACCTTCTCTCGACGATCGAGAATTCCTACGGGTTGCTCTTGATATGTCAAGCTCGGCCCAACGGTGATCTCTGAATGGTCAAGAATATGACTGCTATCTGATACATATTGCCTGAGCTACGACACATGGAATACGTTATGTATTCCCTCAAGTGAAGGTGGTAGCGCAAGTCGATATGCTACTTCTCCCACTCTCTCTAGCACGTCAAATGGTCCAATATATCTTGGACTCAACTTGTCGCGCCCTCCGAATCGGATGGTGCCTCTGGTAGGTGATATTCTTAAGAAGACATGATCTCCCTCTTTAAACTCCAAGGGACGTCGATGAAGGTTTGTCCATTGTTTCTGCCTGTCTTGCGCTGCTCGCAAGTGTCCTTGTATCTTCTTAACTGTCTCAACGGTGTTGACCACTAACTCTGGTCCCAGAATCTGACGTTATCCTACATCACTCCAACACACAGGAGACCTACACTTCCTTCCATACAATGCTTCAAACGGAGCCATCTGGATGCTCGCCTGATAGCTATTGTTGTAAGAAAACTCTACAAGATATAGGTGATCTTCCCATTATCCTCCAAAGTCTAACATATAAGCCCTCAATATATCCTCTAATGTCTGAATAGTACGTTTTGACTGCCCGTCTGTTTGCGGATGATTAGATGTACTAAATTTCAGACAAGTTCCAAGGCTTTCTTGCATGCTTATCCAAAAATGTGATGTAAAGCGCGAATCTCTGTCTGACACAATATTGACTGGTATACCGTGCAATCTTACGATCTGTCTCATATATAAGTCAGCCAAAGCTTCTGTAGATTGGCCAACTCTGAAAGGTAAGAAATGGGCTGACTTGGTGAGTCGGTCCACTATTACCCATACTGTATCTCTACCACTTGGACTCCTAGGAAAACTTGTGACGAAGTCCATAGTGATGTGTTCCTACTTCCATTCTGGAATTGGGAGTGGTTGCAATAATCCTGCTCTGTGTTAGTACTGCTGTTGCTGAGCTAAAGGACGTCTAATAGGTCCTCCTTGTTGTGTCCTTGCCGGTCCTTGTTGCGTCCTCAGCTGACATCCTTTTCCCTTGTTGATGGTTTCTTGCAATCTGGCTTCTGTCAGTAACTTGGCATAAGAGATTCGGGACTGGGAGCTAGTGTAGTGTTGGAGCTCCTGAGTCAGTCCGCGATGAAACCTCTTAGCTTTGGCCAAGTCATCTGGTATCAAGGCTGTGCCATATTTACTAAGGCGACTAAACTCAGCATCATACTCGTCCACTGTTCGATTCTCCTGCTCTAGGTGGAGAAACTGATCGTATAATGCATCTCTGACGGTGTCTGTTTGATAATAAACGGAAGAAATAAAACTAGGTTTATACAAAAACCCTTTCTTAGGTTTACAAACAAGAAGTACTATTAATCCTATACGAGGATGTTAAGTACAAATTTTAATCTGGATAAATATTGCTATAGGAGTCTGATCTGCAGTGGATCACTTTGTCCCTTGGACGACACGATGATGAAGAAGTGCTATAGAAGAAGGAGATGCTTCAAAGATTGTAAGAGGGAGTGGATGCTCGATGCCAAAATCGCCGATCACTACTCTCTGTCTGAGCTCTTTTCTCTCTGTTCTTTAATTTTTTGACTTCGCTCTTCGACCCCGGACCTCTGTCAATAAAGGTCTCTATTTATAGAGTTTCAGCGGCAATAACCGTCCAGTCGGCGTAGAAGCCAGATAGTGGAGAGTATGGCACTTTTTATGAGGCGATTATAATAACTGCTACCCACGTATAGATGATCTTATGAATAAGCGTGTGACACGTGTCCCATTAGGAGATAATGTATATAACTGCTGTGAAGATCACGGCGTACAAGCCACATAGGTAACTGCCCCTTTGCATAGAAAAGGTTGGCGTAGAAGCCAATAACTGTCACCATGGCGTAGAAGCCAAATAGTTGTCAGGTTGGCGTAGAAGCCAAATAGGCGTAGAAGCCTTGTAGGCGTAGAAGCCTGATGCTGCATGGATAGGTGGCTAGCGTAAAAGATAGCTGATTCTCCTTTCTTGACTGAGACCTTGAGCGTATTCTGGACCAAATAGCCTTCTCACGCACAAATGCAGATATAGTCTGAGTTGGCATATTTCAAGGAGATAGCATATAGCGTGCTCCTATAGCTGAAAATAGCCCCGTAGCGTATTCCAAGAAGATAGTGTACAGCGTGCTCCAATAGCTGAAAATAGCCTGATGGCGTAATGTGCAGGGGTGATGATGTAGACGTATTAGCCAAAATTATGGCTTGCCCAGTCTTTGGAGATATAATCAAATCTCTTGCATTAAATGTAGAGATCTGCCACCATTTTGAGCATTAAATGCAGAGATGCGTCTCAAAGATCTGCCACCATTCTGAGCATTAAATACAGAGACGTGCCTCGAGCTCTGTACGAAGAGCAGCTTTTGACGTGGCAGTCTATTTTTCTTCTGCGGAGCATAAAAAGCTCACATCTGCCTGTGTAAAACTAGGCAGCATATTCCCTTGTATGCGTAAAAGCAGTTTATGCCAAGGAAATGTCGCTAAACGACGGTTTGGGTCGCTATGCCGCACCATCATTACAACCGTCGTCTGGATAGTCGTGCAGTACTCTTTGTCAGGAGTCAGGTTCACTGCATGATCTGACAGATTTATTCGAGGAATATGAAGCGTTCCTCGTACACTTCCATGCTGCATTAAAAGCAGATGAGTTTTATGCCATAAAGGCGGTCTAATACCCTTTTTACGCTGAAGCAGCCTGGAAATAGTGCATTACGCGGATTGTCCTTGAGCTTATATTTTATGCTGTACTTAGCGAAAAAGCTCTGTTGTACGTCGATGGCTCTAAAGTTATATTTTATGCCACACAGCACTAAAACACTGTGTATAACTCGGCAGCGTATTTTTCATGCTTCTACAAGACCCCTTCAAAGTTTTCAAATTCCTCGTAATTTGAAACACTTTGAATGAAACATGAAACGGTCAAGTCTGACTCGTTCTTCAAGGCTGATTTTTTGGCAGATTATTGGGGATTTATTGGGATTCGGTGTGTTCTCTTTTGCCTATATAAAGGCTAAGGAGTAAACTTGTTCTTCCCACATTTCCTTTACTACCCAGAGATGATTGCCGGAGTTCGTCGGGTCGACTTGAGGAAGAAGAAGACCATGTTCTTCCAGCATGTAAGGAGCCAAAAAAGAAGGCGTCTTCGAGCAAATGTCCTCTGCAACGATGGATCATGGAAGGATATCATAGCTTCCTTTGCTCGGGATAATCAGCAACTTCATATGGCGATTCGTCCAGGAGAGAGGAAGGGTCACATTAGACCACACAGCTTGCAAGCTGTATTTTCTCCTGTCGTTCGTGGACGAGAGCAGACAAACTAGCCCTGTCTTTCAGTATTGAGTTGGGTCTAAAACCTCAACTCAATCTGTCATGGCGTATGGAGGATGGGCTCTGAAAAATTTTCACAAGCCCAGTTGTGTATCCTTCTGCCATTAATTATTTTTTAGTTAATTGGCCACGGAAATTGACTAACTGCTGAAGAAGACGGAAGAAGATCTCCACCAATACGAGAACCTGGCAGAACAGATTCTGGGCGTGATCTTTAAATGAAGATGAGAAATCCTTTGTAGACGAGATTTCCCTATGTAATCATGAAGATGAAAAAAAATCCTTTGTAGACTGGATTTTCCTCATATGTAATTATGATTTAATAAAATTGTCTTCTTTTATGTATCTGATTTTTTTGCCATATATTTTGCTGTAATGAAGTCTGAATATGTGTAGCTTCGACACGTCTGGATAACTTTATGCCGACTCTGATAAAAAGAGTATTTGGTCCCGTCCTGTCTTTTACGCATAACTGAAGATGCACAGAAACCCGCTTAGCATTTAACTCGAATATTCGAACTGTCCTGCTATTTGGAATGGGGGACCGCGTAGAATTCTGAATTGTCACTCTTCTGAGAAAGAGAATTTTGTTCAGACCTTCGTCTTCAAGAATAATTTCCCGAAAATCCCTTGAAATAGGGCGGGAAATGGCTGTCAAACTGAGTCACCATCTTGAACTGTAGAGGAAATATTCAGACTGGATTCTGGATGAACTTCCAATCGACCCAAGGAGAAGAGTCATATTCAATGCTGCACTCTGTATGCTTTGGGTACTTGGGATATTTTGAGGTCAAGAAGGATCATCTTCTGCGTGAACCCTTACAATTGACCGCCTTGAGATTTGTTCATATATATACGCATACTCTGGCCTGCGTATTTTCAGATATACGGAGAGTCATAGATCTGTAAATATGGATGAGCATAAAATCATAAGTTTGTAGCCTCTCGAGCGTAAAAGCTGCTGAGCATAAGAGCATCCGGGCATAGAAACTGTAGATTTGTAGCCTCTGAAAAGAAAATCTTTCGAGCGTGAAGTTGTGGATTTGTTGCCTCTGAGCGTAAAAGCTACTGAGTGTGAAATCATAGATTTGTAGCTTCTGAACGTGAAGTCGTAGGTTTGTAGCCTCTCGAGCATAAAAGCTACCGAGCGTAAAAGCATCCGGGCGTAAAACCATAGACTTATAGCCTCTGAGCGTAAAACCGTAGATTTGTAACTGCCGAACGTAAAAAGCTCCTTGGCATAAAACCACGAATCTGCTTTGCACGAAAACTTTTTGAATTCGCTGACTGTCCGCCTTCCCTAAGTAATAGGCTGACGTAGTCCCCAATCATAACCGAATATTAAATATCGAATTTGGTTAGGGATTCGAGGAGTCTATCTGAACTCTATATATATCCCAAGGCTTTCAGAGAGAAGACTCTTCACCTGTCTTTTGTAAAAGAAAGCTTTCGTCTCTTAGAGTTCTTTCCTTCGTTTCCTCTCTGAGCATTCTAAGTTTTTAGCAATGGCCCCAAAACCAATCTCCTCCTCTAAGGGAAAGAAGGCTGCATCCTCTTCTCGCTCCTCTGCCCAAGCGAGAGCGACTCCCGTCGGGCAGGGCGAACCTCGCTCTGAACGAAATGTCCCACCGACGAGCTGTGCACCAGGAGTTATAGGTAAAGCTTTTAGGACGACAAGAATGAAGAAAACCCTTCGCACACGTTGTTCGTGAACGTGCTAGGTCATCTTCTGTGCTGATAGCCTCTCCGAGGAAGATGATGCACAGAGATGTTTCATCTTTTATGCCCACATTTCTAATGTGTCAGCGTAAAAACTCCATATTTTTGCAGTCTGGCGTAAAAGCTTTGACTGTCGAAAATTGGCGTATACTACAAACTTTGACTGTTACGCTCTGGATGAAAATTTCGGCATAATAACTCAAACTTTGGCAGTCTGGCGTAAAACACAGACTGTCAGGTTTTTTGTGTATACTGCCAGTCTTGAATTTTATGCCTTGGAATAACAATCCAGCGTAAAAAATCAAGTTTTTACAGTCTTGGCGTAAAAGCACAAACTGTTGCTTTTTGGCATAGGCTGCAAGATTGTGAGGTCTAGTATAGAAACTGACGTATTTTTCTTGCACTTTGTAGTTAACTTGCATATATCTCCCTTGGCTGAGGTGATGGGTTCTGCTGCTGGGATGCTGCATTCCAATTACCTGGAGGATTTGTGCCATGTGACATTTCATATTTCTGGACCCCAATATCCTGAAGGAAGGGAAAATCTGATATCGTCTCAAGAAGAGCGGATGCTGTTGAGCATGATCAACGGAGAGCCCCTGGAGCATATAGACGGGGCACAATATATAAAACCGGCTTTTCTCTTCGGGGATATGATTGACAAATAATCCCAGACGAAGCCTAAGAAAGAACTCTGGGTTTTTCCTGCTGGGGGCTTGGTCCTGTATCTGCCCAAGAAGTTGAAAGACTACCCTATCTCGGCATTCTTCCATGCCACACATCCCAGGAGGATGTCGTGGACCCTGACTCCCAATCTTCACGGCCAGTCGGGGAAGATATTTTACCAGAAAGGCTCCGACCAAGGGTCATTTGTCAGCCGCCCTTTCGGCTCTGTAATGCCGTTCAGGGGATTGTATCCGGACAGTGTCCCAAGTGAAGACACTTCACTGCTCCAACCAGTCCAATTACCGATTTCTGCAATGACTTCATGGGGCATGGAGGAGTATACCCCAAGGTTAATCCTCGGACCAATGGGTGGGTTACCCCTACAAATATTCGATGGGCTCGTTTAGCTGACTGGGCCCTGAAGCATTTTCAGACTGAGCTGGAGAGCATTGGTCTGTATGCGGCTGTGAGTGCTACCAGTATTGGGTTACCTCTCAACCCCAACCTGTTTCTGGCTTTGATGGAGCGATATATCTCGCTCACCGGAACTTTTGCCACTCCACTAGGGGAGTTGGGATTGGCTCTTCACGAAATGGTAGAGATTTTAAGACTGCCAATGGGGGATACTCCTTATGAAGAGTTTGTTCCTACAAACCAGGAGCTGGGGGATACAGACCCTCGTGTAGTGGCAGTGTACCAGTAGCTGATATGCCACTACCTTGCTTGCACCGCCTTTTATAATGAGCCCTCTGATTTGGCTCATACCAATAAATGGGCGTCCTACCTCTTCTTTCACCAGGCCAGGGCTGCTAAGCCAGACAAAGTCGTGGATAGCAAGGATCAGCCTCTGAGCTTTCTGAGCGTGCTTAGTGCTCAAGTAGTGGATGACCTTATTGAAGACGCTGGAGCTTCAGATCAAATTCTCGATGAAGGGATAGGGAAATATCCTGCGGGCACTAAAGTCTATAGTTATTTGAGGCATTGTCGCAGGCCTCTGTCCAAGGAAGCTTAACTGGATGGCTTTCTCTCTGTATAGCTGCGCCGATTGGTAGTACCAGGCATTGCATCTTCGGATCGCATTCACCGCAACACCTTATGGCCTGCAGTACTTCTGGTATTCGGGGCAAGACTGGGCTTGCTCTCTGCCATGGTATGCCACATACAAGCTGGCCTGAGGGCCATTACCGATGGTCTGCCCGCCGATGAAACACGACGTGACAGCTTTCCCAGAGTGGAATTACCGTTCCTGTATTTGATGGGATGGTTAATTCTCCACAACCCCAGGGTGATGTCTCCTGGCTCTGGCAGTAGTTCGGGGAATAATTTCTTGTTGAAATACAAGAATTCCACCTGGAACGTGACCACAGGTTTAGACTGTCGGCGAGCATTAAATTTTGCTCACAGCTGGAAGCTCTTCTGCACCGTCCCCTCTGTATATCTCAATCAACAGGGGAGAAGACTTCAGGATTTAGGTGACTGGAAGACCGTTCTTTCTCCTGAAGCTTTTAATTGGTTGGTCTGCATTAGACCTTCCCATTTATTGTACAGAAGTGAAGACCAATGCTTCTTGGAACCCTACCTGCCTAGTCGGTTCGCCAGGCAGTTTGGGTATGACCAATTACATGTGGGCAATGCCGTTACCAGCTTCAAGTCCATAGGTGGACTTATTGACGGAGCGAGAGGATGGAGGTACTTCATAATGGGTTGCACTGGAGCAGCTTTTACTGCGCCCGTGACTTCACTTTCCATGGAGTTGCGCATCCTCCATTCGTATACCCAGTTTTATATGGCAACCAACACCTTCCATCGTGATTTTGATATGCGTGGAAGTTTTAGGATGCCCTCTTCTAAGTCCGCGGGAAGAGACGAAATCCCCTCAGTTTCCTCTGACGAGGGTGAAGATTCTGTCAATCCAGATGAGCCTTTGTTGGAAGTACCGAGAGGCAAAATACCTCCGCCTGCAGGGCCCCTGGTTACCTCTGGTAAGCGAAGGGCTCCTGTTCTGAAGGAGACTTCCCCTCGCAAGAAGAAAAAGATGGCTGGTGGTCCTGTCAGGACTTTCCACCCTAAGGTTCCTAGAAGTGAACCTGTTATTTCCCCTGTTGGGGACAATCCTTTGATTAGAGGTTTCTCGCCTTTTAGAGAGGGAACCTCTACAGTTCTGGCTGGTAGTGCTGGAGAATCCTTTCTTGAGGCTGCTGTCGCTGCTACCGCTTCAGATAGTGGTACGAGGTAGCCTTCGAGGCCGAGCCAAATAAGGATATCTTTATCCAGATCAGCAACGGGAGAAACCCCTGCCGTGTCTGTAAGTATACCCAGCGAGATTCCACCTGATGAACCTCGATTGGATCTGGGTGAAGACTTGGATGACTACCCTCAGTCGTTATTTGGTGCACCCTCCTCTCCAGGTAGGACAGCTCGCTTAGCATCATTAAGAAATAATTTAGCTGTACTGGCTGCAGATGCGACATATATACCATCGGCCATGGGTAAATGTCGTCTTTACGCCTCTTTTAGAAAAATTAACATCATTTTGATATTAACTTTCTCTTGTCTTCTTTTCAGGGGAAGACATCTACGGGGAGGGAAGTGTTGACGCGCCTTTTGGCTCTATTTCAGCTCCTGCCGATGACATGGAGGTGCCCGACTTCGAAGAGGAAACATTTTCGGGTGCCGGCTCGCCCGAAATGGCTCCGATATCTCAAGAGGAGGATGAGCTTGTCATTATGACAATGTCTCCTTTGAGTATGCCGGTTACTTCGTCCATTGTTGGCGCATCTTCTTTTATCGCACCATCTGTTGAGGCGACGACTGTGGCAATATCGTCTGCAGTCATTCCTGGAGGGAGATTCGCCAATATTACAGCCACTCCCAGCGTCCATTCGGATGTCACCCTACTGATTGAGCAGTTTACTAGTATCTTCTACACCACTTTGAAAACGCTGATATCAATGGTGCTGGAGAAGAATCTAGGCTTCGAGGCTCTGAGGAGGTCCTCTCAGTTTGCGATAGTGCCGATCAGAGACTTCAACGACGCTGGGAGAGCTGACACACTGGAGCAGATAGTTAATGGTTTGGAACAACCCATTAACGATTATTTGCAGCTATCTCGAGGCAGCATTGACGGTCTCGTTCAAGCTAGGTATGACTCCTTAACTGCAGAGCTTGCTGGGCAAATGGAAGCTCTGAACAAATCCGTCTAGGAACAGCAGCAGGAGATGGATCAAGAGCGTGCCGAATTGGAGTATGTCATTCTCCAGCTGACTTAGTGCGAAGTCGAATATGAGGAAGAGACAGCGAGGATCCGTAGATTGAAAGATGAACTCGCTCAAGCGAAGAAGAAGGCTCTCTCTTTGTCGGCATCTCGAGATGTGCTGAAGAATCGAATGGAGACCGCTCAACAGAACCTGACGCATGTGGGTGTCATCCACGCAGGTTTTGTACATGCTCGGTCTGAGCTATCTGCTTTGAACAATGAGGCGACAAGGTTGGAGCGGGCTCGCGTCGACGTCTTGAACTCTAGGGATGAGAGAATGGTTACTCTGGCGCAGCAGATTCGCGACTTAACTGCTCCCCCCAAATGATGTACTTTTTTGCTTTTTTATGTAATTTTGCTCTTTCTGGGAATAATAAAGAGGATTTATCTGACTTTATGGACCCATTATTTTGGAATATATAGGGTGAAGGTGATATCAGAGGTATCATTAACATGACATTCTTTCGTTAAGGTTTTGTTAAATGTAAATCTATTCAGAGTTAACATGAACCTGAAAGAATATAATCCAACTAAATTTGTATACTAAACACTATCAGAGGTATCATTAACCTGATAGGCTTACAAATTAATTAAGGATATCTATTCGGAGGTCACATGAACCTGATAGAATATGATCCAGCTAACCTTTGTGTATGGTATCGTCAGAATAAGATCTTCGTCATACTCCGTTAAACGAAAGAGATCAAGTATAGTACTTCTTCGGGAATTTGCAATTGATAGTAGCCATTGCCAAATCTCCATTTAGGCTTAGCTAATCTGTAAGTGCGATTTGCAATCATATACGGACCCTCCCATTTTTTATGATTGTTTGCGCAAATTTTGGACATCATACTAGAGGTAATATGGACGTAGTATGATACCGTATTTGTTGAGGATATTCTACTGGGGGACTTTTAGTGGACCTATTACTTTTTGCGCACATTAGTGCAAGAAATAGGTTTGAGACAAATCTTGACAGAGGTAATATGGACTCTGTGGGGATTATGGAGAGACGTAGTTCAGAGGTATTATGGACGTGAATATTTCATTTTGCATTGCGAGCATTCCACAGGGGAATTTTTTGTGGACCTATCATTTATTGTGCACGAGAGTGCAAATAATAGGTTTGGGACAAGCCCTGCCAGAGGTAATATGGACATGGCAGTTTTTGTGGACTTAACACCACTTGCGTACTTAGAGTTAAGTACGGGTGCTAAGTTGAGATAACAACCGTTATCAGAGGTAATATGAACATGATAATCGTTAGCCGGATTAGGAAGGTTTGTTCAGAGGTAATATGAACATGACAAACTCTTGAGTTGTGACTCCATCGGGGATGAAGGTATACATCTGCTCAGAGGTAATATGGACATGGCAGTTTTTGTGGACTTAACACCACTTGGCGTACTTAGAGTTAAGTACGGGTGTTAAGTTAAGATGACAATCGATATCAGAGGTAATATGGACATGATAATCGATAGTCAAAAACTCAAAAAATTTGTTTAGAGGTAATATGAACATGACAAACTCTTGAGTTGTGACTCCATCGGGGATGGAGGTATACATCTGCTCAGAGGTAATATGGACATGGCAGTTTTTATGGACTTAACACCACTGGCGTACTTAGAGTTAAGTACATGTGCTAAGTTGAGATGACAACCGATATAAGAGGTAATATGAACATGATAATCGATAGTCAAAAACTCAGAAAGTTTGTTCAGAGGTAATATGAATATGACAAACTCTCTGGGGAAAGAAATGAAATGTTTGGACAATAGTTCAGAGGTAATATGGACATGAACTTATGTCTGAACAATTCACTGTGGAGTGATTTTCCTGAGTGAGGATAGTCCTGAAGAATCCGCTGGGGAAATTTTAGGGACTCATCATCAGGTATATTCTTGAGGGGAGCAAATTATCATGTTAGAGAAAAACCAATTTGCAATGATCGTCCCTTCATTTACAGATGCAAAGTAATGACTTTGGCGTCAATCAACTCCTGGATTCTCCTTTTCAGCACATAGCACGCCTTTATAAGATGATGAATGTACCGATAAAAGAGACAATAATCTGGGTCATCAACTTTGCCAGTCCTCTCAGGATATCTGATGTTGGGTAGCCGAAGTTTGTGTTCCTTCATCAACATATTAAAGATTTCAATGATGTCATCTTCATTGAAGGAGAAAGTCCCTTTTGGTCTTCGGGTTCCCGATGCCTGAGTTTTACGGTCTTGCGGGAAGATCGTCATCGTCGCATCATCTTCGGATTTTGAGGGAATTCTATCCCCAGCTTTGGATGCTGCCCTATTTTGTCGAGGTAGGCTACCCCCAGACATGTCGTGGCATTTGTCCACAGAAACTGATTTAGAAGGACCTGCCTCTGGTTGTACAGGATTAGACTCTGAAGGTTTAGAATTTGCAAGATATGCAGTATACCCCAACCCAAAATAAGCTTGTTGACAGTAAGAATTACCCTACAACGGTGTTCGTCTGCCTTTTCTATAATTGAGGCCTTGTTTCAACTTCAAATCATAACCCATGCTTTATATAATCTTTAAAGCTTGTGGGCTATATCTGTGGGTTTGTATTTTCCCAGCATTAGATTTACGAGATTCTTCTTGTACAATCGGACTGTTCCGCATGCGCCCGAAGACTATTGGATGCTGGTCGTCGCGAGTTGGGGGAATAATAAAGATGGAATCTTCATGTGGCCCACCTTTCATGACGACATTAGATGTTGATGCATCTTCCCACATGATCTTCCCACGTTTGACAGTTAGGGGAACTAAAGCCTGTTTATGACTCCTGTCTTTGCGTTTCTGGATCAGAAATTCACGCAAGTTAGGAGTATTAATGGAAGAAGAAGAGGAAGAAGGTTTGTTCCTCCCTTTTACATTAATTGGAATGCGGATATTGGGCACCCCAACCCTTTCCCTGCCGTAGGAATACAGTAGTTCAGCCATATGAGCAGCACATGATCCCCGAGGAGTGTATCTATCCGCAAGCTGAGCCTTCTTTACGCTGAAGGGCTTCTCCTGGCGTAATTTGGAATTCTGCTCAGGTTGGCATAAAAATAAAGAATTCCTCAATCGGCTGTCAGCGTTCCGCATAATCTGAAGAGCGGGCAGACTCCTCTCTTGATTGCGTACAATCCAAGAAGTCAGGAAATCCGTCACTTGTTTTCCCTTGCGAAGATTACTGGGACTCTCTGCCTCCTTTTGAGTAAGAGTGATATTTTTATGCAAAGAGCATATTTGAATTTTTCTGACTTGGTATTGAGGCCTTGTCAGAAACTACGCCTGTCCCATCAGCGATGGGAGGAATACGCGATGTGAACTTCTGGATTGGCGCTAAGGCATTACCAAAAGTTTTGTCTACCCTGTCAGCGACAGGAGACTGAGTTTTACATGCAAGGCACGGAGGGAGCGATGCTACAACCACGTTGGTCGGAGAGATCAGAGAGTCGGCAGGAATGGTAGGGGATGTCCTGGGCATCCAGACCTTACGCAGCTTCCTGTTGTCTTGGACAGAGAGAGAGTGAGAGCTACCCCCTGCTCGAAGCATATCTTCGTAGGCAGACTGGTCGAACTGGACGACCAGGGTCTTCTTCATTGATCCTACTGATACTGCATTGTGTTGAGCGATTGCTTTCTCGTCAGATGAGAAAGAAGTCCCCAGCAGAGTCACCATCTTGTGTTTGATAATAAACAGAAGAAATAAAACTAGATTTATACAAAAACCCTTTCTTAGGTTTACAAACAAGTACTATTAATCCTATACAAGGATGTTAAGTACAAATTTTAATCTGGGTAAATATTGCTATAGGAGTCTGATCTGCAGTCGATCACTTTGTCCCTTGGACCACACGATGATGAAGAAGTGCTGTAGAAGAAGGAGATGCTTCAAAGATTGTAAGAGGGAGTGGATGCTCGATGCCAAAATTGTCGATCACTACTCTCTGTCTGAGCTCTTTTCTCTCTGTTCTTCAATTTTTTGACTTCGCTCTTCGACCCCAGACCTCGGTCAATAGAGGTCTCTATTTATAGAGTTTCAGTGACAGTAACCGTCCAGTCAGCGTAGAAGCCGGATAGTGGAGAGTATGGCACTTTTTACGCGGCAGTTATAATAACTTCTATCTACGTATAGATGATCTTCTGAATAAGCGTGTGACGCGTGTCCCATTAGGAGATAATGCGTATAACTGCTGCGAAGATCACGGCGTGCAAGCCACATAGGTAACTGCCCCTTTGTGTAGAAAAGGTTGGCGTAGAAGCCAATAACTGTCACCATAGCGTAGAAGCCAAATAGTTGTCAGGTTGACGTAGAAGCCAAATAGGCATAGAAGCCTTGTAGGCGTAAAAGCCTGATGCTGCATGGATAGGTGGCTAGCGTAAAAGATAGCTGATTCTCCTTCCTTGACTGAGACCTTGAGCGTATTCTAGACCAAATAGCCTTCTCACGCACAAATGCAGATATAGTTTGAGTTGGCGTATTTCAAGGAGATAGCATACAGCGTGCTCCTATAGCTGAAAATAGCCTGGTGGCGTATTCCAAGGAGATAGCGTACAGTGTGCTCCTATAGCTGAAAATAGCCTGGTGGCGTAATGTGCAGGGGTAATGATGTAGACGTATTAGCCATAATTATGGCTTGCCCAGTCTTTGGAGATATAATCAAATCTCTTGCATTAAATGTAGAGATCTGCCACCATTCTGAGCATTAAATGCAGAGACGTGTCTCGAAGATCTGCCACCATTCTGAGCATTAAATGCAGAGACGTGCCTCGAGCTCTGTACGAAGAGCAGCTTTTGATGTGGCAGTCTGTTTGTCTTCTGTAGAGCATAAAAAGCTCACATCTGCCTGTGTAAAACTAGGCAGCGTATTCCTTTGTATGCGTAAAAGCAGTTTATGACTAGGAAATATCACTAAACGACGGTTTGGGTCGCTGTGCCGCACCATCATTACAGCCATCGTCTGGATAGTCGTGCAGTACTCTTTGTCAGGAGTCAGGTTTACTGCATGATTTGACAGATTCATTCGAGGAATACGAAGCGTTCCTCGTACACTTTCATGCTGCATTAAAAGTGGATGAGTTTTATGCCATAAAGGCGGTATAATACCCTTTTTACGCTGAAGCAGCCTGGAAATACTGCATTACGCGGATTGTCCTTGAGCTTATATTTTACGCTGTACTTAGTAAAAAAATTCTATTGTACGCCGATGGCTCTGAAGTTATATTTTATGCCACACAGCACTGAAACACTGCGTATAACTCGGCAGCGTATTTTTCATGCTTTTATAGTGTCCGGGAAGTACTTTCTTTCAAAGAACTCCAGGAACTGCTCCTAAGTCTGGTATGTACCTAACTGGCGCTCCATGGATTCCCACCAGTGATGAGCATTACCATCTAGAAGCATCGTTGCACCTGTCATCCATAGGTCTACAGGTAGCTGTGACGCTTCTAATAACTTCCGAGTGTGAGTGATCCAGTTGGTTGTTTCTTTTGGGTTCTCAATGCCTTTGTACGGCCTCGAATCCATTTGTACAAAGTCTTTCATCGAACCAACTCTAGTTCGAGGTTCTAGAGCTAGTGCTTGAGCTGGTGTAGTAGTCTTTGCATCCAATCTTTCAAGTGCTGCCAGGAATTCTTGTCTCTGCTCCGCTGCTTGTTGTCTCTGTTCTTGTATCATCATCTGGAAAAATTAGAATAGTTGTGCCTGGCCATCCTGCGGTGTCGATGATACTAGAAGGTTCCCATTTGGTGGAACAGGAAAGTCAGATAGAACTGGATTGTGAATCTGTCCATCTGGTCCTGAAAGTCTAGGGTTCGTTGAGGTTCCTTCTTGAGTCTGATTATTGACTCCAGGGGTTGTGTCACCATCGACAACAGTACATCCCTTCTGCATATCCATCTCTCTGCAGGTGATGTACACAGCGTTTAGAAGAAGTACAGGAATCAAACAGAGATGAAAAATTTGTCGGCGTAAAACATGATCTCAGAAATATCTGCTTAAAGCAGAGAAGCGTAAGGTAAGGTTTTAGAGTTGTCTGTGTAAAACAGAGACTCAAAGAAAAATAGAGCTTCAAAACTGTTCGCATAAAATAGGGCTTTAGAACTGTCTGGGAAAAAGTCTGCGTAAAAGTTTTCGTGCATAAAGTCTAACATACGTTGTAGCATAAAGTTGTTCGAGGATCTTTTTGTTTTTCCTCGGACGAATTTGTTAGTCAAATCAGTGATCCTAACATCTGACAAAAGTACTGCACGATGATCGAGAGAACGATTGTGATGATGATTTTGCACAGAGACCAAGGTCGTCGTTTAGTAATATATTTAATACAAAATCATTTTTGTGCTTCCAATGAGGAAGAAAAGTTGGGGCTTCTGCATACGCTATCTACAGTAATGAGTTTTACGCTCAAGATGAGACAAAATCAGACGCTAAGTCAAAAAACTATTTCTGCACAGGGCTTGAGGCATATTTCTGCATTTAATGCACAAGATTTGGTTCTTAATTGGTTATGACTGAGAAAGCTAAAGCTAAGACTATGATAATACGCTCACTACGCCTAATCAAGCTATTTACGCTGGGTTCAGAAATTATCAGGTTTACGCTGGATAGTTACGTATGTGGCTTACATGTTGTCTTATACGCAGGATTTAAAAATACTATTGCAACGTGGTTAGCAGTTATTATAACTGCAGCGTAAAGTAGACATAACTACAGCAAAAAATAAAAAATCTTCTGTAACTTAAGTAGGTAATCATAGCTTTGGCTTTTTACGCTAACAAGACAGTCAGTTGGCTTTTTAAGCCAACAGGGGTAAAGGATTTTTGGCGTAAAACTTAAGGAAGAATGAGGTTTTAGTCAAGTGTAGATGAGATCCTTATTCTCTATTCCTAAACACAGGCTTGTTTGGTACAGTTACGTAACCAAGATAATATATTTGAAGACCTGCATGGGCCACCACCAAAAATATGTCACGCCCCAGTCCTAAAATACGTAGGACTAGGAATACGTAACATGCCCAGCCGTATGTATACGAATTCCAATATATGGAAACCATATACACACGTACGCTGTATATGAACATTCAATCCATCAGTGGTAATATACTGTCACAACAAGTCTCACAGAATCTATATCTCATCCACAGCACAAATAATTAGTAGAAAATAAGAGCTAAAAATATCACTGAATACCCAAGTTGTGTAGTAAGTCGGATAATCGGGTGGAAACAAATCCACTACAAAATGACTATCCTGAAGTAGCAAAATATCTAAACACCGTCAATAAATCACAGATACTCTGAGGGTAAGATCTCCTCATCCTGGTAAGTGGAGTCAGGTCTCGGTCCGTACTCTTGTGGGTACTCCTGCTCATCCATATCTGGAAAGGGACCAGGTCCTCAGAGGGACGTAACAAGATACATAAAAATATGCCAATAAGTACTGAAATATAAACATCCAATGAGTCTCCTAACCGTCTAAGTGAATGCAGTTTTGAGAACAACTTTCCACCAAATGGGCTATCTGGCTTAAAATATGGGATTGGCATGACTCTCTCGGAGAATCAGGAGCCTCAAAGCATGTCGTCTTTTGAACGGCAGAGGCCGCCAGTAATATATAGTGGTCATCATCACCCGTTTCTCCGGTAGAGAATTCGGGGGTACAAAAAAAAGTGCAAAGGAGCCCAAATATTTTATTATTGTTCTCCCCACCCCATGCTCTAGGCATGCCATATCCATGACATGATAAATCCTCTAAATAACTGCCAGGTCTACTAGCATACAAAGTTTCTATCAGCAGTTACTCCTAACGCACGGCACTTACGTACAGGAAGCCAACCCGATACGTAGTCCGAGATCTACATGAGACTCACGACGCTGTGTAGCAACTATGTCACGGCCAATGACCTTACTGATGCTCCCTAAAACTGGGTGGTCTCATAAATAGGTCCAAAATTTACAAAAATAAACATCTATATATAGGCAGAATTAAACATGCATATATCAACTGGAATGTAAATAATTATACAGTGGCAAGGTATACTTGCCAAGCAAGTTATGTATAGTACAATTGTCCACAACAGTGTTTAAGCTTTGGTGTAAGAAGTGGAAATTAGATTTTTAGGAGAGTTGTGATATATATAGGAATGAGGAGGCGGTGGAATTTACTTAATGGTTAAGAAACTATTGCCACTGTTATTTTCCTTTTATTGGTTTAGGTATGCGGTTGAGGAGATTTTTAAGGAGTGGTGGAATAAGAAACTTACACGTGTAGGAAAGCAAAGCAAAGCAAAGCAAAGTTGAGTTTTGCTTTTGCCGCTGATATTTTCTTCTCCTAATGGTTTGTGGTTTGGGTTTTACGTACGGTAAAAGGATTTTACGCAGGGGTTTGTTTTATACGTAGTGAAAGGAAGAGTTTACGCGGGTGTTTTGCTACTGCTGTTGTGGATGTTTACGCGCGGTGAAAGTATACGCGGGTTCCGCCAAACGGATTTTACGGTGGGTGATTAACGGGTTATGGTTTTGATAAAAGAAGAAATTCTATTTTCTATTCTTTTCTTTTTCTTATTAATAATATCTATATATATATATATATATTTATACATAGAAAATCTGGAAAGTGTATTGGTGTATACGGATAAGGTAGCAACTGTCCAACGGGTCTCCTACATGGAATAAATTAGAAAAAATTTATAATGGCTCCATAAATCCCCTAGATGCATAAACACCTTAATTAAATATTAAATAATTCCTATATTTAGCTCATAATTACTATTAAATAATTAATAATACAAATTTCAAAATTAGGGGTTTTACACTCTAGATAGCATCATGGTTTCTTAAGGGGAAGGTAATATGCTAATCTCTGTGTTCAAGGTATAATTGAGGAAATACTATATTCATTCCTCTCGGCTTCCTAGGGTATTGTCTGCTACTATCCAGACAAGAATCTAAAGGTATAGTTCTATAATACTATCTCACTATAAAAGTTAGGGTTGGTCCTAACATTCCACCTTGGATTTATATTGGTTCCTCAATGTTAGGGTAAGACAGTGTGGTTAAATTTATAACTAACCCTAGTATTGCCTATACTTCTCTTAAGTCATCCTCAATCATCAAGGGATAATGGTTACTCAACTTACAGGTAAGGAATGCTAGGGTTCATTAAGTATTCTAACTCAGTGATGTGCCATTATCCTAGTTGTACTCCTGAAAGGAAGGTTACCCTACTTATTATCTAACAACAGGGATTTTTATATTCTAGAAGAAGGCTACACTCAAGAAACTAATAGGGAAGCACATGAATCAAGCAGGATGCAATTATTCAAATGGAATAGATTGGAAGGAGGATGAGTCATAGTCAATTGTGGATGAGATCCTATACTCTAATCCTAGGTGCAGGCTTGCTCGGTACAGTAACGTAACCGAGACAATATCCTCTTGACCTGCATGGGCCACCACTAAAAACATGTCACGCCCCAGTCCTAAAATACGTAGGACTAGGACACGTGAGCATGCCAGCCGTATGAATATGGCACTCCAATATATGGAAACCATATCACACGTACGCTGTAATATGAATAACAATTCACCAGTGGTACAAACTATCATAAATCACAGGGTATAATATAATCTCATCCACAGAAAATCAAATATAATGAATAACCAATATCTGTAACCAGATCCCAAAATAAAGTATCTAAAGATGACAGTCGGATGGAAACAAATCCACTACCGAACTAGAATGAAGAAGACCTCTCACAATATAAGTAGCCAGTCTGGATCTGCGCTCCTGCAAATACTCATGAACAATACACCTGAAAAGGGACCAGGTCCTTAGAGGGACATAATAAGATACATAAAAGCATGCCATAATATAAATACGGTAAAAACTCCAGGGTGACCTAACCATCTAAGTGAAATGCAACTTGAGGACAACTTGAGTGTATGGAAAAGTGTAGGCTAGACATATAATGACGTAATTCGCCAATCGGCATGACTGGCTAGTATATGCCACATATGCCCCCAATACCAGGGCGAAATGTAATATAATAACGTCCTACCGCTCCGAAGAACGAGGAATCTGCATAGTATATAACGTCCATAGCGCTCCGAAGAACGTGGAATCTGCATAGTATATAACGTCCATATCACTCCATCGAGTGTGGAATCTGTATAGAGCAAGTGGGTGTCCCATATGCCTACAAGTCGTCCTTCCCGCCCAATGTAGATATACAAGTCGTGAACATGACATGGACATCTCGTACTATAATGCAAGTCTCTAAAGAAATAAATACTAAGCTAAATACCGTTACACGTGTTGCTCACACCGATGGCCAGTCGAGTATGAGGCATGCGTCCCTACATGAACTCACTCTGTGATATGTAATGATATGTGTCAAGGCCTGGGGAGTCATACCGATAACTCTACAACTTTAGGTGGGTCTACTAGACACTAGGTCAGACACAGGTCTTAACGTCAACGCCTCCGTTGACTGCACCCGAGTCTCTCTCGGAGGCGCACATTTTTATAATATAACCATACAAATAATAAATACAGAATTTAAACAGTACAACAAGGCAAGGTATACTTGCCTGGCAAGAGAGCTGCGTAGCACCAATAACCTGCTCCTGAAGTCGTGCAGAACCAATCCAATAGATCCTCGATGTCAGCGTGCACAGGTACGAAAGTCGGGGGTGTCTGCTGCGGTTTGTCTGGCAAGGGTGACAGGTCTATGATGTCGATGATAACGAGGGTTATGACGATGATTGAGGTTGACACGGTGATGGTTAAGGTGATGATAACTAGGGTGGTGGCTGGGATGATGCTAATGATGATGACGACAATGATGAGATAATGATGATGACCATGATGAGATGATGATGGTTACATAGATGAGGATGATATGGATGAGGATAATATTGACGATCATGATGATGGTGATGGTGACGATGATAATGACGATGACTATGGAGGTGATGATGACGACGAGGATGATAATGATGATGACGGGGATGACAATGTGTATGCTAGCGATTGTGAGGACGACGATGTAGGTGATAGTGATGTGGTTTATGTTGATGGTGGTAGTGTTGATAAAATTTTATGTTGAAGATGATGATGTGTATGATGATCATGATGTTCATGGTGATTGGTGAAGTTGTGGCTGCTGACGACTGGCCGGAGGCCGGCCAGGGGGAGGTCCGACCAGGGGGTTCAGAGCGAGGGGGCGGTATTAAGGGGAGGAGCTGCTCCGGCCAGGGAGAGGCTGAGCAGGGAGGAGGTTGGACTGGGACAGGGAAGAGGGACAGGTGGTGGTATTGATACTCCGGTCAGGGGAATCGAGGTGGCCGGAGGGAATGGCCGCTGGGGGTGAAGGTGATGGGGAGATGGAGGAGGCTCGGGGTTGGATAGGAGGAGGTCGAGGGGGTGGAGGCAGTGGCTCGAGGGAAGGAGACGCGGTGGTTCAGGTGAGGTCGTGTCTCTGATTCAGCGAGTGCAGGCGGGTTCGACAGGGAGAGGCGAGCGGGAAGTTCAGGCGAGAGGAGGAAGAAGAAGAGGTTGGTGAATAGTGGTGGTAGCGAGAGGATGCCAGGGAGGTGAGGTGGTGTTAATGGCGGTCGTACAGGCCGGCGGGGTCGAGTTCCAGGCGCCCGGGAATGACCGGGATCGGTGACTCCGGCGAGGGGAGGTCTGGCCGGGTCTTAGCTGCTGTTGTCTAGTCGGATTGGATAGGAAACGGTGGTCGACGGGTCAGGATCGTGAGTGTAGGCGGATGCACGGCGTTGGGAGGAGGGATCCGGCCATGGAGGGGTACGGCGGAGGGGTCGGGAACAGGAATGTTCGGCGGCGGTGGTGGTTGAGTCAGGGGAAAAGGGGATAGGGAGAAGCAAGGAGGACACGGCCAGGTTCCAGGGGGTCGGGCTCCAGGCTCCGGCGTCCATGCTGGCGGCTCCGGTGTTGATGCCGGCGGTTCCGGCGAGTGGCTTGACGGAGAAGATGCACAGGGAAGGGAGTGGTCTGCTGATTCTAGGTTTTAGGTTTTATTTTGGTGTAAAAATAGAAAAAGGAAAGGAAAAAGGAATAATGTTGTAAATTTATACATGTGAGTTAGGGTTTTGTTGACCTAGGAGTGGGCTTGGTCAACACCTCCTTGGAGTTGGGCCTTGGGCTCACATGAGGTGAGTTGGAGGACCATAATTGTATTTGTTTAAATGCAAGGATAGATTTAATTGAGGGGCGATGTTCGTGCGTTGCGTATTCCGAAAAATTATAGAAAAATTCATGTGAAGGGAAAATTGGGTTTCTTCACGTATTGTCCAATGGTTTGGACACCTCAATACAAATTTTGTATAAAAATGCCCAATAATTAAGAAAATTGCACAAAGTTGGAAATTAGATTTAATTTATTAAATTGAATGCGCACGATATTCTGGAATTAATTAGAAGTACTTGGAATAAAATTAGGTGGGACACAAGTGTCATGGACGTAGAGGATACAGTGAAGAATATTAATAAATTTTGGGTTGTATAAAACGGTCAAGATTGTGTCGCCAATTTTGATTGGAACACACAAGGGTACAGAGTTGGAATTTATTTAAAATTAAAATAATAACGTCCGCGACGTTTATTGTGCGACTAAAATATAGCACAAGAAAGCATAATTATAAGTTTTGCAAGGTCAGAATAGTAGGCGGGCCTATCTAGGACAAGGTTGTGAAATTTGTAGATAGACAATGGCTAGTGAGGTGCTCCAATTATCGAAGTAACGGTAAGGTGCGCTACGTGATATAAAATATGGCATAATTAAAAAAATATCGTGTTCTAATTCTAATTGGGTTCAAACTAGCCCTAGTTTCAATATCTAGGCTAAGTAGGCCTAATTTTTAGGTGAGGGGGTTTACAATATGCGGCAGAGAGGGCTATGCAGCATGAAGATGCTATGCGACCTGAACTCTTTGTCGTATACCAGCATACGTCTATCTCTTTTGGACGCATGACTGACTAATACACATGTGTTCTGAAATAAATTCTTGTGTTTAGTCGCTGAACGAATGAGAAATTTGCTAAGTCCAAAATAGTCAATGCGACATCGAATCCCATGCGACACCGACACTTATGCGGCAAGCAGGGTATGCAGCCACCATCCTTGGACGCATGACTCTGAAACCATGGCACATCTTTTCTAGGTTTTGTCTTTTCTTTCTGACATACTTTATGTCACATCACACTTTATGTCACATCACTGATACTTTAATTATTCCCCGTCGCCTCATCACTTATCCTGAGGAGCAGACCTAGCATTGTCTCTATGCGGCATTACTTTATGCGGCATTACTCCATGCCGCCAGGATTGTCATGCGGCCTGACTTCTCATGCGGCCTTGATCCTTCTGCGCGCATGCGACCCCTTGCACATATTTTATTATACTATTTTTGGTTGAATGTTCCTTTGGAATTTATGAGTGGTATGTGTGACTTTGATGACCACAAAAGTATTAGACCCATCTATGCGGCATGAACCGACCACTTGTATCTGTGCTGATACACTTACTACGTGCTATGTGTTCCTACACGATTATATTACATGTTTGAACTGCGGTGTACCTATGCGCTACGAGACATGTGATATGACTCAATCTCCAACATGGACATAAGGGTTAGTCAATGACCAAGCGTGGCTAGGATCTGTTGATTGTTGCATCACGCTGGGGTGAATCTAAATTAAACTATCAAGTAAAAAATATGAATTCGCATCTAGTATGGTCGTACTACGGTACGTCATATAAGAGTAATACCATATGACTATGCCATAAGATTCCAGTTAACATTAGGTTTAACTAGGCAACTAAACTTGTAGATCATTGTGAGGGAATAAAATCTTGAGATCCTGCCTAACTAGCCACCTCCAGTCATCTGAATTGGGGTATGCAGGCTAGCCACCATGGATATTATTTAAATCCTTATTGGTATATGGTAATATCCAAATACTATATGATACTATGTGTTCTATGCGATCTTAGCACAGTGGCCTTACAAGGGACCGGTGCATACTACTTTGTGCTATACGGCAATTTCTGGCTCGGCTAATCGTGCTAGTACTGATTCGATCTGAGGATTCCTATATGCATAATATCTCTGGGATAACCAGACTCCATCTAGTAAGTCGTACAAGTGATTGGATGATTATATAACTGAGTGTGTTTGTGTTGTATTTGCTGTCAAATAGTCTAGGGACATGGACTATCATGGTGTGATGGTTTAACCCTTTTCCTCGTTTGGTTGTAGGGTTAGATTATTGTGTCACGATAGGCTATGAACCAAAACTATGAGACATGACTATATATATATATATATATATATATATATATATATATATATATATATATATATATATATATATATATATATATATTTCATAACCTGATTTTATTTCTGCATTCATGCTTCCTTTGTGGTACTTGCTATTTGGGGTCTAACCCCACTGATTTTGCATGGCCAGGTTTAGAGACAACACCCGAGGATCAAGCGTACTTCCCTCCTGAATAATGGAGCGCACCAGGCGGATGTCCATTGAGGGAAACGAGTGGGTCTCTTCTTCCCTGCTTGTTATTTCATATTTTACTCATTTTGGGCGTTTAGGTACCGGTACTTGTTAACCGTGAATCTGGATATCTAGTTCCCTACATGATTATAATTAACCAGACTACAGCTGATCATGGTTATGTACTCTTGTTACTCTACCAGCCTTCTCAATTTTGCACAGCTGGTTTCTTGAATATTGTGGCAGGACGTTTGGGATGCCTTACTTCCTTGTCATATATGTTCTATGTTTACTGTTCTTATTTGGCTGATTGAGATAATAGATGTTCTATGTGACCCTAAGTGACTTACTTGTAGTTTGCACCCCCTTATCAAGTTACAGCCGTGATCGCCGTACGATGTTCTATACCTTATACGGGGGAGATGGCCATGTCCGTCTTCGTATTTCGGTACTGGGGCATGACAGTGCGGGATGAAGTGGTAAGGTTTATGGCTGAATAAGTGCGACCTTCTCCATAGTAGCTAGTTCTAACTGGTGAGCACTCTCGATGCCCTGACGTAGAGCGTTCGTCTAACTCTGCTGTACCGCTATCATCTCCTGGAACATAGCGAACATCTTTGTCCCGTCTCGCTGGCATAGGTGGTGGGGGTGGAAGATCCTCCGTGACGGATGGAACAATCCTTGGAACCGGTGGTAGAGCAACCCCAAAAGTTGCTACTGAAATGCCCACATGTACGGGTGAAGCAATCCTCTCAATAGAAGAAGGAGGAATAGTAGATGATGTCTCTCTTTGAGGTGAAGAAGTAACGGATCTCGTCGAAACTACTCCAGAGCGCTGTGATCGAGTCTTCGGCGGCATCCTGATGATAGATTCAAACAAATGAATAAATATTGTGCAAGATACGATATCATCAAGGAAAGATAGTAATATTTCAAATAAAGCAATTATTCTGAATGATAAAGATATTAAATTAAATAGAGCCTCAAATGGTGATATATCTATACTAGCCTGGTAGCTGTTATTGTAAAAAAACTCTACCAAATAGAGATGGTCCTCCCAAGATTCCCCAAAATCTAGTATACATGTACACAATATATCCTCCAGAGTCTGAATAGTTCTCTCTGACTGCCCATCCATCTAGGGGAGATAAGCAGTACTAAACTTGAGCTAGGTGCCCAAACTCGCCGGCAAACTCCTCCAGAAATGAGAAGTGAAATGACTATCCCGATCCGAGACTATGCTGACAGAAATCCCATGTATTCTGACGATCTGCCTCACATACATCTCTGCCAGCTTCTCCGTAGACAAACCCACCTTGAAAGGCAAAAAGTGAGCCGACTTGGTCAACCTATCAACGATGACCCAAATTGCATCTTTCCCTCCTGGAGATCGTGGAAGTCCTGACACAAAATCCATAATAATATGCTCTACTTCCACTCAGGAATGGGTAATGGCTGGAGTAAACCTCCTGGCCTCTGCCTCTCGGCTTTCACCTGCTGGCACACTAAACATCTGGATACAAACTGTGCCACTTCCCTCTTCATGCCATACCACCACACACTCTCTCGTATATTCCGATACATCTTGTTGGTACCTGGATGTATGAAATACTGAGAGCGAAGCACTTCCTGTAATACCTCCTCACGCAGCTCCCCACTAGGCATACATAATCTAGCACCATGCCGCAAAGATTCATCCTCAGCAATGGTGAAATTATCCTCCAATCCTGCTCTCACTTGAGCTCTGATGCTCCTTAGAGATACATCCTCATACTGGGCTGCCTTGATCCTGTGCATCAACTCTGAGTGTATCTGCAACCCCCACATCTGCATAGCAAAACTAAAAACTATTATCTCAATGCACAAGCTCTCCAAGTCCTCCAACAAATATCGATCATGCGTCAAAAGCATAGCTAACGGATACATGCTCAAGGTATTGGCAACTACATTGGCTTTTTCAGGATGATACTGCAAAGATATGTCAAAATCCTTCATCGATTCCAGCCACCGATGCTACCTCATGTTCAGCTCCTTCTGAGTGAAAACGTACTTCAATCTTTTATGATCTGTGAAGATCTCCACACACTTTTTGTATAAATAGTATTTCCACAACTTTAGGGCAAAGATGACTGCTGTCAACTCCAAATCGTGGATATGATAATTCTTCTTATGAGAACGTAATTGTCTGGATGCAAAGGCAATCACTTTCCCATTCTGCTGAAGAACACAATCCAGACCTTTTTTTGATGCATCACTATAAATAGTGAAACCTCCAAACCTTGATGGCAACGTCAAAATAGGAGCAGACGTCAACCTCGTCTTCAATTCCTCAAAAGCAACCTGGCCCTCCTCTGTCCAAACAAACTCTGCATCCTTCTTGGTGAGTCTGGTCATCGGCTTGGCAATCCTCAAAAAATCTTGCACAAACTTCATGTAGTAGCCTGCTAGACCCAAGAAACTTCTGATCTTTGCCACTGAACTCGGGGTCTTCCAAGGCTCTACTGATGCGATCTTCTTCGGATCCACTAAAATTCCATCACCAGTCACAACATGTCCTAAGAACTCCATCTTATTCAGGAAGAAATCATACTTGGACAGCTTCCCATACAACTTCTCCTTCCACAGCACATCCAACATAATTCGTAAATGCTCCTCGTGCTCCTCTGGTGTCTTTGAGTATATGAGTATGTCATCGATGAACACCACCATAAACTTGTCATGATACTGGTTGAACACCTTGTTCATCAAATTCATAAATACCCGTCAGGGTATTAGTCAACCCAAACGGCATCACCATGAACTCATACTGGCCATATCGAGTCCTAAAAGCAGTCTTCGGAATGTCCTCCGGCTTTATTTTTACTTGGTGGTAGCCTGATCTCAAGTCTATCATAGAAAATACCTTGGCACCACTCAATGATTGAACATGTCATCAATTCATGGTAACGGGTATTTATTCTTGATAGTGAGATTATTCAATGCCCTGTAATCGATGCACATGCGCACCGATCCATCCTTCTTCGGTACAAACAATACCCGGGCTCCCCACGGTGAAGAACTAGATCTGATAAACCCCTTATCATGTAATTCATCTACTTGCTTCTTCAGATCAACCAGCTCGCTGTTGTTTACTCTATAGACATGCTGTAAAATTGGTTATGCACCTGGCACTAAGTCTATAGAGAATTTAACATATCGATCTGGCAGCAATCCTGGCAATTCCTCAGGAAATACATCCAAGAACTCTATTATCAACGGATGTGGCAACTCCTTATCTTTTACCATAGCTCCACAGATAATGCCTTCTCTCTGCTCTACAGCTCCTCTAGCAATCTCAAACTCTAGCTCTCCTGGCGGGCTAAACAAAACTCTACCTCCTCTACAATCTATACTAGCATGGTGCCTACTCAACCAATCCATCCCGAGTACAATATCGTAGCTCGGAAGTGGTATTACAAGTAGACACGCACTCAGGTCCCGGCCTCCCAGAGTAACTCTTCGATCCTTGCAAATATCACTAACCAGGATAATGCCTCCCCCGGTCATGATCTTACAAGTCCTAAGCAAAAAAATCAGCTACCAAATGATGCTTCAGAGCAAAAGAAACAGATACAAAACTATAGAAAGCACCACTATCAAACAAAGCTAAAGCTGGAATAAAATCAAGAAGAAGAGAACCTGCGATGACATCTCCGGTGGGCTCGACCTCCTCGACTGTCGTAGAAAACGCTCGTCCCTGACGTGCACCTCCCTGATGCTGGTGCTGGGCATAACTCTGCTGCTGGGTCGGAAGCGGAGGTCCCCTCGGCTACACTGCAGGTGGCCTCGCCTGTGTCCTCTGAGATGGAGCTGCTCCCTGAACTGTATGACTAGGATTGGAAGGATACTCTCTCAGCTGATGCCCTTTGGTACCACAATACAGACAAACTTTCAACCTCCTCCTGTAAACTTCCCAGATGTGGCCAGAGTTCTTGCAGTAGTAGCAGAAAGCTTGTTGTGACTGTCTTTGCTGCTGTGGTGCCTAGTGAAACGGTGCCCTAGCTGGAGTCTAATATTGTTGCAACTGCTGAAAATGCCTAGACAGGAAATAAGGACGCTTAGCAGTCACTGTGCTACTATTAGCCCCCAGAAAAGAATCACGATTTCTCATAGGTTTCAAGCCCAAATCCCGCTCAACCTTGTGTGCCTCCGCAAGTATCTTCGAATAGGGCTCCTAGAAAGACGGAATGAGGATCTTCACTTCCCAGTTCAGACCCTCGCGGAAATGGATAACTCGAACCTCCGGCTCCCTCACTAAATACTCTACAAAATGGCTCAGCCTACCGAACTCTATGGCGTATTCCTCCACAGATATGCTCCCCTGAGTAAGGCTCTCAAACAGTAAACACCCAGATTTTTAAAATTTTAAATATGAATTTTTAATATTTTTCTGTATTTTTTATTAGTTAAAATAAATGTTCTTCAAGGATTAATATTTTGTGAATTTAATTAAATATTAAAATATTGTAAAAATTATAGTTTTGAGTGTATAATTAATAATAAGATGTTGTGTAATTTTTTTGGAATTTATTGGGCTCAAAAACTATTTTTAAATAGCTAAAATGTATCGTTTTTAAATAAACCGAACCAAACTTGAACCAAACCCAACCGAACCAACCCAACCCTAATGGATCGGACCCGAACCCGACCCGAACCGCTAACCCTTGCTACAGTAACCGAAGAAACTCTTCTCTTCCTCGATCATTTTACTCTTCGCCATCGCGACTCCGACGGTCGGTGACCCTTCGGTTCACCTCCCCTCAACCGCCGGACGACCTCTCCAGTGTTCCTTCCCGCAACCGCCGACCATAGCCACTATATAAAGCCCAATTACAGGAACCCCCACCACCATCACAACCACCGCCATCACCGCGGCAACGATGACGGCCCAGTCAATTTTGGTCACCTCCGCCGCTGCCGCCGATGATAAACCAGGCCACGACGATGACGACCCTGCCGCTGACGATCGACCACCGCCGCCCGCTACCGTCCACGCACAGCACACCACGGCCGACCCCTGTTTCGAGTGAGTTTTCTTCTTCTACTATGTATCGATTCTCGAACGGCCTGTTACGTTGTGTTCACAGCATGACCCTCTCGAACCCTGTACACTTAGTTTGGGGTATCATGTCCTGTGTCGGTCGTAAATTGCGACGCAAAACAGGAAATAATAACCCAATTTATAATTCAGGAAACTGTCCCGAACACCCAAGGTCATGGCCATTTTACTTTCAACCTAGTTTATATTTTCAAAATTCACTTGAACAGTAAATTAAAAAACATAAACAAGTTTTGACCCTTTTAATTAGTTTAATTTTATTATTTGTAAGTTGTGTTTTATTCGCGGTTAAAGTTGACCAAAAATTTGGTTTTTAAAACCCAAAAATTCTCGAAACGAGATGCGTCCTACTAAACAAGACGACTACATCATGTATAAATTGCATTAAAAGATGCGTATTGTCAATGCGGACATGTAAAATTTTGTAGAAGTTGATTTGGATGTGCGTGCACACCGAAATTAACGCATATTCGTCGAAAAGCCCTGTATCGGCATATTCTGACACTCATCATAATTTTGTGTATGCTTGTCATTTTGCAACAAAATTTACGCCATCAGATTCGTAGCGTTACGCTGGTCCTGTGACCCAAGTTTGGTTCGATTCTAAGAACGTTGACGAAATCCCATTTTCGTGGTCCCCACGGTTCCACTTGACGGGCAATTTTATGACCGGCTCATCGGAATCCAGTTGTGAATATTTTGTTGGATTCGTATCATCATTCGGGACTCATAGACACTAAGTTTGACGAATTTGGAAAACTTTCTCTTTGGCATATTTTTTGGTGTGAAGTGGGCCACAAGCGGACCCCGCTTTGACCAGAAAGTGTCAATTTTGTCCCTGTGTCCAAATTGGACTTATGGGTAGTCAATCCTAGCTATTTTAAGTATTCTGAGAATGATGATAATATTTGTTTCAGCATTCGGAGGCGCACCTAGAGATTTTGTTGTTACAGGAGCAACTGAAGAGTTCAAAATCCAAACAAGTGTATCTTGCCAAACTTGCAGTAATTGCTTTAATATTATTTGCTTGATTTATTTCTGTAATGTATCTTCTCAACCTAGGACCGTGAGACGTTGCTTAACGTCCGAATAATATTCGGGCGTCAACACCATAGCGAAATCGTGTAACGTCACTTAGAGATTTGATATCATGATCCTATATTTTCGTGCTTGATTTACCAAGTACGTCATACCATAGGACACTTGATACTATTCAAGAGACAGAATCTTTTCTGAGTTATTCATGATGATTCTATATAGGCTTACAGGATTCGTGACATAAGACTTGCATATACATAGATATCATTATGACTCGCTGAATTAGCTAGAGGTCATGATCTTGCGTGTTATGGACATGAGACATCGTGGACATGAGATGTGTGATTACATTGGGTGGGGAGAGACACACAGGCTATAGGCTGATTACATACATATATATTTATTATTATGGTACTTTAGTCTCTGTTCCAAATCTTGGCCCATTACGTGATATTACTGCTACAGGCTCCCCGACACAGAGCTTGTAGTGGTCTCAGCCTGAGTACTAGTGATGCTCTCATTTGCATATCACTTAGCTGGTCACATAGCTTTCCCTGAGGATCTATTTTTATTTAATGTATTTTTATTTGGCTTGAGTTATTTTTGTACCTTGCTATGTCCCCTAAGGACCTGGATCCGGATTATATCCCCAGGTATAGCAGAGGAGATTTACCCTGAGGTATACAGGACATGAGCTGATGCTGGAGAAGTACTAGCACCAGAGGACAAGGTGGTGCCAGATGATTTCTCCTAAGTATTTTGTTTTATATACTCAGTTATTTCTTTTTCTATATACTCTATATCATGTCTCTTTGATTACAGTATTAAACTTATTATCTGGTTGTTCCCTGAGACATTTTTATTGAGACTTGTTATTGGATTATATTTCTCTTTTGATTAATCTGACATTTTGAATTGTGTTTACCTTCTGTGGATGATATTAGAATTAGACTCTAACATGTATCGTAGACCATTATTTTTGTTTTACAGCTTAAGTACACTCTAACGGGTCCATTAAATTGGGTTTGTCCATTGGAGTTGTGCTGCTGGCCATTGCCACGTGGCTAGTCCCTTAGTATTTTAGGACTGGGGCGTGACTTAGTTTTTGTGGTGGCCCATGCAGGTCTTCGAATATACTATTTCGGTTTCAACTAAGGAACCGAGCAAGCCTGCGATTAGGATATGATAAGTTATAGGATCTCATCCACTTGTTGATCTGTTCTTGACCACTATATCGACTTCAAAATAATTTCTTGACTTGCATCCTGCCTTGATTCTTCTGTACGCCTCTCATAGTTTACTTTGGATGCAGAGTAATGGATCCACGAGCCAGTAACGAGACTTCTATGAGAATACCACAAGGTGTTGTGGTCACCCACGATGATGGGATGATACCATTAAATGGAGATCCATCCACTCAACAAAGCAATCGAACAGATCAGCATGCCTCAAGATTCCGGTGAGATAATATTCCACCACCGTCGCAATTTACTCCACCAATGCCCATTTTCCTACCAGGACAGACTATGGATGGAAAGCAGATATTCCAAATATTCTACGCAATGATGCAAACCCAACAACAAGTTCATCAAGAGGCCCAGCAAAGCCAGGCGAAAAAGTTCTTTGACGGACTTAGCTATGAGCTACATAAATTAATCAGCTCCGTTGTAACTACTTCTTACACAGACGTCCTTGCTGCAGCCTGACCCATGGAGCGCGTAACCAGGAGAGAGTCCAGCCAGAAGCGGTCGTATGTATTAGCACCAGACCGAGCACAGTATGAAGGAGCTACAAAGCGACCACAGATGAATCTACCATAGAGAGCATTTATACCACTAGCACTAGTCCTTCCTACTTGTCACTACTGTGGCAAGGTAGGCCATACTGAGAAGGAATGCAGACGCAAATGGGGATTATGTTTATCTTGCGGATCCAGTCAGCATTCAGTAAGGGATTGCTCTGAGCGTCAAGAGAAAGCACTGATGATTCATCGACCAGCCCAACCAGCACCAGCACTAGGACACCCTACTTATCATTATTGTGGCAAGGTAGGCCATCTCGCCAAGGAATGCCGACACAGATTAGGATTATGCTTGGTTTGCGGATCCAACCAACATTCAGCCATAAATTGCACGGAGCATCGAGGAGAAACACCGATGGTTCACCGAAGAGCACTGATGGTTAACCGACAAGCTTTACCAGCACCGGAAGGATATCAGCTGAGGCCACCCTTGGCATCACAGACAACACTCTTCCAGCAGGCCCAGCAACAAAAGAGGGCACCACCACAAGTACGTGGACGGGCTTTTGAGATGATGGTAGAGGAGGCACAGACTCGTGGAGTAGTTAATATGAGTAAGATTTAAGTTTTATCATAGCTATCTATTCCTAGTAATACTTTAGCATGTGCATGTTAGTTCCATTCCCTAGCCTAAGCCTAGTTTTATGTTAGCATAAACTTGTTAGTCTAGATTAGTTATATGTCACCGGTACCCAAGTTTTCATAAGTTGTATTTGATCCTTGCTCTAACCAGGCTCCTTTACTCTTGAGTTACTTATCTCTCATTGCCTAGGAAAAAGTTTTTATTCCTTCCCTACGTGTTCTGCTTGAACAAAACCCTCACCCTTCCTCTCGATTTCTCCGTGTTCATGGTTCTTTATCATTTGTGTCGTGCTTCAAACATGTCTTACAACCGCATCATATCTTCTAACCGGTTATGCTTTATTTTCTTAATTGCGAGGACACAATTCTTTTAAGGTGGGTAGATTGTAAACATCCAAATTTTTAACTTTTAAATAAGAATTTTTGAAATTTTTTTGTACTTTTTATTATTTAAAATAAATATTCTTCAGGGATTAATATTTTTGTAAATTTAATTAAATATTATAATATTATAAAAATTATATTTTTAGTGCATAATTAATAATAAGATGTTGTGTAATTTTTCTGGAATTTATTGGGCTCAAAAACTATTTTTAAATAGCTAAAACGCATCTTTTTTAAATAAACCAGACTGAACCAAACTTGAACCAGACCTAACCAAACTTGAACCAAACCCAACCGAACCAACCCAACCCTAATCGAACGGATCTAACCCGACCCGAGCCCGACCCGCTAACCCTTGCTACAGTAACCGAAGAAACTCTTCTCTTCTTCGACCGTTTCACTCTCCGCCGCCGCGACTCCGACGGTCGGCGACCCTTCGGTTTACCTCCCCTCAACCGCCGGCCGACCTCTCCGGTTCGCCTCCCCGCAACCGTCGGCCATAGCCACTATATAAAGCCCAATGACAGGAACCCGCACCACCATCACAAACACCGCCATCACCGCGGCGACGATGACGACCCCGCCGACTCTGGTCACCTCCGCCGCCGCCGCCGACGACGAACCAAGCCACGACGACGATAACCCTGCCGCCGATGATCGACCACTGCCGCCCGCCACTGTCCACAGGCAGCATACCGCGATCGACCCCTATTTTGAGTAAATTTTCTTCTTCTACTATGTATCAATTCTCGAACGACCTGTTGCTTTGTGTTCACAGTATGACCGTCTCGAACCCTGTATAATTAGTTTGGGGTATCGTGTCCTGTGTCGATCGTAAATCGCGATGCAAAACAGGAAATAATAACCCAATTTATAATTCCGGAAACTGTCCCGAATACCCAAGTTCATGGCCGTTTTACTTCCAACCTAGTTTATATTTTTAAAATTCACTTGAACAGTAAATTAGACAACATAAACAAGTTTTAACCCCTTTAATTAGTTTAATTTAATTATTTGTAAGTTTTATTTTATTTGTGGTTAAAGTTGACCAAAAACTTGGTTTTTAAAATCCATAATTTTCTAAAATGGGTGCATTCCGCTAAACGAGGTAACTTTTTCGTGTGCAAATTGCATCGAAACGCGCGTATCGTCAATGCGGAAGTGTGGGATTTCGTAAAAGTTGATTTGGATGTGCGTGCACCCCGAAATTAACGCATATCCGTCGAAAAGTCCCTTATCGACATGTTCTGACACTCGTCATAATTTCGTGTGTGCTTGTCGTTTCGTAACAAAACTTGCGCCATCAGATTCGTAGCATTACGCTGGTCCTGTGACCCAAGTTTGATTCGATTCTGAGAACGTTGACAAAATCCTGTTTTCGTGGGCCCCACGATTCTACTTGACGGACGATTTTGTGACCGGCTCATCGGAATCCAATTTTGGATATTCCGTTGGGTTCGTATCATCGTTCTGAACTCGTAGACACTAAGTTTGACGAATTTGGAGAACTTTCTCTCTGGCACATTTTTTGGTGCGAAGTGGGCCACATATTGATCCGGTTTTGACCAAAAACTATCAATTTTGTCCTTGTGTCTAAATTGGACTTATGGGTAGCCAATTCTAGCTATTTCAAGTATTCTGAGAATGATGGTAATATTTGTTTCAGCATCCAGAGGCGTACCTGAAGATTTTGCTGTTATAGGAGCAACTGAAGGAGTTCAAAACTCAGGCAAGTGTACCTTGCCAAACTTGCAGTAAGTGCTTTAATATTATTTGCTTGATTTATTTCTGTGATATATCTGCTCAACCTAGGACCGTGAGACGTTGCTTAACGTCCGAATAATATTCGGGTGTCGACGCCGTACGCGAAGTCGTGTAACGTCACTTAGAGAGTTGATATCACGATCCTATATTTTTCGTGATTGATTTACCAAGTACATCATACCATAGGACACTTGATACTATTCATGAAACAGAATCTTTTCTGAGTTATTTATGGTGATTTTGTATAGGCTTACAGGATTTATGACATAAGACTTGCATATACATAGATATTATTATGACTCGATGTATTAGCTAGAGGTCATGATCTTGCGTGTTATGGACATGAGACGTCGTTGACATGAGACGTGTGATTATATTAGGTGGGGAGAGAACGCAGGCTATAGGCTGATTACATACATATATATTTATTATTATGATATTTTAGTCTTTGTTCCAGATCTTGGCCCATTACGTGATATTACTGCTACAGGCTCCCCGACACTGAGCTTGTAGTGGTCTCAGCCTGAGTACTAGTGATGCTCTTATTTGCATATCACTTAGCTGGTTACATAGCTTTCCCGGAGGATCTATTTTTATTTACTGTATTTATATTTGGCTTGAGTTATTCTTGTACCTTGTTGTGTCCCCTGAGGACCTGGATCCGGATTATGTCCCCAGGTATAGCAGAGGAGATTTACCCCGAGGTATACGGGACATGAGATAACGTTGGAGCAGTACTAGCACCAGAGGACGAGGTGGTGCCAGAGGATTTCTCCTGAGTATTTTGTTTTATATACTTAGTTATTTCTGTTTCTAGATACTCTACATCCTGTCTCTTGGATTATTGTATTAAACTTATTATCGGGTTGTTCCCCGAGACTTTTTTTGAGACTTGTTATTGAATTATATTTCTCTTTTGATTAGTCTAACATTTTGAATTGTGTTTGCCTTCTGTGGATGAGATTAGAATTAGACGCTGACATGTATCGTAGACCATTATTTTTGTTTTATAGCTTATGTACACTCTAACGGGTCCATTAAATTGGGTTTGTCCATTAGAGTTGTGCTGCTGGCCATTGCCACGTGGCTAGTCCATCGATATTTTGGAACTGGGGCATGACACAAACTGCCTCCCCAAGTCCAACCTATCCGCTCGAGCGAAGAACTTACTCTTAAAGAGGTCCTTGAACACCTCCCAAGACTGCCCTGCATCAGCAAGAAGTGGCTCATTCCTGAACCAAGTACGGGCGACGTAGAACAGGTGAAGTCCTACTACCTCAACCTTCAGATCCTCAGTAAGGTGTGACACCCTCTTGAGATGCTCAATATCCTCAAGCCAATCATCAGCTTAGACGATGCCCTCCGTCCCCTTGAAGACCCGAGGTTCCAGCTTCTTGAAGTCCTGGATATTGCATGGCTGAAGCTGAGCAATCTGCTGCTGGACCTGAACTCCTCTCTCTACTACGGCTAGGGCAAGCTGATGAGCACTCGCAATGCCCTTCCACAACTCGTCGGTCTGCCTCTAGTGTGCCTTGGACTAGGCCCTTTGAGCCTCCAACATCTCACAAAACAGTGTGAACACCTGAGTCGCATATGTCAGCGTGGAAGGTTGAGATGGAAGTCCCTCAGATACAGCCGAAACAGTCCTCTGAGTTGGAGGTAGACCCCCGAACGCAGCTGATAGCCCTCGGGAAGTTGCAGATCTCTCATAAACAGCTTCTTCCTACTGTGATCTTGTCTTAGGCGGCATCCTGAGGCAAAGCGAAAGAAAAGAATCAATATGGTACATGATATAATACACTCAAAAAAGGACAGTTAAAGATCAAGTATCAATATTAAGGAAGAACAGTTGAAATGAATTAATAGAGTTTTTCCTAGATATGATTGAGTAATCTCAACCTATAGCCTATATCTTATATCTTGAAATAGGCTCGTAATAGCACTCAAATCAAAGCACGACAACGAATCGCACTAATTGTGACCTCGAAGACCTGTATGGGCCACTACTAAAAATGTGTCACGACCCGCAACCGGTGTAGGGATGCAAGTAGTGAACAATGCCCAGCCTACGCCGCAGTATCGGCGGTAGAACACTGCTTGGGTAAACTATCTATCTAGCAATCAAGATATAATATGCCACCAATATAAATAAATATACTTAATCACAGTTCTATAGATGGAATAAAGCACAAATATGATAAAAGAATAGAAGAGTCACAAATACAAATCATGAGACAAAAATAATATCCAATGAGTCAGAGAAATACTAATAACAATGGTGGAGACAAATCCAGTACAAAAGGAAACTAACAACTAAGCTACGAGTCATGGGTCGTCTGTCTCAGTCGGGATGAGACCGTCCTGAGCCAAGGTCTCTGGCTCTAAGCCAACTACGCCCTGAGGCCCGTAGTGAGTGGGATACCACTCCTCAGTGTCATTTGGGAAAAATATATCCAGTCAGGAAGGAGCAGAGTGTCACGACCCGCACCCGGTCTAGGGGCACGAGTGCGTGGGTACGTTCAGCCTACGCCGTAGCATCGGCGGTAGAACGCTGTCAAGGTCTTGATACTATCTTGCCAATCTCACACAAGCATCCAATCTCCATAAGGAGGCACGGATGACACAACTAAAACGAACACATACTCAATCACAGGATTACAGCACGATAAGATAGCGAAACAAAATTAAATACAACACAAGTCTAAAGTAATAATCAAACTCAACAATATCCAAGTCTCAATAAAAAAAATGCCGGAGACAAATCCGGTACCAAATAGTCTACTGAAAGAACTAACTAGAAGATTGGTGATTCCGGCTAGACCTCCCAGAATCACAACTAACTATCAAGCCCAAGTGCAGCTACTCACCATATGGTCCATAATGTGTTGGCTACCGATCCTCTAAGGCATAGTCTGGAAAAATGTTTCCAGTCAGGAAGGAGCAAAGTACAAATCTCAAATAACAGTTCCATTAAATTGATAAGGATTATAAAGCAATAAACATGTGATGCTAGCTACTGAGAAGACAGTGAAATAAATGCAATGGCAATTAAAGAGAGACAGAAAATGTAAAGAGACAGGCAATAGGCAATATGATACAGTCAGTGCATGTATGAAAATGAAAAGAACAAGGAACAGTATCATATACGGGTGATGTAGTATATGATTTAAAATAGGGAACTGTAATCTATTCTAAGTGTTTGAAATAGTAGTTTCAAAATATGATCGGCTTGGGAACATGTACGATAGCTATAGGGCCTGGCTAATCATGGGTGAAGAGCATGATTAACACTTACATTATTCTACACTAAAATAAGAGGTTATGATCATATTTCTTACTAACTACTTCTCCGCCCCCAACTAGTACTATGGATCCAACCATGACACGTCACGATACACGAGCAAGTCCAATCTATCATGTACGATGTCTAATATACATGTCGTGTACAATGTCAAACGATAATCAAGGTAACATCTCATGACTGCAGATCCAAGCTATACTAGTCCGTGTAGCACAGTGTCAAGGATTCAGATGTAACATTTCATGATTATTGAATTTATAGAAATTATCAAGGAATTGGAAATTATCAGAGAATGTACTTGCCTTGGGTCCTTAGCTGGTATTTATGGATGTCCTGTTCCAGAGTATCCCCTGGGTAAACCAACAGTCCTATAAACACATCACAATAACACTGGTATCAGGTGCTACCCTAACACACAGTCTATAAACACTGGCCTCAGGGCCATGCCAGGCAGGGCACTAGAATTAAATTGGGATTTTCAGAATTGGTTTAAATAGTATCCTCAATTTAATTAGAAATAAATGCAAGTTGTGTTCTAAAATTAATTAGGAGTACATGGAGCCAAAATTAGGTCAGGTCATCAATACCAATAATGAAGTAGACTCAGAACAGAATATTACCCTAATTTGGGCCACATGAAAAATAGGTCAAGATTGCCTCCAATTTCGATTGGAACGCACAACGATACAAAAATAGGAATTTTATTAAATAACGTCCGCGACGATTTTTGTGCGGCTCGAAATAAGGCACAGGGAGCATAATTATGAGTTGCAAAAAATAGCAGAATGGAAGGCGGACATGTCTAGGGCAAGATTGTGAAATTTGTTGGAAGACAAAAGCTAGGGTAGCGCTCCAAATATCGAAGCAAAGGCAGGGCGCAATAATATTAAATAAAATACGATAATTAATTACAAACTCCAAGAATTAAATTCTAACTAAATAATTAAATACAAAAATTCCATAATTCCGACAGGTGGTCATCTACTGGGCTTCTAGGTCAAGTCTACCAGCTCAAACACAAACGAACACTGTATATAATATTATATTTAAATTACACATCACACATTTATTTAAAATCAAATATACTATCATGCAATTAATTATTTGTAACTACCATAATATTAAATATTATAAAAAGTAAAAAATACTCCTGTTCTCGGAACGTGGTAGTGACAAGTCTACCCTCCTTAAAAGAATTTCGTCCTCGAAATTCAAAATCCTCAAAGTAGCGTTTATTCATACACATTACTATTTTCCCTCAAAGTTTAAATTCATAAATCACGAAATCAGGTAATAATCCCCAATGTCCTTTCACAATTTTCAAAAATTCTGAAATTATTGTATTCCGGAAAAAGCCTCGAAATAAAATCAAAGTCCATTTTTTTAAAAGAAAATTTCCTTGAAAGTTTTTAGTTAATAATTCAATACTCAGAATTTAATATCCACTCCTCAAATTTGATTTTAATCAATGCTCCTATATAAAATGAAATCTCGTCCAAAAAGTTTAAATTCAAACATTTAGTCCATCAATAATTTTATTTCTCGATTTCCACTTCCTCAAAATACTCAACAATACGATACTTAGGGATTTTCCAAATGCGACATCCAACTATAAAATTCTAAAATTCATAACTTGCAACCAAATAAATATAATGATAGTCTCCCAAAATTTCCAAATTTTAATAACCAATTTAATCACATCATAATCTTCCTGGAATTAATAAACCACCAATTATGCCATGTTAATTTCTTGGCCCTTTATTTAAATCGATATTTATCCTCGAATTTTTAATCATCTTGTTAATCATCTTGTCTCTCCTGTCAAGTCATAACCCCTTCAGAAATCTTCGTCATGGTCAAACCCCAATAATCATGGTCTAAGAAAACCTTCCTACATCATACAACATGCAACCTAAGGGGAATATGTACAGTCATAGTGTCTTTCGTCATGGTATTGCAGTCTCTGTATCAGGGTGTACAACTAACTATATTATAACAAGGAAATCATGCACACAACTATTGTACTAAGGAATCAATCAATCAATCAATCAAATAGAGAGGGACAGAGGGAAGGAAAGAACAGAACCTGCTAACACATTACCTGCAGTATCGGTCTCCTCAACCGTCATCGCAAATGCCCCGCCCTGCTGGGGTGGTTCCCTTCGCGGGTGCTGAGCAATATACGGTTCCACAGGTAGCCTAACTGGATCTCTATAATCTGAAACTGCGCGCTGGCCGGGAAGATAAGGGGCTAGAATACAATCCCTTACTCGATGTCCCGCAGCGCCGCAGTGCAAACAAAGTCCTAGCCTCGTTCTACAGCTCTCCCAAAGGTGACCTGGCTTCTTACAGAAATGACAAGTCTGTCGTGTCTCTCTCGGAGGCTGTTGCTGATTCTGCTGAACACGGACTGGTGCCTGGTACTGTTGTTGATACTGATACGCCCATGGATGTTGTTGGATAGGAACTGGTGCTAGGTACTGCGGTGGATGCTGAAAGGTCTATGGTTTTTGCTGAATATGAAATGGTACTTGGTACTGCTGTTGGTGCTGAATACGAAGGTGCTTGGCTGGTCCTGTGCTACCATTCGTATCTCCAAAAGTATTGTGACTCCTCTTAGGCCTGAGGTCCATATCCTCTTCTGCAATCTGAGCATCCATTAAGATAGCCTCAAAGGTAGCGGTACGACGACCAGAAGTGCGCGACCTAATCTCTCTCGTCAGTCCCTTTCTGAATTTTCGGGCTCGATCTCCTGGGTCCCGAATCATGGACGATGCAAAATGGCTCAATCTACAGAATTCTGCAGCGTACTCGTCGACCGACATATTTTCTTGAACTAAGTCATGAAACTGACTTTCCAAGGTTCCCAATGCCACGTCGGAAAAGAACTTCTCCTTGAAGAGCTCTTTGAAGGTCTCCTAAGTAAGTCCTTGTGCAGTAATTCTCGGCTCCGTGCGATACCACGTAAGTGCGATATCGAACATCTGACTGCCAGCGGCTTCTATCTGTAAGTTCTCCAGAATCTGGGTCAATCGCAGGCTCCTCTCTATATCCTCTAGCCAGTCGTCAGCGTAGAGTATCCCTTCGGTGCCTTTAAACTCTCGAGGCATCATCCTCTTGAAATCCACTATAGTGCCTGATCTCTGCTGCTGGCCAGGAAACTGCTGGTACTGTGCTACTCTCTCCAAAGCTTGGAGAGTCACCTGATGAGCATTCTCCATGTTTTCTTTCATCAGCTCGGTTTGTGCCTGGTGCGCTTCTGCTTGCACCCTCTGAGCCTCATCTTGAACTCGCTGAGCGTCTGCCGTCACTCTCTGGGCATCTACCATGCCCTGGATCAAGGTAAACAACTGCGTCCCGTCAATGGGCAAACCTCCAAAAATCAGAGTCGGAGGAGGAGGAAGGTTGTTCGTCACAGCTGCGGCAATCCTCTGAGCAGGTGGGGGAAGAGGATTCCCGAAAAGTGCGGACACTCCTACGTGCATCGGAGAGGTAGGAGGAACTACGGCTGTCTGTCCCTCAGGTGGAGAGGTGGCAGACCCCTCTAAAGCTGATGTTCCCGCTCTCATAGACCGTGTCTGCGGCGACATCCTGAAGACAGATCCCAAAGAATCAATTTAGGCAAAATGCGATATCATCAAGGAAGGACAGTACAGTTCTAAAGAAGCAACATTCAAGATAAAAGATTGGAAATAAATCCTAGTTGTGATTGCACATGTCAAAGATACATCCAAGGTTTGATACCTCTATCCCCTAGGTACCACAGTTCTACTAGAAACATACTCACTGCTAGCTTCCTTACCTACTGCAATCGCTGATACTAGTTATCCTTGTCACTCAAGTGCATATCAAATGCAACACACCATACTAAGTACTGCTCTCTCTCCAATACAATCTTAGATGAACACCTAAGCCAGTTGGTAGTGAAGCCAACATATCCTTACACATGCATCTCATCTACTTATACTAATATATCTCTCGCACTATAAGATCCTATCCTCAAATAAAATTCCTCAAAGTAACTCCTAGAATAAATTTTATAGTAAAATGTATATACTTTCCTCAAGGTTAATTATTTAAATACTGAAATAAAAACTTAATCACCTAAAAATCCTTACAGCTTGTCTAGGTTTATCAAATTGAATCTGAATTCCTCAAAAATAAAATTTTTATAACATAATATCTTGACTTCTCAAAATTCAAAAATGTAATTCATTTTCAAGCTTCGAATTAAAATTTAAATCCATATCTAGTAATCCAATAGCCCTAGTGTTAATCTTCCTCGTTGTCCTCATCGACATGTGTCATCATATAATACCATAAATCAGTCGGCAAAATCATCTTAATATGAAATCAACCCTACCATGAAACCAAAATCCTAATTTAATACCTGATCAACAATCAACAAGCGAGAATGGATGGAACAAGGGAATGATTTTAAATTGGAATTTATAACAAGATTCTCAGGGGTCATCCCAAGAATCTCTCAAGGAATTGTGATTGAGTATTCGCTCTCGTCCTAGTATCCTATGTCCTAGATCCTATCGCAGGCACGCAATAGTATAACAAGGATGCCACACTGCTACGACATCGCACAACTCGCGAAGTCAGACCTGCATGGGCCACCATTAAAAACGTGTCACGACCCGCACCCGGTCTAGGGGCACGAGTGCGTGGGTACGTCCAGCCTACGCCGTAGCATCGGCGGTAGAACGATGTCAAGGTCTTGATACTATCTAGCCAATCTCACACAAGCATCCAATCTCCATAAGGAGGCACGGATGACACAACTAAAACGAACACATACTCAATCACAGGATTACAGCACGATAAGATAGCAAAACAAAATTAAATACAACACAAGTCTAAAGTAATAATCAAACTCAACAATATCCAAGTCTCAATAAAAAAAATGCCGGAGACAAATCCGGTACCAAATAGTCTACTGAAAGAACTAACTAGAAGATTGGTGATTCCGGCTAGACCTCCCGAAATCACAACTAACTATCAAGCCCAAGTGCAGCTACTCACCATATGGTCCATAAAGTGTTGGCTACCGATCCTCTAAGGCATAGTCTGGAAAAATATTTCCAGTCCGGAAGGAGCAAAGTACAAATCTCAAATAACAGTTCCATTAAATTGATAAGGACTATAAAGCAATAAACATGTGATGCTAGCTACTGAGAAGACAGTGAAATAAATGCAATGGCAATTAAAGAGAGACAGGAAATGTAAAGAGACAGGCAATAGGCAATATGATACAGTCAGTGCATGTATGAAAATGAAAAGAACAAGGAACAGTATCATATACGGGTGATGTAGTATATGATTTAAAATAGGGAACTGTAATCTATTCTAAGTGTTTGAAATAGTAGTTTCAAAATGTGATCGGCTTGGGAACATGTACGATAGCTATAGGGCCTGGCTAACCATGGGTGAAGAGCATGATTAACACTTACATTATTCTACACTACAATAAGAGGTTATGATCACATTTCTTACTAACTACTTCCCCGCCCCCAACTAGTACTATGGATCCAACCATGATACGTCACGATACACGAGCAAGTCTAATATATCATGTACGATGTCTAATATACATGTCGTGTACAATGTCAAACGATAATCAAGGTAATATCTCATGACTGCAGATCCAAGCTATACTAGTCCGTGTAGCACAGTGTCAAGGATTCAGATGTAACATTTCATGATTATTGAATTTATAGAAATTATCAAGGAATTGGAAATTATCAGAGAATGTACTTGCCTTGGGTCCTTAGCTGGTATTTATGGATGTCCTGTTCCAGAGTATCCCCTGGGTAAACCAACAGTCCTATAAACACATCACAATAACACTGGTATCAGGTGCTACCCTAACACACAGTCTATAAACACTGGCCTCAGGGCCATGCCAGGCAGGGCACTAAAATTAAATTAGAATTTTCAGAATTGGTTTAAATAGTATCCTCAATTTAATTAGAAATAAATGCAAGTTGTGTTCTAAAATTAATTAGGAGTACATGGAGCCAAAATCAGGTCAGGTCATCAATACCAATAATGAAGTAGACTCAGAACAGAATATTACCCTAATTTGGGCCGCACGAAAAATAGGTCAAGATTGCCTCCAATTTTGATTGGAACGCACAACGATACAAAAATAGAAATTTTATTAAATAACGTCCGCGACGATTTTTGTGCGGCTCGAAATATGGCACAGGGAGCATAATTATGAGTTACAAAAAATAGCAGAATGGAAGGCGGGCATGTCTAGGGCAAGATTGTGAAATTTGTTGGAAGACAAAAGCTAGGGTAGCGCTCCAAATATCGAAGCAAAGGCAGGGCGCAATAATATTAAATAAAATACGGTAATTAATTATAAACTCCAAGAATTAAATTCTAACTAAATAATTAAATACAAAAATTCCATAATTCTGACAGGTGGTCATCTACTGGGCTTCTAGGTCAAGTCTACCAGCTCAAACACAAACGAACACTGTATATAATATTATATTTAAATTACACATCACACATTTATTTAAAATCAAATATACTATCATGCAATTAATTAATTGTAACTACCATAATATTAAATATTATAAAAAGTCAAAAATACCCTTGTTCCCGGAACGTGGTAGTGACACAGAGTACATCTCTACAACAGTTCTAATAAATAATATAAACTATGTAACAATAAATAGATGTGAATATACAAGATACAATATACAGATACAAGAGATATGCAATAAAGGAAATACTAAAAATAAATACGAGAATGAGCAATATAGAAATGAACAAGAAATACTAATGACTAAGTGAGTGAGTACCATCTTTAACATATGATCGGCTTGGAAACTTGATACAAGAATTATGGCCTGGTTAATCATACGTACGGTGTATAATTAACACTATTCAAGGAACAAAACATGATATGAGAAGGGTATGATCACATATCTACACTACATACTCCCCGTCCCCGACTGGTATAGTGGATCCAACCATGGTACGTTACGATACGGGATTTACTGGGTAGTAGCTAGTCTCCCCAAGAATCAATGTTTGTACATGTACAAGAAGAACAAGGAAACTAGGCTTGCACAAGATACACCATAATTACCAAGTAATAATATCTCATGACGAGATCCGGATATACCAATCCGTTTAACCATCGTGTCAAAAAATTAAGGATATCTACACTAGATACAAGAGACATAGAGGATATCATAAATGAGAAACTATCAGAGATTGTACTCGCCTAAAATCCGGTGAGCAGTGTTGCTACATGCTACTAAAATCCGGATATACCAATCCGTGTAACCATCATGTTAAGAAATCAAGGATATCTACACTACTACTGAAGCTGTTTTTAATGCTGCTACATGTTGCTGCTAGCTTTGCTGTGTTGCTGCTACTGCTTTGTTGTTGCTGTGGTAGCTGCTGCTGCTCATGTTGTTGTTGTTGGCTGCTGCTGCTGCTCATGTTGTTGTTGTTGCTATTGCAGCTCCATGCTGCAGCAACCCGACCCCCCTCCTAGCACGCACATACACACACACACACACACAAATATGCATACACATATACATCTAAACACACACACACACACACACACACACACATATATATATATATATATATATATATATATATATATATATATATATATATATATATATATATATATATATATATATATATATATATATATAACTTTAGAGATACAAATACTTATCTATATATATATACATATCTAAATAATAAAGCTATATTTACATATATACATATATGCAATATATATATATATATATATATATATATATATATATATATATAAATCAATCACCATAAAATGAACTTAGAACAACACATAATATATATATATATATATATATATATATCATAAAACAATGATAAATATAATATTCTAATAGATATTACCAAGGCAAATTGAATCTAAAAATGCAATAAAATAAATACGTGGAGTGCATCACACCCGTATCACACTAGATATATGATACGCTTACGATACGAGTCCACCACAGCACAAAATGTACCCCAAAGGACATGAACAAGTCTAAAATAATAATTATGAATAATATGAAGAGCTAATTACACACCTACGTGTCTGTATCAAAATATGACATGCTCAAACCCCCAGTGTCGGAGAAAAATCCCCAAATCAACCCGTATCTCCAAATTATCGCGATACGTCCTACACGTATATAATTGTAGACACGATACTAGCCACACACAATCAAACATATGTCAATTTGGTCTAATTGACCTATTAACAAACACAAAATGTGTCAATCTCGAAATTCTCCCAAAATTAACACAAAATAACATATAACTTTTTTCATAGGCCTCCTATGAACCTAATCCAATTTTTATGAGTAGCCTTAGCATATGGCGTGGTTCCCAATGATTAAAACACAGATTTATAGTCTAATTAAAGGAGAAAAACTGAATTGTACCTATTGGGAGATGGATTTCCAATAAAACCTCTAATTTGAGTGAAAAGAGCCTTCAACTTGTAGATTATTTCTCCTCCTTGTAGATCCTTGCTTCCTCCTTGTAGATCATTGCTCTAGTAGCCTCCAATAATGATTAGGAAGGAATTGGAAAAATATTTGGGTGGAATTTGATATGAAAATGAAGAAATTTGGAAGAGAAAATTCTAGATCTAGATTTGAAAATAAAAATAAAGAGAGAGAAATTATCCCTCCCTATTTACATGGACGGCCACTATTCCCCCTCTCCTAGCTACTATATAAAGTCTAAAATACCCCTTGGGGCCTCTCATGATAAAATAATTAAGGAAGAAAGGTTCTAGTCTAATGGGTTTAACTTAATTAATCATCCTCCTAATGAATGGGCTTCTAATTGGGCTCAATTATAACTATATTTAAATGTCGGTCCATGGATCTAATCTAAACTAGTTAGGTACACTAACACAAGTCCAAAACAATAAACTAACATCTAACAATAAATAAATAATATAATAAATAAATAAATAAATATACAACATGTATAATATTTAATTAATTATGAAATGACAAAATACCCTTTCCTAAAAAATGTTGTAGTGACAACGTTTACCAATCCGTGAAACCATCATGTCAAGAATCAAATATCTCAATACTAAATACATGAAACATAGAGGCTATCAAATAAGAAAACTATCAGAGAATCTACTTGCATGTGATCCTGAGAAAATGGTATATTTCGGTGTCCAAGTTGGTGTCACATGCACGTATATATGAATGGCATGTTAAAGGGGTATAATAAAGTAAAAATGAACTAAAATGCATTAAACATGCTTTTCTAGGCCATTTTCAGCTAAACTAGGTCCACACTAAGTTAAATAGTCTATATTGGCCACTAACTAGCTAACGCTAGTTTATACTAGCTATACTAGGTCATTACCTTATGTACTAGTAATATCTTAAGTTATACTTACAATATCAAGTTACAACTTGGTATCGTGGATACCTATCTATACTTATTAATATACTAGTATTATATATGATCTAGTATTACCTTAGTGTATAGTTATACCTTAATATCTCAGTATAACCAATTACTTAGATATATATGACCACTACCCAATACTTTATATATATTCCTAGACTTATAAATCATACTCCTCAACTAGATACTCTAGTACCTTATTCACTCTCATAACTTGAACCTTACCCTCACACAATACCACTCCCAACCTTACCATGATCTCACTGTACACAAGCATCATTACCTGCACTCGACAAAAAACTGGACTGATACCTTAGTATGAGTCCCCCCTCCAAAGCTGCAGCTGCTTCAACCGATAACCCTTCACTCACTGCACTAGAAGCACAGTGATGCACACACAGTCCCAATATTCTCCTCCCCCCTACTCACCTATCATCTACACCTACTATAAAGGTAGGTTGCAGTTGCAACCTTAGTCCTAACAGTGCACTTGCACTTTCCCACGACTATGTTCCTTGTTACTACTGTTGTTGGTACTTTTCAAGCACCCAAACCTACTGCCTAGCCTACAGTCACCCTCCTAAAGGCCCTCAACTCGACCACATTAGCAGTTACTTCAACTACTATCGATTTTTTGCTGTTATTGATACTCTCTTACTAATACCTTGCTATTATGCCATACCTGACTTTCCCCTTCTAATCTGGACTGCCACAGAGCAGCCCCCTATGCATTGTGTTACATCAACATTGTTGTGCACCTACTATATACAAATGTAAGTCCCCTTGCTCTCTTCACTCCCCATTAAAGAAGCCTCTACTTCCTTACACACTAACACATATACTAACACTCATAAATACCTGCAGCTACTGATGCTGCTTAGGCTTGCTGCTTATGTTGCTCCGTTTGACAGTGTACACAACTATTGTGCACTGGAGCCCGATCCTTCATCTAATCTATTACTTCTGCTATTACCTACTCCTTGCAATCACACATCTATATATGTAACTAGCAATTTTATATATATATATATATATATATATATATATATATATATATATATATATATATATATATATATATATATATATATATATATATATATATATATATATATAACACCCACACTCGAAGTATTAACCCAAACACTTGGCATGCATAGTGTGATACTCTAGGATACGTTCTCAAATGAGATATCAAAACCCCCAATTCTCCATAATTAACAATAATACACATCAATTACATATAATGATAACTAATGTAACTATTTACAATAGAATTTAAAGAGTAATTATACAAATCACCAAAAATGAGTCACGTATCATACCGTATCACAAAATACTATGATACACTCTACTCGTATCTAATTGTGGACCCATATCTAGTCCCATAATCCCGATCTAAGTCTAATTAGATCCAATTAATCTCATGACACACACTTGATGTGTCAATCTCGGAATTCTCTCTAATTGGAAACAAATCACCATGTAGATTCCATATTACAAGTCATATGAACCTAGTTCTTGATTATATGGGTAGCCCTAGGCCAATGAATGATTTCTAATAGTTAAATATATAAATTAGAGTCTAAATTGAGGGGTGGATTCAGAATTTACCTATTGGGAGATGGATTTATAATAAAAAGCTCAATGGATACAATTATGTTACGATTCTCCTTGTCAATTTCCCCTCCTTCAAGTTCTCCTTGCAATCCAAGATCCAATTCTTATTAGATGATAAAATTGAGAGAGAATGTATGTAAATTGGGTTGAATTTTATGGAGGGATAAAGTGAATTGGGGATAAACTAAATTGGGGATCTAGAATTAAATAAAATGAAGAGGAGAGAGAGAGAGTGAGAAGCCCCTATAGGTGGCCGACACCCTCTTTCCCCTTTCTCAAGCAACAACAATTTTATAATGTACCCCCACTAGTTAATTATGAGGAATAATTAGAAAGGGCTATATTGGAAAGCCTCTAAACTAATATAAATTAATCTAATCTCCTTAAATAATTAAAGGAAAGGTCTAATTGGGCATATCTATTATTGGGCTCAATATACCATGACAATTCAATGGGTCCAGTAATGACAAGTCTAAATAAACATAGGCTAGCCCACTAACAATTAATTAAGTAACACAACTCAATATAATTAATTAGTAGCACATAATATAAATATTTAATCACTAATAATAAATATACTAAATGACCAAAATACCCTCATTTAGAAATGTGGTAGTGAAAAGCCCACAACGCACTTAGAATGAATCTCTGTAGGAAGGTTCATTGGCATTTTAACGCCCCGCAACCGCACGATGCATTACGCTGAGTCGGATTGAATAAAACAATAGCTGGTTACATTTAATTTATTGAATTTTGGTAAGAAATATTGATTGAGTTGGTTTCATGTGTAGATGGCTAGCGGAGTTCGATGGAAATCAGGTGTTCGTTCAGAGCAGTACTGAGATAGCTGGATTAGAGCGATAATGTTGTCTTCCTTAGTTCGATCGGTCGGATAATTTGGAGAGCACGACCTGCTCGCACGGTCATACCAGTTGAGTATATCGTGCTTTGCATCGGACCACGGGTTCAAGAGATCGGCCGTATCGGCAGGACAGGATGCTTAACGGAATCAAACATTGTGAGTGGGCTCTGTCCCTTCTCCTCTACTCCTTTATGCCTAATAATATGGAAAACACGTAAAGGCTTGAACACTTGGACTGAAACTTGGGAATCACTATACTGAGGCGTGCATAGAGTGTACGTCATTTGCTTGGATAGGATTGTGGCTTGAATTAATTTGCGCGTATGGATAGTTGGAGCTAGAGTTGGATTATACACTTGGGGCAGTTGGTTGAATAATTGTAATTATGCTTGGACAGTTGGAATTATACATCTTGGTTGGAACACCAGATAATTCGGGCGAGCGAGTGAGTGAGCGAGCGTGCATCCGTGCACGAGTATCACTTGGGCGCTTTGTCAAGCAAAGCGTGCAGTTGTGGTTCGAAACCGAACAACTGCATCGGTGAGGGCATTGTGCCACTGTTGCGGCATTGTGCCACGGGATTGTTCTGAGCGTGGGGTGTTGCACCAATTGGAACACTGTGTCGAGAAGCGGCATTGTGCCTATGGGGATAACTTAAGATTTGGTGCCTTGGGCCATATTTTGGAAGAATGGTTATAGATTTTTGGTTGGATAATCGGTTGGATATTTGGTTGAATGAGTCTAAGATCGCTTGGTGGGGCGAGAATGTTCGATCCTCTCGTCATACCTACTTGGTGTCTGTATGTCACGGATAACCTGTGTTGCATAGAGTTTCGTTTCCTCGAACGGGAGAGGCTCCGGGGCACCGGGACCGTTCGGCCATAGAGGAGACAAGGGTAACGCGTCTTGGGTGCGGTGTCGGTAGTTCGATACGAACCAGAGGGGGATAGCTGCCCATTGCTGGATTGGGTAGGACTGCCAATTAATTAATCCGATCAATGTCCTTTATGGCTTGGCCAGTGACTTCATATAGATATGTGTTGGTTTGTTTACTTTGGTTGGTTTGTGCTTCGTGTAGGTGCGGCCACCTTGCCTCGGCAAGAGTGTGCACTTTGAGATTGGATTGTAAGTTTTTATTGAGGATGGATATTGAGGCTTGGATGATGGTTCGATATGTTATCGTGTTGCTTGGGCTTGAGTAGGACGGGTTGCATGCTAGTTTCCTTCGAGTTGGTTATATATTGCTTGTCTATTGGCTTGAGTTGAATGTTTACATGCTTAAACTACTTTAAAGATTTCCTTAACATGTCATCCCTATGCCATAAAATGAATCTAGGATTCAACTAGAAAGATCACCATATAACTGTTTGTATTCACTATTTTACTTAGTGTCGGCTTAGAAGAGTGGGTTACCCCGCTCACCAGTATGGCTGTGTACTGACCCACATTTATGGGCATTATTTCAGGTATGCAGATGTAGTGGCGCTGCTTGGATATACGTGACATAATGTATGAACTGTAAGTACCTTTGTGGGCTAGAGAGTGAGCAAGAGTATTGTATCGCCTTTGTAGCATTCTCATTGTGGCATTTCATTTGAACCCTATCGAGAGCTTCGCTGCGTATATTCTGATGTGTGCTTGGTACACAATACTTGACTTTTGTTGCAACTTGGTCGTTTCGATGATAACTTTGGTGTTTGACAACATCGCCTTGTACGAGCGCAACTCCAGGCTCGTACGGCATCACGTCCCGATGAGAATGATTGTCCCGCGGGAGAGCTGCAACGTGATAATTTACGTTCAACGGAGACTATTGAGCTTGCAGGAGATTGGGGCATGACAGGCATGATCTCGGGATACCATTTTCTCCAAATGTTACTACCACTTAGTTGTCTATTAACACTATATTGTTTTAAAATCTCAAGGCGTGGCCACATGAGAATTTTTCTTAAGATGACGTACAAAGTATGGGTATGCTAGATACGAAACTATGGAAGTTCAATCTGGACTCACCCGAGTGTGTATGCAACATTCAATAAATCAAAAATCCTGGCCACGCTTTGGTATTTGACTCGCATATCATGCCCGTGCTGGAGAATATATATATATATATATGTATATATATATATATATATATATATATATATATATATATATATATATATATATATATATATATATATATATATATATATATATATACACTATCACGCATTCAGGAATTTGGTGGCATTCTCAATGCACAACCCAAATATAGATCACTTAACATGTTACACGGTATGTCGCACCTCAGCGCACATCCGATCGTATATATATATATATATATATATATATATATATATATATATACTATCACGCATTCAGGAATTTGGAGGCATTCTCAATGCACAACCCAAATATAGATCACTTAACATTGTTACATGGTATGTCGCACCTCAGTGCACATCCGATCGTATACATTTAGGCAATAATTTGTATCAGCACAGATACATTATTCGAGTCTAATTACCAAAATCATAAGCATGAGTTCTAGCACATGGTCAAGATTACTGAGTCCATTCTTTCCTAGAATCATAACACAAGCATTAACCCGGATCAACCACAATAGAGGATGATAAGAAACATTCCAAAATATGATAAGTGAACACATAATGAAAGCACAACGTGCATGCATGGATCTCTAAGGATAACATCCACATAAAATTGTACGCATGAAGGTCAGGTGCATAAACCAAACAAGCGCATGCTCAGGGTGCCGCATAAAGTCAGGGCGCATAAGGTCTCATGAAGTCAGAGCGTATGAACCAATTGGCCGCATGGTCCACCAGGCCGCATGCTCGGACAAAAGTCTACTGCTTGGGACAAGTTCATAAATGAAGGGAAATAAATAAAGTGTCAGTAAAGTGACATAAAGGTGATTGATGTGACAAGCCATAAGTGCATCAGAGATAAAAGACAAAATCAATCAAAAGAGGTTCCATTGCGGGACTGAGTCATACGTCCAAGAAAAAAGGGGCGCATAGCTCATGGTCGCATGATGACTTCCATGTGCCTAGGAGAAACAACACAAACATTCTGACACTTAGCTTTTTCAAGCTTGAGTTTCAGGACGCATGTGCTCTTTAGCTATGCACCCAACAAAAGGGAGGCATGCTGGATACTTGACGCATGGAGCTTCATCCTCTCTACAGTAAGTTTTGGCCATGGCAGAAAACTCCAAACCGAAGGTTGGTTTCTCCATGGAAACTTCGTCTGGGGTCCAAATTCGGTAAGGTAAAGTTCTGAACCACTCAAAATCAATTGCTCTACAATATAGAACAACATGTTTTCAAAAAACAAATAAGTTTTTAAGATCAAAACCAAGAAAAACTCAAGAACACCCACCTCATAAAAATCTAGATCTACACCATTCTATCCACCAAATTCGAAAATACTAAGTTCTAAACATGCTTAAAATCATACAATTAACATAATAGACCAAATAATATTGAGGGTTTCTTTATTTCTCATGCAAGGTGTACTTGCCTATAGAGGGAGGGAGAAACCTAAGAGAGAGAAGGAAAAGAAAGAATGAAGAGGAAGATAGAAAGATTTTGAGTTATATAGCTAGGATTTGAGGTTTAGACCATGGTAAACTCATGAGTAAACCAACCGAACAAATAAACCAAGAACTAAGATAAACCGAAGAATGGGTCTAGTATCAAGCAACCAAACAAATAGCATGCCAGCGAGAATAATACGCCCTCAACACGTATATTGGGAATGGGGAGTGACAGTATATGTAAGACAATAACGTAAAGTAGTAAGAGTAAGAGAAATAAAACGTAAACACCGCGATGTAAACTGGTTTTTCTCTAAGAGGACTAGTCCAGTCCCGAGAACTGTTGCTTGGAGTTGTATCCACTATAATCACCAATAGTGAATCACAAGCTTTGATCCGAAGGCTTGCTACTTCTTTACAACCACAAGATTTGATCCAAAGTTTCATAACTTCACAGCAAGAGAGAGACAGGAAACTGGTTGAGCCAAGCTCTTTATAACTCTTTTAAACTTCTAGACTGAGACCCCACTTGGCACTTAGAAGGATAGGGAGTTGCTCTTGGAGATGAAAAAGTTGAGGCTCAGATTTTTGCGTCACTAAAGGATTGAAAGTATAAATGATTGGATGTTTTAAATATGGGAATTTCAATCCTATTTATAGGCTATTAGCAAACCGAATTTGGCCAGAGTTCGGATAGCTTTTAATTCAAAATTTTGAAAGTTGGACCAAGAAATCAAGGATTTACAATCGGGTTGATTTCATACTATATAGGTGACCAATTTCGGTACGAATTTGGTCTGAATTCAGTTGCCTATTCTAGTAAGGTTTGAGTATAAATATGGGCTAATTTGGTGGGTAGGTTCGAGGGTTTATTTGAGTGGGCTTTTGAGTTATGCCAGTGTGACTCGATGTACATAAGTCTTAAACTCAAATAAAGTAAAAGATTATATTTGAATGGCGCAGTACAATCAGCATTTGTAGCAGCAGTATTGAGTCTTCAGATTATGACATATTCATACACGGTTTAGTTAACTATCAAAATCCAGTTGACTAAGGCCGGATGGGCCAACACGATGACGATCTTGCACAACCTGGAGTCGCTCTCTGATCTGCCTAACCACTTCTACTGTACGTGATCATCTCTGGGCCTAACATTTTTTGCTCACCAATATCATCCCATGCCAATGGTGACTTGTACTTCCTTCCATATAACGCCTCAAAGTGTGCCATCTGAATACTCACCTGATAACCATTATTGTACGAGAACTCGACTAGGTGAAGGTAATCCTCCTAAGACCCTACAAAATCTAAAGTACAAGCTCGCAACATGTCTTCTAATGTCTGAATGGTTCTTTCTGACCGCCCATCTATTTGAGGGTGGTAAGTGGTACTGAATCTCAACTTGGTACCCAAAATCTGATGCATGCTTTTCCAGAAATGAAAAGTAAACTGAGTGTTTCTATCTGATACGATACTTACCAGGATATCGTGCTGTCTTACTATCGGTCGCATGTACATCTCTACCAACTGCTCTGTGTACTTCCCTACTTGGAAGAAAAAAAAATGAGCTACTTTTGTGAGTCGATCCACTATTACCCAAACTACATAACGACCTATTGTGGATCTAGATAAACCGGTCACAAAGTCCATCATGATATTCTCCCACTTCCACTCCTGGATAGGAAGCGGCTATAATAATCCTGCTAGTCTCGGTTGGTCGGCCTTCACTTGCTGACATACCAAACATCGAGAGACTAATCGTGCTATCTCCTTTTTTATTTTGTTCCACCAGAAATATTGCTTGATATCTTGATACATCTTTGTACCTCCTGAATGAATTAATTGATGGGAACTGTGTGCCTCCATCATAACTTTTTGGCGAATATCTTTTCTTGGTACACATAAACGATTTCCAAACCTAAGAGTTTCATCCTCATGAATTTTCAACTCCTTCTGCCCAAAGCTTCTAAACTTTTGGATCCTCTACTTGAGTTGCCTTGATTCTCTCAACCAAGGTAGACTGTATTTTTAAGCTAGCCAAAATTCATGCATCCTGTGGAAGTACTATCTTGATACCCATCTCTTGAAGATACTCTAAGATATGTCGCTAGGACGTCAACATATATGCACTACCTCTTCTACTAAGAGCATCTGCTACCATATTTGCCTTACCTAGATGATATTGGAGTTCTACGTCGTAGTATTTCAACAATTCTAATCACCTTCTCTGCCTCATATTTAAGTCTTTCTGGGTTAATACATACCTCAAGCTTTTGTGATCTATAAATATCTTCACCCGATCACCATATAAGTAACACCTCCATAGCTTAAGTGCAAATACTACTGCTGCCAACTCCAAATCGTGAGTCTGATAGTTCTTCTTATGATCCCGAAGCTGCCGAGATACATAAGCTGTCACTCTTCCTTGTTGCATCAATACACACCCAAGTCCCTTGTCGGATGCGTCATAATATACCGTAAACCCTCCGGAACCTACTGGAAGTGTGATGATCGGTGCCAAAATTAACCTCTTCTTCAACTTCTCGAATGTTGTCTAACATTCCGTTGACCAAACAAACTTAGCCTCCTTGCGCGTCAAATGGGTCAATGGTGCTAAAATTCTTACAAAGTTCGCTATGAATCTTCTATAATATCCTGCTAAACCCAGGAAACTACACACCTCTGCTACTGTCTTCAGAACTGGCCAACCTTCTACGGCCTCAACCTTCTTTGGATCTACTGCCAATCCTTCTCCCAAGATGATGTTCCCTAAGAATGATACGTGATCTTTCCAAAACTTACACTTTCTATGCTTTGCATACAACTGGTGTTCCCTCAAAATCTATAAGACCTTCCGAAAATACACTTCGCCCACTCGATAAATCCAAACACATTATTTAGGTTTCGTGCACTATCTATTAGGTTATTTTTCTATTCTTGTCTTAGGATCAGTTTCATGGCAATGATGAATAGCCTAAATCGTGTGGCAGTGCGCTGTGCGATATAATGAACACGGCGAGACTTATCAACTTACCATCCGTCCTTCCCTGTCCAAGGTAAACCAAGCTAAATCAAGCACGAGCATATATAATAAAATTTAGGGGCAATAGCATATGCAAACACAAGTGTTGTGAGAAAGATTATGTTTCAGGTGGACGAGTATACAGGTTACCCAGAAGTTTTGCAGAGAATGTTCTAGTGTTCCATATATACAATTGTGTTATGAACGTTCAGGTATTTCAGATGTTCTCGATGCGATACAATGACTCGCACACGGATAGCTGCTAATCAAAGATGACTTATCTATATGAACAGGAGGTCGCATAGACATAAAGGATGGGTCATTGACGAGAATAGAAAGCAACGAAAGTACAAGGTGTGCTGCAAGCCATCCCGCCAATACAATGGACCCCGGGCCATTAACGAGAATGGAAAGTAACGAAAGTACAAGATGCGTTGCAAGCCAACCCGCCAATACAATGAACCTTGTTCCACCCGGATCGGATCGGCCTCGGTGCCCCGGAGACCTCCATGGAACCTGGATCTGAAGATCCACTAGTTAAACAAGTTTTTCGCGACATATAAGTCTTGGGTCATTCCAAATTCACATATTGACAAGACAATCCATGATTTTTGTTCTGAACGAGCATTGCTCCACGAGCTGTGATTTTGATTTGCTTGACATGATTCTCGTTCAGTGGTCCACTTGCCTTGACATATTCCCCTGGTTCGAGGATTTCCTTGGTGACCTAACGGTCCCAGATACTTGCAGGTTCACATTGCACAAAAGGACTATTTGATAGTCTTCTGGCTAACAAGATGTATGCACGATACGGATAGCGTTACTCAATTTGTATTCTTATTAGCATTCAGGGGTGATTCATTTGTAGTCTACTAAGAGTATAATATTCTACTCGAGGCATAGCGGGGTCTAGTTGCACAAGACAGAGGTAGCATACGAGGGTTTATATATAAGCAAAGTTTCATTTCTATGTTCTAGCACAAGCAATACAAGTTGGGATTATTCCCTTATCTAGGTGTGTTGTATTCTTATTAGCATTCAGGGGTGATTCACTTAGCGACTAGTGTAACGCCCCACAACCGTACGGTGCATTACGATGAGTTGGAATGAATGAGGCAATAGCTGGTTACATTTTAATTTATTGGATTTGGGAACAAGTATTGATTTGAGTTGGTTTAATATGCAGATTGCTAGCGGAGTTCGATGGGAATTAGGTGTTCGTTCAGAGCAGTACTAAGATATCTAGATTAGAGCGATAATGCCGCCTTCCTTAGTCTGATCGGTCGGATGATTTGGAGAGCACGGCTTGCTCGCACGGTCATACCAGTTGAGTAGATCGTGCTTTGCATCGGACCACGGGTTCAAAGGATCGATCGTATTGGCAGGATAGGATGCTTACCAGAATCAATTATGTGAGTGGGCTTTGTCCCTTCTTCTCTACTCCTTCATGCCTAATAATATGGAAAACACGTAAAGGCTTGAACACTTGGACTGGGACTTGGAAATCGCTATACGGTGACGTGCATAGAGTGTACGTCGCTTGCTTGGATAGGAATTGTATCTTGAATTGGTTTTCGTGCAGGATAGTTGGAGCTAGAGTTGGATTACATTTGGGGCAGTTGGAGAAATGATTGGAATTATACTTGGACAGTTGGAATATCTTGGTTGGAACATCGGAAATTCGAGCGAGCGAGCGGGCGTGCATATGTGCACGAGTATCACTTGGGCGCTTTGTCAAGCAAAGCGTGCAATTGTGGTTCAAAACCGAACAACTGCATCGGCGAGGGCATTGTGCCACTGTTGGGGCATTGTGCCATAGGATTGTTCTGAGAGAGGGATGTTGCACCAATTGGAAATACTGTGTCGAGAAGCGGCATTGTGCCTATGGGAATAACTTGAGATTTGTGCCTTGGGCTATATGTTGGAAGAGTGGTTATGGATATTTGGTTAGATGAGTCTAGGATTGCTTGGTGGGGCGAGAATGTTCGATCCTCTCGTCATACCTACTTGGTGCCTGCATGTCACGGACAACCTGTCTTGCACAGGATTTCGTCTCCTCGAATAGGATAGGCTCCGAAGCACCGGGACCGTTCGGCCGTGGAGGAGACAATGGTAACGTGCCTTGGACGCGGTGCCAGTAGTTCGATACGACCAGGCGGGCTAGCTACTCGGTCTGGATTGGGTAGAATTGCACTTGATCAGTCCGATCAACGTCCTTTATGGCTTGGCCAGTGACTTCATATAGATAAGAGTTGGTTTGCTTTGCTTTGGTTTGGTTTGGTTGGTGCTTTTACGTAGGCGACAGCCACCTTGCCTCGGCAAGAGTGTGTATATTGAGATTGGATTGTGGTTTGTATTGAGAATGGATATTGAGGCTTGGAAATGGTTCAATAGGTTCTCGAGTTGCTTGGGTTTGAGTAGCATGGTTTGCATGCTAGTTTCCTTCGAGTTGGTTATAGTTTGCTTGTCGATTGGCTTGAGTTGAATGCTTGCATGCTTAACTTGATTTACAGCTTTCCTTAACATGTCATACCTATGCCATGAAACGCATCTAGGATTCAACTAGAAATATCACCATATAACTGTTTGCATTCACTATTTTACTTAGTGTTGGCTTAGACGAGTGGGTTACCCCGCTCACCAGTACGGCTGTGTACTGACCCACGTTTGTGAGCATTATTTCAGGTACGCAGGTGTAGTGGCGCTGCTTGGATATACGGGACATAATGTATGAATTGTAAGTACCATTGTGGGCTAGAGAAAATAGCAAGAGTAATACATTGCCTTTCTGGCATCGCCTTTGAGGTATTTTATTTGGACCCTATCGAGAGCTTCGCTGCGTATACTCTAATGTGTGCTTGGTACACAATACTTGACTTTTGCTGCAACTTGGTCGTTTCGATGATAACTTTGGTGTTTGACAACATCGCCTTATACGAGCCAAACTACAGGCTCGTACGGTATCACATCTCGATGAGAACGATTGTCCTGCGGGAGCACTACAACATGGTAATTCACGTTCAGCGGAGACCATTGAGCTTGCGGAAGATTGTGACGTGACATATTGGTATCAGAGCGCCTGGTTTATTTCCTCGGACTTGGTCCTTCGCTTTATCATAAACTCTAAATAGCTTCCGCATGTCGTTTAGCTCTTGGCTCTACTCGGTGCCGCATTTGATGTTTCATACAATAAGTCTATATATTATTGGTTGTGGCTGCATGTTGTGCTTCGTTGCGTTGCTTTTGTTGGTTTTCGATAGATCGTTTAGCATCATTAGGTGTTGTTGCATTCGTGCAGCAAGTTGAGTGGCGTTGTTGTATTTGTGCAGCAAGTTGAGATGTGTGTTGTTGTGTTGGCTTGTCTTGTCATTCGGAGAGTTTTTGATTGCATCAGTGGATCAGTTGGTTGGCAGACGAGATTGGTTATGCAGCTTGTTATGAGTTGAAGCATTGGATTGAGAATAGATCATTGCACGAGTTGCTCATGTAGCAAATAGTTGGATGAAGTTTGATTTTTGGCTGGGTATATCACAGAGAGCGTTGCACGAGTTGCTCGTGTGGCGCATTGGTTGAGCAAGTTTGAGTTTGGCTTGGGAATATCTAGAGTATTGCACGAGTTGCTCGTACAGCAAATGTAAGGAACAGTTGGGTGTTGGATCGGATTACTTGGAAGAGATCGTTGCATGGTTGCTCGTGTTGCAAAAATATCGGACGGTTTGAGAATAGCTGAAAGTATTGAGAATGGAACATAGCACAAATTGCCTAACAAAATTGATGGAAAGAGTTGGATACTTCGTATATTGGCTGAGTTTCATGTCAGACTTTAGTTGGGGATGGCAGGATCATGCATAAGGAATGGTTCGAACGGATCTTGGATTAGTGCAAAGAAATCGTAATGTGAGTAGCGACTTGATTCGGAGTGGTATATGCGATACCACAGTGAACAAAGCATTGAAATATTTTGGATAGACATCAATGGAAATTACCTGAACGGACTTGGGTAACAGGAATACAAGTTGGTTGGTGCACATCGGCTATGTTAGGAAGAATGAAAAATGGAGCAAGCGAATATTGAGTTGAGCAAATCGGGAACGGACTTGTGCAAATGGAAGTATCGTTGGACTAGAGAGATGGACGAGATCGGAATAAACATATGGAAAGAGTGTTTGAAAATTTGAAGTATTGAGGCAGACCAAACATTACAAATAGTTGAGATTATTCAGATGGAAAGTCGAATATCAGAGTTCGCTTGCAAGATTTGGAAGTTCGGTAGAGCATTCTTGGATGCAAAGAGAGTTGAGCATGAGAAACAAAAAGTTAGGATACGCTTGAGCGAAGTAATAGGTGAATTGAAGAATAGTGAGCACGGACTAAGAATTTTGGAAACACATTGGAGCTGTTGGTTAAGCAATGAAACACGATCTGGTTTGGAGAGGCAATGTGATAGATTCGTACAAACTTAAGTATTTTGGATATGGATGCTCGGGGAGTTTGACTCAGGTTTAGCGAAAGTAAAATTTGGCAAAATGGTGCAACGATGGTAGACAGATTCTTCGAAGACATAAACGAGCATGAGGCAAGTCTAGTTGATGTTCGAGTCAGATTGGAAGTTAACTTACAGTACTGAGGTGGATTGAGGCAACACGTAAAGGCAATATAGATTTGAGATTATGTTGGAACTGATGCACAAGTCATTGAGAATGTGTGGACTAATCAGAACATATAGAAATCAAGACAGGCTAAGGAATGGAACGAAAGCAAGGCTTGTGGCGGATGGACATTTGAAGATAGCTAAATGAAAGAGCAACGTTGGAGCAAATCACTGTGCTGCTCGAGCAAGTTAGACGTGCATTATGGAACGTGGCAAACGGATAAGAATTGGAGCAAGTCTTTGGTTTCGAGAATCATTGCAAGTGGTAGTGCGAGAAGTCGAACATGGCAGTCAAAAAATTTGAGGGATTCAAGGTAGAACGATGGATTGATGGAAGACGGTTTCGGCGAGCGCAGTTCTCTAATTGTGGCTTGGATAGATAGTAAGATTCTAGGTGGCTAAGCGGCGTTTGGTTGACAGATCTGCAGAGGTAGTGCATGAAGTTCTCGGATTCAGAAGTTCGTTTGGATGGAATGGTTGGATTATGGCTCGGATTTGCAGATGAGATATAGCATGGTTCGTAGTAACTGTCCATCGTGATGACTTATAATTATCGAGCGTAGCTTCGGGACAGTTGACCCTAGCGACTTGCCCGCCAAATCAGAGGTGAATATTGTAGACCCATAGAGCGACCCTTGCGGTGGCGCTTTTGGGAATGTGTCGAGGGCAGATGTGAGTAGTGTGTGTTGAAGATTGGCCTATTGACTGAGTGTTGGATTTGAGAGATCCTTGGGATAGCCTTCAGGTGAAGATGCAATCAGAAGATCAAAGTGATGGTGGGAATGGCCTAAGTCAACTGATGAGATTTGGAGTTGCAGATTTTTGAAGATAGCATCGCCTCTGACTCGTCGTGCCCCGGAAGGGAATAACATTCATATGAATTGACGACTGTGAAACTAGCTTGTGAAGTTAAAGCAGCGGCTCGTTCAGATCAAATTATTGTAATACAGGAAGGGACAGATGTGCCTCAGATTTATAAGATACATCAAAACTTAGTCTGGGATGTGTGCTCGTATAGAAGGCAAAGGTGATATCCTGTGCTTCGAGGCAGTAGAAGCAGCGCGAAGAACTATTCCATGCGCAACCTAGGAATTGTGGCGAGTGTGTCCACGTTAAAATCGTGGCGATACTATCCCTTTAGTGTTGCGGCGAGATCTTCGTGGATCACACGAACCTCAATATAGATGTTCACCCAGTGAGGTATTGAGATTGAGGAAAAGGAGTTTGACAGAACTGATCTAAAAGCAAGTTTGATATTTAGATAAGTCGTCTAGCTGGGGTAGTATCAGTTGAGATGATCGTTCGGTGTAAGAGATAATATTTGGAGATGGTGCTAGTGTGGATTCAGTAATAGTTGGATGGATTGAGTTGGAACACGAACTGATTGAGTCGGTGGGAAATTATTATACTTGAGGAAAGCGCTCGTGCGAATATGTTGGAATAAAAGTCAGGATTGGTTCAATTAGGAGAAAAGCGAATGGATGCCTCGGACATAAAGATACCCTTATAACTTGTCCAAATTTGCTATCGCTAAGCTCGGCTGAAATGTATGTACTTCAGGGACTCCTTAAATATGTGTACAATCTAAAACTAAGCGATATGAGGAATTCATATTGAGCTGCAAGAAGGATGTTGGAATATGGAATTTGTGCGATGCGTTCAGCATGAAGCGAGATGCTGAGTATGGATCAAGAGAATATGAGTTGCATAGACTAGAGTTATGAAGTTGGATTGTGGCATGCTAGTAAAGAATGGATACTAGTATGGTTCGGGGATGAACCTGATTCTAAGTGGTATATTATATAACGCTCCACAACCGCACAGTGCGTTACGATGAGTCGAAATAAATGAGGCAATAGCTGGTTACATTTTAATTTGTTGAATTTGGGGACAAGTATTGATTTGAGTTGATTTCATGTGCAGATTGCTAGCGGAGTTCGATGGAAATCAGGTGTTCGTTCAGAGCAGTACTGAGATAGCTGGATTAGAGCGATAATGTCGTCTTCCTTAGTCCGATCGGTCGGATGATTTGGAGAGCACGGCCTGCTTGCATGGTCATACCAGTTGAGTAGATCGTACTTTGCATCGGACCACGGGCTCAATGGATCGGCCGTATCGGCAGGACATGATGCTTAACGGAATCAACTATGTGAGTGGGCTCTGTCTCTTCTCCTCTACTCCTTCATGCCTAATAATATAGAAAATACGTAAAGGCTTGAACACTTGGACTGGGACATGGAAATCACTACACTGTGGCGTGCATAGAGAGTACGTCATTTGCTTGGATAGGAATTATGGCTTAAATTAGTTTTCGCACAGGATAATTGGAGCTAAAGTTGGATAATATTTGGGACAATTGGAGAAATGATTGGAATTATGCTTGGACAGTTGGAATATCTTGGTTGGAACATCATGAATTCGAGCGAGCGAGCGTGAATCCGTGCACGAGTATCACTTGGGTGCTTTGTCAAGCAAGCGTGCAGTTGTGGTTCAAAATCGAACAACTACATCGGCGAGGGCATTGCGCCACTATTGGGGCATTGTGCCATGGGATTGTTCTGAGCGAGGGGTGTTGCACCAATTGGAAACACTGTGTCGAGAAGCGGCATTGTGCCTATGGGAATAACTTGAGATTTGTGCCTTGGGCTATATGTTGGAAGAGTGGTTATGGATATTTGGTTGGATGAGTCTAGGATCGCTTGGTGGGGCAAGAATGTTCGATCCTTTCATCATACCTACTTGGTGTCTGCATGTCACGGACAACCTGTGTTGCACAGGATTTCGTCTCCTCGAACGGGATAGGCTCCGGAGCACAGGGACCGTTCGGCCATAGAGGAGACAATGGTAACGTGCCTTGGGCGCGGTGCCGGTAGTTCTATACGACCAGGTGGGCTAGCTACTTGATCTGGATTAGGTAGAACTGCACTTGATCAGTCCGATCAACGTCCTTTATGGCTTGGCCAGTGACTTCATATAAATAAGAGTTGGTTTGCTTTTCTTTGGTTTGGTTGGTGCTTTCGTGTAGGCGACGGCCACCTTGCCTCGGCAAGAGTGTGCATATCGAGATTGGATTGTGGTTTAGATTTAGGATGGATATTGAGGCTTGGAAATGGTTCGATAGGTTCTCGAGTTGCTTGGGTTTGAGTAGGACGGTTTGCATGCTAGTTTCCTTCGAGTTGGTTATACATTGCTTGTCGGTTGGCTTAAGTTGAATGCTTGCATGCTTAACTTAATTTACTGCTTTCCTTAACATGTCATACCTATGCCATGAAACGAATCTAGGATTCAACTAGAAAGATCATCATATAACTGTTTGTATTCACTATTTTACTTAGTGTTGGCTTAGACGAGTAGGTTACCCCGCTCATCAGTACGGCTGTGTACTGACCCTCGTTTGTGGGCATTATTTCAGGTACACAGGTGTAGTGGCGCTGCTTGGATATACGGGACATAATGTCTGAACGGTAAGTACCTTTGTGGGCTAGAGAAAAGAGCAAGAGTATTACATCACCTTTCTGGCATCGCCTTTGTGGCATTTTATTTGGACCCTATCGAGAGCTTCGCTGCGTATACTCTGATGTGTGCTTGGTACACAATACTTGACTTTCGCTACAACTTGGTTGCTTCGATGATAACTTTGGTGTTTGACAATATCGCCTTGTACGAGCGTAACTACAGGCTCGTACGGCATCACGTCCCGATGAGAACAATTGTCCTACGGGAGAGCTGCAACGCGGTGATTCACGTTCAGCGGGGACCATTGAGCTTGCGGGAGATTGGGGCGTGACAACTAGCATGTATCGTCTATATTTTAATTGTGCTGGCTAAGCAAAGACAAGTTTATCGTAACCACCCACCTTAGCAATGATTCGCCTCGGTCGAGCGATACTCCGAGCGAGCCTTTGAAAGCCTAAATCTGGACTCCTTAAGGGCCAAGTCGGGAAATCCTTTTGCCACAAATGAGTATTCTCGCTGAGCAAAGCGGGTAGAGTCGATGCACTTTTGTTGTTTGAATTGGCAGTCCGCTTGAGCGGAACGGGTCGTTACATTATACACCACTCAAAAAAAGTCTCATCCTCAAGAATTCCTAAGCGTAATCCATTTTATCTATTCTAAGTGTAGCAATCGGTACCACTAGATCCGTTCGAACATAATTTCCTACTCGTTCCTTACGTCGTGTCGCGTGTAAGCTGAGTCGGTCTCATTTGCGCCTTAGCGCAGAACATATATCGCTTAACGCGGGGTACGTTATAATTCATCATGAATGACGATCTAAGGTTGAGGCAAACTTATACAAGTCGTTATACTTGTCCATGCGGATATTCACTTGCACTAGCATTCAAGATCAGCATATCGCAAGTTTGGATCGTGCAGATATTCAATGCGTCCTTCTAACATATGCATGTCACCCAACTTAGCGATAGCAATGTCTTAGCACTCGAGTTTCACATATCATTGAGTCTTGGATTGTGCACACATTCAAGGCGTTTCTCAAATATATTCATTCAACCAAACTTAGAGATATTGAAATCAGACAAGCTACTTGCAAAAATCTCAAGGGTTCTCATTTTATGAATCTTTAATGATACTTCTAACAGGGTCAATCAAATCTAAGTTATTTCCATTCCAATCAAACCATGTATTTGCACTACTGTTAAGCACGATCTATTTGGTATACCCGCTAGCGTCCATTCATTCGGGTCAAACATAGCATACGTTACCATTCCAAGTCTAACACTAAGTCTTGCTGCCCCAGTTCTATTGCTTGTTCAAGCAATATGTTAAAGTCGATCACACAAGTTCTTTCACTCGGCATAGGGTCGTCTGCCTAATTGCTAAGTCAGCTCACCAGGTCATAGGTACAAGTTCAAGCACACGATTCATCGTACAATTTCGTCGTACGATGCTCGCACAAATTCTAGGGTCAAACCATTTTTTATTTGCACGGGGTATTCTACCCAAGCTCGTTTGACACATATTTCTAAACATCGAGCACGGATCATCATACTCTCATTAGCACGTTCGTTTGCACAGGGTTCGAGTCCGTTCAGTCAAATCCATGGTATATCCAAGTTGCATGACAAGCCTAGTGATTTTCATAGTCTATCTCTCCAAACATGTTTTAATAGAATCCCTATACATACCAAGTCTAGACCACCAAGCCAAGATTCAATTATAAACCTTTATTTATAACTCCAAGTCGTCCAATATGATTCATGTATCCGTTCACGAAACCATCAAGCGTGATTTACTCCCAGTTTTAAGCTAACTTATCCTTGCAATACTTTTGATTCACTCGCATTTCCAAATTTGTCTTATCATGTTGAGCCAAAAGTCAAGACGATCCATCAGTTGCCATGCTCCGGTCTCCCGCAAGTTCGATCACCCTTGTTGGATGTGAGATCACCACGTCAACGCTCTCGCTAGATAATTATCCTAATCCGGGCGTGACACATATACGAGCATAGAGTTACACTCGCACAAGACAAGAATGTTTGAACGTTATGGTTATCTTCAAACGATTAAGACACCTTATCATTTCACTTTTGCTCCATCCAAGTTGTATATATAATCCATCAAGTCAAGTCTGTTCATGCAGTGATTATAATTCGTCTAGTAAAACCATCCAACTTCAATGTTACCGTTCAGTAAATCTATTGTTTTACTTCTAGCATTCCTCTAGCAACTAGTTTCAAATATTCAAATCAGTCTATCCATTTTAATACGTTCCATTCATCGAGTTCGTTAGGAATAATCACCGAATATGTTTCCGTGAGTTCGATCATCCCCGCCGTACATGAAATCATCACGCCGACTCCTCAGGGGACATAGCAAGGTACAAGAATAACTCAAACCAAATAAAATACAAAATATAAAAATATATCAATAGGGCAAACTATGTAACCAGCTATGTGATATACAAATGAGAGCATCACTAGTACTCAGGCTGAGACCACTACAAGCTCTGTGTCGGGGAGCCTGTAGCAATAATATTACGTAGTGGGTCAAGCTCTGGAACAGAGACTAAAGCACTGCAATAATAAATATATATGTATGTAATCATCATGTATCCTGTGTGTCTCTCCCCACCCAATATAATTACACGTCTCATGTCCATGACGTCTCATGTCCATAACACGCAAGATCATGACCTCTAACTATTACAACGAGCCATAATAATATCTATGAATATGCAAGATCTATGTCACAAATCATGTAGCCTATACAGAACCACCATGAATAACTCATGAAAGATTCTATCTCATAAATAGTGTCAAGTGTCCTATGGTATGACGTACCTGGTAAATCAAGCACAAAAATATAGGATCGTAATATCAAATCTCTAAGTGATGTTACACGACTCCGCGTACGACATCGACATCCAAATATTATTCAAATGTTAAGCAACGTCTCACGGTCCTAGGTAGAGCAGATACATCACAGAATAAATCAAGCAAATAATATTAAGGCAATTACTGCAAAATTTGGCAAGGTACACTTGCTTGGGGTTTGAACTCCTTCAGTTTCTTCGGTAACAATGAAATCTTCAGGTACGCCTTCGGATATCGATTGAGCCATTTTGCATCGTCTATGATTCGGGACCCAGGGGATCGAGCCCGAAAGTTTAGAAAGGGGCTGACAAGAGAGATTAGGTCGCGCACTTCTGGTCATCGTACCACTACCTTTGAGGATATCTTGATGGATACCCAGATTGCAGAAGAGGATCTGGATCTCAGGCCTAAGAGGAGTCACAATATTTTTGGAGATACAAGTGGTAGCCCGGGACAGGCCAAGCTTTCCCATATTTAGCAGCAGCCGGGAATATTTCAGCATAACCACCAGCAGTACCAGGCACCGGTTCATATTCAACAGGATCAGCAGCAGCCTCCAAAAGAGACACAGCAGACTTGTCATTTCTGTAAGAAGCCAGGTCACCTTTGGGAGAGCTGTAGATTGAGGCTAGGACTTTGTTTACACTGTGGCGATGCGGGTCACCGAATGAGGGATTGTCTTCTATTTCCTTATCTTCCCGGACAGTGCGCAGCTCTAAATTATAGAGATCCAGTTAGGCCACCTGTGGAACCGCAAATTGCTCGGCACCCGCGGAGGGAGCCACCCTAGTGTTTGATAATAAACGAAAGAAATAAAACTAGGTTTATACAAAACACTTTCTTAGGTTTACAAACAAGAAGTACTATTAATCCTATAAGAGGATGTTAAGTACAAATTTAATCGGGTAAATATTGCTATAGGAGTCTGATCTGCAGTCGATCACTTTGTCCCTTGGACCACACGATGATGAAGAAGTGCCATAAAAGAAGGAGATGCTTCAAAGATTACAAAAGGGAGTGGATACTTGATGCCAAAGTCGTCGATCACTACTCTCTATCTGAGCTCTGGATTCTTCTCTCTCAAAATCAATTTCTGACCTTTTTCTCCACACTTTTCGACCCTGGAATTTGCAACCTTGGACCGCTGTCAATAGAGGTCTATATTTATAGGGTTTTAGTGACAGTAACCGTCCAGTCAGCGTAAAAGCCGGACAGTGGAGAGTATGGCACTTTTTATGCGACGGTTATAATAACAGCCACCCACGTATAAATAATCTTCTGAATAAGCGTGTGACGCGTGTCCCATGATGAGAAAATGCGTATAACTGCTGCGAAGATCACGGCATGAGAGCCACGTAGGTAACTGCCCCTCGCGTAGAAAAGGTTGGCGTAGAAGCCAATAACTGTCACCATGGCGTAGAAGCCAAATAGTTGTCAGGTTGGCGTAGAAGCCAAATAGTTGTCAGGTTGGCGTAGAAGCTAAATAGTTGTCAGGTTGGCGTAAAAGCCAAATAGGCGTAGAAGCCTTGTAGGCGTAGAAGTCTGGTGCTGCATGGATAGGTAGCTAGCGTAAAAGATAGCTGATCTTCCTTCTTTGACTGAGACCTTTGAGCGTATTCTGGACCAAATAGCCTTATCACGCACAAATGCAAATATAGCCTGAGTTGGCGTATTTCAAGGAGATAGCGTACAGCGTGCTCCTTATAGCTGAAAATAGCTCGGGGGTAGCTGTGCAGTATTCATTGTCAGGAGTTAGACGTTAGGTTCACTATATGATCTGACAGATTCATTCGAGAAATACGAAGCGTTTCTCGTACACTTCCATGCTGCATTAAAAGCGGATGAGTTTTATGCGATAGAGGCAATATAATACCCCTTTTTACGCTGAAGCAGTCTGTAGATACTGTATTACGCGGATTATCCTTGAGCTTATATTTTACGCTGTGCTAGCGACAAAGCTCTGTTGTACGCCGATGGCTCTAAAGTTATATTTTACGCAGCCCAGCGCTAAAATGCTACGTATAACTCTGCAGCATATTTTTCATGCTTCTACAAAACCCCCTTCAAAGTTTTCAAATTCCTCGTAATTTGAAACACTTTGAATGAAGCATGAAACGGTCAAGTCTGACCCGTTCTTCGAGGCTAATTTTTTGGCGAATTTTTGGGAATTTGTTGGGATTTGGTGTGTTCTCTTTTGCCTATATAAAGGCTGAGGAGTTAACCTGTTCTTCCCATATTTCCTTCACCACACAGAGATGATTACCGGAGTTCGTCAGGTCAACTTGAGGAAGAAGAAGATCATGTTCTTCCAGCATGTAAGGAGCCAAAAAAGAAGGCGTCTTCGACCAAATGTCCTCTGCAACGATGGATCATGGAAGGATATCATAGCTTCCTTTGCTCGGGATAATCAGCAACTTCATATGGCGATTCGTCCAGGAGAGAGGAAGGGTCACATTCGACCACACAGCTTGCAAGCTGTATTTTCTCTTGTCGTTCGTAGACGAGAGCAAAAAAACTAGCTCTGTCCTCGAGTATTGAGTTGGGTTTAAAATCTCAACTCAATCTGTCATGGCGTATGGAGGATAGGCTTGCATAATTGATACATGCCCAATTTTGTATCCTCCCACCATTAATCATTTTTTTTGTTAATCGATCGCGGAAACTGACTAACTGCTGAAGAAGACGGACGAAGATCTCCACCAATGCGAGAACCTGACAGAACAGATTCTGGGCGTGATCTTTAAGTGAGGATGAGAAACCCTTTGTAGACGGGATTTCCCTCATATGTAATCATGAAGATGAAGAAAACCTTTGTAGACTGGATTTCCCTCATATGTAATCGTGATTTAATAAAATCGTCTTCTTTTGCATATCTGATGATTTTGCCATATTCTTTGCTGTGATGAAGTCTGAGTGTGTGTAATCTTTAACACGTTTGGAAGACTTTACGCCGACTCTGATAGAAAGAGTATTTGGTCCCGTCCTGTCTTTTACGTATAACTGAAGATGCGCAGAAATCTTGTTTAGCATTTAAGTCGAATATTCGAACTATCCTGCCGTTTGGAATAGGGAACTGCGTAGAATTCTGAACTGTCACTTCTGATAAGAAGGAGAACTTTTGTTCAGATCATCGTCTTCAAGAATAATTTCTCGAAAATCTCTTCAAATAGGGCGAGAAATGGCTGTCAAAACTGAGTCGCCATCTTGAACTGTAGAGAAAATATTCAGACTGAATTCTAGATGAAACTCCAATCGACCCAAGAAGAAGAGTCATTTCCAATGCTGAACTCTGTATACTTTGGGTACTTGGGATATTTTGAGGTCAAAGAGGAGCCTCTTCTGCGTGAACCCTTGCAATTGACCGCCTTAAGATTTGTTCAGATATACGCATATTCTGGCCTGCGTATTTTCAGATATGCAAAAAGTCATAGATCTGTAATGTAGATGAGCATAAAATCATAAGTTCGTAGCCTCTCGAGCGTAAAAGCTGTTGAGCATAAGAGCATCCGGGTGTAGAAACTGTAGATTTGTAGCTTCTGTAAAGAAAACTTCCGAGCGTGAAGTCGTAGATTTGTCGCCTCTGAGCATAAAAAGCTTCTGAGCGTGAAATCATAGATTTGTAGCCTCTGAGCGTGAAGTCGTAGGTTTGTAGCCTCTCGAACGTAAAAGCTACCGAGCATAAAAGCATCCGGGCGTAAAACCATAGACTTATAGCCTCTGAGCGTAAAACCGTAGATTTGTAGCTGCCGAGCGTAAAAAGCTCCTTGGCATAAAACCACGAATCTGCTTTGTACGAAAACTTTTTTGAATTCGCTGACTGTCTGCCTTCCCTAAGTAATAGGCTAACGTAGTCCCCAATCATAATCGAATATTAAATATTGAATTTGGTTAGGGATTCGAGGAGTCCATCTGAACTCTATATATATCCCAAGATTTTCAGAGAGAAGACTCTTCACCTGTCTTTTGAAAAAGAAAACTTTCGTCTCTTCGAGTTCTCTCCTTCGTTTCTTCTCTGAACATTCGAAGTTTTTAGCAATGGCCCCAAAACCAATTTCTTCCTCTAAGGGAAAGAAGGCTACCTCTTCTTCTCGTTCCTCTACTCAAGCAAGAGCGACTCCTGTCGGGCAGGGAGAGCCCCGCTCTGAACGAAGTGTCCCACCAATGATCTGCGCACCGGGCGTTAAAGGTAAAGCTTTTGGGATGGCAAGAACGAAGAAAATCCTTCGCATACGTTGTACGTGAACGCGCTAGGTCATTTTCTGTGCTGATAGCCTCTTCGAGAAAGATGATGCACAGAGATGTTTCATCTTTTACGCCCATATTTCTAATGTGTCAGCGTAAAAACTCCACATTTTCGCAGTCTAGCGTAAAAAGCTTTGACTGTCGAAAATTGGCGTATAGTACAAACTTTGAATGTTATGCTCTGGATGAGAATTCTGGCATAATAACTCAAATTTTGGCAATCTGGCGTAAAACACAGACTGTCAGATTTTTGTGTATACTGTCAATCTTGAATTTTACGCCTTGGAATAAGATTTCAGCGTAAAAAGTCAAGTTTTTACAGTCTTGGCGTAAAAGCATAGACTGTTGCTTTCTGGCATAAGTTGCAAGATTACAAGGTCTAGTATAGAAACTGATGTATTTTTCTTGTACTTTGTAGTTAACTTGCATACATCTCCGTTGGCTGAGGTGATGGGTTCTGCTGCTGGGATGCTGTATTCCAATTACCTGGAGAATTTGTCCCATGTGACATTTCCTATTTCTGGACCCCAATATCCTGAAGGAAGGGGAATCCTGATATCGTCTCAAGGAGAGCGAATGCTGTTGAGCATGATCAACGGAGAGCCCCTGGCGTATATAGACGGGGCACAATATATAAAACCGACTTTTCTCTTCGGGGATATGATTGATAAACAATCCCAGACGAAGCCCAAGAAAGAACTCTGGGTTTTTTCTGCCGGGGCTTGGTCCTGTATCTGCCCAGGATGCTAAGAGATTATCCTATCTCGGCATTCTTCCATGCTACACATCCCAGGAGGATGTCGTGGACTCTGACTCCCAATCTTCACGGCCAGCCGGAGAAGATATTTTACCAGAAAGGATCCGACCAAGGGTCATTTGTAAGCCACCCTTCCGGCTCGGTCATGCCGTTTAGGGGATTGTATCCGGGCAGTGTCCCGAGTGAAGACACTTCGCTGCTCCAACCAGTTCAATTATCGACTTTATGCAATGACTTCATGGGTCATGGAGGAGTATACCCTAAGGTTAATCCTCGGACCAATTGGTGGGTTACCCTACAAATCTTCGATGGGCTCGTTTAGCTGACTGAGCCCTGAAGCATTTTCAGACTGAGCTGGAGAGCATTGGTCTGTACGCGGCTGTGAGTGCCACCAGTGTTGGGTTACCTCTCAACCCCAACCTATTTCTGGCTTTGATGGAGCTATATATCTCGCTCACCGGGACTTTTGCCACTCCACTGGGGGAGTTAGGATTGGCCCTTCACGAAATGACAGAGATTTCAAGACTGCCAATGGGGGATACTCCTTATGAAGAGTATGTTCCCACAAACCGGGAGCTGGGGGATACAGACCCTCGGGTAGTGGCAGTGTACCAGGAGATGATGTGTCACTACCTTGCTTGCACCGCCTTTTATAATGAGCCTTCTGATTTGGCTCATACCAACAAATGGGCATCCTACCTCTTCTTCCATCAGGCTAGGACTGCTAAGCCAGACAAAGTCGTGGATAGCAGGGATAGCCCTTTGAGCTTTCTGAGCGTGCTCAGTGCTCAGGTAGTCGATGATCTTATGGAAGACGCTGGGGCTTCAGATCAGATTCTCGACGAAGGGATAGGAAAATATCATGTGGGCACTAAAGCCTACAGTTATTTGAGGCATTGCCGCTGGCCTCTGTCCAAGGAAGCTCAACTGGCTGGCTTCCTCTCTATATGGCTGCGCCGACTGGTAGTACCCGGCATTGCATCTTCGGATCGCATCCACCATAACACCTTATGGCCTGCAGTGCGTTTGGTGTTCGGGGCAAGACTGGGCTTGCTCCCTGCCATGGTATGCCGCATACAAGCGGGCATGAGGGCCCTTACTGATGGGTTGCTTGCCGATGAAACTCGGCGTGACAGCTTTCCCAGGGTAGAATTATCGTTCCTGTATTTGATGGGATGGTTAATTCTCCATAACCCCAGGGTGATGTCTCCCGGCTCTGGCAGTAGTTCGGGGAGTAATTTCTTGTTGAATTACAAGAATTTCACCTGGAATGTGACCACAGTTTTAGACTGTCGGCGGGCACTAAATTTTAGTCACAGCTGGAAGCTCTTCTGCACCGTCCCCTCTGTATATCTCAATCAACAGGGGAGCAGGCTTCAGGACTCAGGTGAAGGGAAGACCATTCTTTCTCCTGAAGCTTTTAATTGGTTGGTCTGTATTAGACCTTCCCATTTATTGTACAGAAGTGAAGACCAATGCTTCTTGGAGCCCTACCTACCTAGTCGGTTCGCCAGGCAGTTTGGGTATGACCAATTGCATTTGGGCAATGCCGTCACCAGCTTCAAGTCCAGGGGTGGACTTATTGATGGAGCGAGAGGATGGTGGTACTTTATAATGGGTTGCACTGGAGCAACTTTTACTGTGCCCGCGACTTCACTCTCCGTAGAGTTGCGTATCCTCCATTCGTATGCCCAATTTTATGTGGCAACCAATACCTTCCATCGCAATTTTGATATGCGTGAAAGTTTTAGGATGTCCTCTTCTAAGTCAGCAGGAAGAGACGAAGTTCCATCAGTTTCCTCTTACGAGGGTGAGGATTCTGTCAATCCAGATGAGCCTTTGTTGGCAGTACCGAGAGGCAAAATACCTCCACCTGCAGGGTCTCTGGTTATCTCTGGTAAGCGAAGGGCTCCTGTTCTGAAGGAGACTTCCCCTCGCAAGAAGAAGAAGAAGACGGTTGGTGATCCTGTCAGGACTTCCCACCCTGAGGTTCCTAGAAGTGAACCTGCTGTTTCAAAAGGCCAGGATGCCATTGTAGGGTGTAAATGTTCAGAAGGTTGATGTATAAAATCTGCATGAACCTGGCAGACTTTGCATTGTCTTGCATATTTTATTGCATCTGTGATCATAGTAGGCCAGTAATAACCCATCCTACTGATACGATCATGTAGCTTAGGACCGGGTTGATGCACTCCGCATACACCGTCGTGAGCTTCACGGATAATCCGTTGTGCTTCATCACCAGAGAGACATCATAATAATAGTCCGTCATAAGTCCGACGATATAGACATTGTGAAGATGCATCGAAATAGAAGCGTAATGATCGTCTTTTGACGGATAGTGCTTCTTTAGGGTCTTCCGGTAAGATTACGTATGCTACAAAATCTATAAAGGGACTTCTCCAGTCTCTCTTTGGAAGATCTGTGTTCACAGCGTAGCTGCACTCTATGTGAAAGTTGTTTTTCACACAGAATAAATCTCTGTTAAGAAGGATCACCGAATTCTGCCTTTTTATAGGAATAGCTAAATCTGCAGTTAGACTGGCTAGGGCATCATCTTCCAGATTCTGAGATCGAGGCACATGCTCTAGGAAGAATCCTTTGAAAGACATGGCTATTTCGATCGTTGCTTGGTGATAAGGGATGAGGTCTGGATTTCGGACTTCATATATTTCTCTGACTTGATTGACGATCAGCAGAGAATCACCGAAAGCTTTCAAGTATTCGATGTCTAATTCTTTAGCGACTTGGATCCCGATTAATAGGGCGTTATATTCTACCACGTTATTAGAGCAGGGCTCGCTAAGAGAATATTCTCTATAGATGACGAGTTTATCAGGGGTAACCTGGACAATTCCTACTCCTGAAACTACGTTTCTCCTGGGACCAATCTTAGAGGCACCATCAAAGAATAACTGTCATGCCTCACTCTCCATCACAGAATTATATTCTGCAACTTCGTCCGAAATATCCTCGTATAGTTTGGAGGTTTCTGGAATCGGATGAGCAGCTAGGAAATCAGCCAATGCTTGGCCTTTGATGGACTTCTGGGGGACGTACACCATATCATACGGTGTTAATAACATCGCCCAAGTTGCGAGTCGGGAATTAAGAATGCTTGGCTTGTTCATCAATACCCGAAGAGGATTGATCCTGGAGATGATATGAATAGTCTGGCCTGTAACATAGTATCGTATTTTCTGAATGGCGAACATTAGGGCCAAACATTCTTTTTCTACTGGATTGTACCGGTGTTCAGCTCCGACCATCATCCTGCTTAAATAGTAGATAGCCTGTTCATATCCCTCGTCGTTCTTCTGTGCGAGGAGAGCTCCCAGAGAATGATCCATTGCTCGAACATACAACAAGAAAGGTCTTTCTATGACGGGAGGCACCAGAACTGGAGGATTAGTGAGGTAGTATTTGATGTCATTAAAAGCTTGCTGACAGGCTTCGTCCCATATGAAGGATACACCTTTCTTCATGAGGCGAGAAAAAGGCTGACATCTCCCAGAGAGGTTGGATATAAATCTCCGAATATAAGCCAGACGACCTTGAAATCCCATGAGTTCTCTTAGATTACGGGGTGGTCGCATTTCTAAAATGGCCTTGACTTTATCAGGGTCCACTTGAATGCCTTTGGCGGTTATGACAAATTCCAGGAATTTGCCACTTGATACACCCAGAAAGGACTTTGTAGGATTCATTTTGAGTTGATGTTGGCGCATCAACTCGAACACTGTCTTAAGGTCTTAGATGTGATTATCCTTGTGGCGACTTTTGACAGCTATATCGTCTACGTAACATTCTACTATTTTGCGTAAATGCTCGTGGAATATGTTACTCATAGCTCGTTTGTATGTAGCTCCGGCATTTTTCAGTCCGAAGGGCATGACCGTATAGCAATATACCCCCAATGGTGTCCGGAAGGCTGTATGTTTCTCGTCTTCAGGATGCATCTTGATTTGATTATATCCTGAAAATCCGTCCATGAAAGACATGCGTTCAAAACCGCATGTATCATCGATCATGACGTCTGTAATGGAAAGAGAAAACTCATCCTTGGGGCAGGCTGTGTTCAAATCTCGGTAATCTATGTAGACACGTACTTTCCCTTTTTTTTTCATGACTGGGACAATATTGGCGACCCAGTCAGGATGTTGTTCTTCCCGGATAAAACCGCAAGCTATCAACTTCTTGATTTCAGCTTCGATGGCGTCCATTATATCCGGGCAAAATCGGCGCTGATGTTGCTTTACAGGCTTCGAATTAGGTAATATATTGAGCTTATGAGTAGCCACTTTTGGATCAAGACCTGGCATATCATCATAATTCCATGCAAAGACGTCGATATATTCTCTTATCAGCTGGATCATTTTCTTCCTTTCTTCTTCGGAAAGATTGTTACTGATAAATATCGGCTTTGGCGAAAGTTTGTCCCCAACATCAATCTGGATAATTTTATCTTTAGTGGGAGGTTCTCTCTGCTCGAACTGGAGTTCCCATTGTGTATCCATTTGCTGAGCCCAAGAGTCGTTCTCAAACGGTTCAGATTCTTGTTCGTCTGCTTCGAGAGAATCTGTCAATACCGCATTTACTGATAATGCTCCTTCGAGATCATCATATGATGAGCCGGAGGACGGTGAGCCATCTTGATAAGAGGAAAAGATATCCTCATTTGACTCAGAAGTTGCATGGGAAGTGGTATACCCTAACCCGAAATGAGTTCGTTGACAGTAGGGATCACCGTGTAACGGCATTCGTCTGCCTTTCCCGTAGTTGAGACCTGGTTCCAGCTTCAAGTCATAACCCATACTTTGCATAATCTTCAAAGCTTGCAGATTATATCTGTGAACTTGTATTTTACCAGCATTGTCATCAGGAGAATCTTCTTGTACAGTCGGCTCATTGTGCATGCAACCGAAGACTATTGAACGCTGACTGCTGCGAGTAGGCGGGACAATGAAGATAGAATTCTCATGTGGTCCATACGTCGTGATGACATTGGATGATGACGCTACTTCCCACACATACGGATGATAGGAATCTATAGCTTTCAAGAATCTTTGTGCTATAGGTTCTATATCGTTATGGGGAGAGGATTCCTGCTCAGGAATTTGAGCATCAATGTACTAGAAAAGAGGATCATTATTATCATCAGAAACTATGTTTCTGGTTGTATTTACATCAATCGGCTGCTTGTTGCGCCGAAGGTTGATGACCAAGGGTGGAGGCTTCTGGTTCAAAGTGATCACTAGAGAATCACCTCCTTTTCCTGACCTGGTTTTGTTCAGGTGGATAGCCATGGGCTCCATGGCTTTCGGACGAGTAGTTCGCCCTTTCACCTTGATTGACAGAGGTTGTTCGGCAGAGGGTTCTTCTGGATCCCGGTGGGATTCCTCCTCTACTTTGCTTGGTACCTCCTCCATGTAGTCTTGGGTGTACAACATGGCATCAGAGTAGTAGGATTCTACTCCTTTAAACGGGTTAAGGTCAGCAAACTCTGTTTGTACTGTTCCTTGGGCATCTACATATTTAAAGCATTGATGTAGAGTCGAAGGAACGATGTTGTGGTCATGGATCCATGGTCTGTCCAGCAGAATATTGTAGGACACCTCTGAATCAATGACATAACATGTAGCCACTAATCTGAGGTCGCCAATCTGGATCCTCAGACGAATCTTCCCCAACGGCTTACTTTTCCTGGCGTTGAAACCCACGATCGTAATGGTAGTGTAAGCCAATTTGCTAGTAGGAATCCTCAGCGGTCTGAGCAGACTATGAGGAATGATGCTGATCGATGATCCCGGATCTATGTGAATCCGGTCAACCTCCATGGAACCGACATATCCCGTGTAATAGAGGGGTATGTCATGCCTGTTATGTTTCAACAGCATGTTATCTTGAGTGAAAGTGATATTCGGAACCACCTCCATCATACTATGGCATTGAGGACATGCCACAGGTTCTTCATCAGGGGACTTGAGTGTCACGACCCGATTCCTTAGAATCGTTGGGGCGTCCCCCGAATCGTGATGCCGTGCGGACCTGGGGTTGCGCCCGCACAAGGCTACAGTATTTTGCATAGCAAGCACATATTCAGAGTACGCAGATAAATTGAAACACAGATTTAAAATATGGAAAAGTTCTCTTTATTGATAATGAACATCTATTACAAACTCCTGAACGAGTCAGCTAATATGCTGAACGGCTTACAAAAGAGATGACTCAAAATCAGATAGCAGTCCTGTACATTACATCCCTTTATAAACTCAAAATGATAAAGACCTCCAGGCTGGAGGATAGCTTTGCCACGGAGCTGCATTTGTGTATGAAGAGTTGCAGCTTCGGACTTCAAAAGGCTTCAGGAGGGCACGGTGAAGATGCGCCAACAGCTGGACTGGATCGGGTAGACGACTTCGGCTCCTCGCTCGGTTCGCCTTAGTGCGGAGAACCTGTTTCAACGAGGGTCAGCATATCGAAACATGTTGGTGAAGGCGAGCTAGCCTGACTATACCAATCAACACGTTGTTTTAATGAAGCATGCATATTTATGAGTTTTTATCTTGCCTTAGTTCATTTACAAGTAAGCAGCATATAGAATTTACTGAAAATGAACTTGCCACCGTTCGGTGGATTTTACCTGTCCGTCTGAATTACCTGCACAATACTTACCATGCCTTCCCTGAAACGAAGACACAAGTTAGTATGCAACAGGTTTAAATATACACAGGGATCACTGGCTTAATGCCACAAAGGGACGGTTTATAGTCTCAGGACAAGAATGTTATGCAACGCAGGTGGCGAGCCCCGCTACATAGCATCCCGTCCATGACAAACGACATACGAACTCTTCCGCCCGGATCGGATCGACCCCAGTGCCCTGGCGGCCGTCCGCGGAAGCCAAAATACCTTGTGCACAAGTTGTCCGTGATCAAGCACATTTAGTTCGAATTACTTCACACGAATTTACAAACGAATTTCGAACGAATAGGAGCAAGCTCCATAACACAAATGTTTTGCATAGTCTTACTGACAGTTTATTTCATAACAAGCATATATTTCCATACTTAGCACGATTCATAGAACAGTTATAAATGAACTAGCATACAGGATGATAACCGTTTATAAGTTTAGTTGACAAGCAATATTTCAAGTCTATTCCCTTTTTATCTTGATCTCTTTTATTATTACTTGGTATCGTTTGATCGGGGCGAAGGAGTGAAGCTTGGAAGCAAGGCTAGCTAATCGGGTTGGTAGCCACTCACTTAGAAGTTGGAACGAAGAAGGAAAGAGGCGCTTCACTACTCCGCTCGCTAGCCGCCTACTGCTCGTTCACCTGCACACGAACAGCTCGATTAATACTTCTTCCTCTCTTTCCAATCTCGGAATAGAAGTACAAGTCAATGAACGAAAATAATGAAAACCATCAAAACCGTTCAAGAAAAACAGGCAAATCCCAAAACCAACTCAAAGCACGAAAGCAACAAGCGACATCGAAAACCGAGGCAATAAAAGATAGCAGCGGAGAGGTCCCTCCTGACTCTGTCGCTAAGCCGATCCTTGGGACGCGGTCCACTGAATATGGGAATCGATTCCGAAGAAACAAATCCATAACGAGGACGAGTTCTTAATTCAATCTATCCCGATCGAACGATACCGTCTTGTGTTTCTTAGCCGCGATCTCCGCACCGGGAGAACGGGATGCTACATCCTACCCAACAAATTGGAAGTTTCGTCCCAAAAATTAAGAATAGGACCTACCGTTAGGGATTATTTTGTTGCTGGCGGCGATCCGGGAGCGGACATTTCCGAATCAAGTGTCCGTTGCCGCCACAGTTGTAACAAGACCCATTCTTCAAGTAACAATTAACGATGGTGTGCCCCGGCCTGTGGCAGTGCTCACAACGCACTCCTGCATTTGTCTTGTTCCGACCATCGTTGTTTTGTCGCTTTGCAGCGGTGTTTCCTCTATCGTTACCTTGGCGTTTGTGATTGTAGGTATGCACAGCGCCGATGGAAACGTGAGGATACTGCGGTTCGAGAGATAGGGCGTGATTCATGACTTCACGCATTGTCCCGTACTGATTATTGACCATGTGCGAATGGATAGCAGGGCGTAGTCCACCTTCAAACCTTCTGGCTCGACTCGCTGCATCAGGTAAATAGGCCCTAGCGAATTTGGAGAGTCGGTTGAATTCGGCGGAGTACTGCTTCACAGTCATACTGCCCTGCCTTAGTTGCACGAAATCATTTTCCATTTGACGTTGTACTGGAGGGGGTATAAACTCCTCTTCGAACGCGGCACGAATGGTCGTCCACGAGATCGCCTCCTCTCCGTGATCAAATTGGAGAGATCGTCGATGCACGTTCCACCAATCGTGTGCGTTGAGGCGGAGCTGTAGTTGCGCGCAGGCGACGCGCTTATCTTCGGGGACCTCTAGCAGAGCGAATGATCTTCAAGCTCGGCTAGCCAATCTAGAGCTACCACGGGGTCCTCAGTCCCGTTGAATGGGGTGTTGCAGACTTTCTTGAAATGGCCCAAGTTGAAGGCAGTCACGTCCCTCGGCCTTGGGATTTGAGGCATCTCCACTTCAAGCACGGGCTTTTCCACCAGAGTCGTTGCTGTTGCGGCGGAATGGTTGGCAGCCAAAGTCTGAACGATCTGTTGTAGGGTATCTACCTGCTTCTGTTGGACTGAGAATCGGGTCTCTAAATTGCTTTTGAACTTGGCTTGGCGAGCATCATCTCTTTGTCGTTGCGATTCTAACATTTGCATTACCCGCTCAAGCGGGTCGACTTGAGATATGCCACGCTGGCTCCACGAGCTTCCCGAAGTACCAGAACTGCTTTCTTGTATTTCGTTCGGTGGTTGCGCTGCAGATTGCGCTAGTACCATTCCTTCAAAAGAAGGTAAATTATATTAAAATCATAATGTATTATGGACTTATTGCATGAACGTATCTCATTTTTGGCCTAGGGAGTTCAAGAGTTCGCATAGGAATTTGATCGTTAAAGGAACTTTTCCAGCACAAAGTCTAAGGAACTTGAATCTGTGCTCTGATACCACTTTGTCACGACCCTATTCCTTAGAATCGTTGGGGCGTCCCCCGAATCGTGATGCCGTGCGGACCTGGGGTTGCGCCCGCACAAGGCTACAGTATTTTGCATAGCAAGCACATATTCAGACTACGCAGATAAATTGAAACACAGATTTAAAATATGGAAAAGTTCTCTTTATTGATAATGAACATCTATTACAAACTCCTGAACGAGTCAGCTAATATGCCGAACGGCTTACAAAAGAGATGACTCAAAATGAGATAGCAGTCCTGTACATTATATCCCTTTATAAACTCAAAATGATAAAGACCTCCAGGCTGGAGGATAGCTTTGCCACGAAGCTGCATTTGTGTATGAAGAGTTGCAGCTTCGGACTTCAAAAGGCTTCAGGGGGGCACGGTGAAGATGCGCCAACAGCTGGACTGGATCGGGTAGACGACTTCGGCTCCTCGCTCGATTCGCCTTAGTGCGGAGAATCTGTTTCAACGAGGGTCAGCATATCGAAACATGCTGGTGAAGGCGAGCTAGCCTGACTATACCAATCAACACGTTGTTTTAATGAAGTATGCATATTTGTGGGTTTCTATCTTGCCTTAGTTCGTTTACAAGTAAGCAGCATATAGAATTTACTGAAAATGAACTTGCCACCGTCCGGTGGATTTTACCTGTCCGTCTGAATTACCTGCACAATACTTACCATGCCTTCCCTGAAACGAAGACACAAGTTAGTATGCAACAGGTTTAAATATACACAGGGATCACTGGCTTAATGCCACAAAGGGACGGTTTATAGTCTCAGGACAAGAATGTTATGCAACGCAGGTGGCGAGCCCCGCTACATAGCATCCCGTCCATGACAAACGACTATACGAACTCTTTCGCCCGGATCGGATCGGCCCCAGTGCCCTGGCGGCCGTCCGCGGAAGCCAAAATACCTTGTGCACAAGTTGTCCGTGATCAAGCACATTTAGTTCGAATTACTTCACACGAATTTACAAACGAATTTCGAACGAATAGGAGCAAGCTCCATAGAACAAATGTTTTGCATAGTCTTACTGACAGTTTGTTTCATAACAAGCATATATTTCCATACTTAGCACGATTCATAGAACAGTTATAAACGAACTAGCATACAGGATGATAACCGTTCATAAGTTTAGTTGACAAGCAATATTTTAAGTCTATTCCCTTTTTATCTTGATCTCTTTTATTATTACTTGGTATCGTTTGATCGGGGCGAAGGAGTGAAGCTTGGAAGCAAGGCTAGCTAATCGGGTTGGTAGCCACTCACTTAGAAGTTGGAAAGAAGAAGGAAAGAGGCGCTTCACGACTCCGCTCGCTAGCCGCCTACTGCTCGTTCACCTGCACACGAACAGCTCGATTAATACTTCTTCCTCTCTTTCCAATCTCGGAATAGAAGTGCAAGTCAATGAACGAAAACAATGAAAACTATCAAAACCGTTCAAGGAAAACAGGCAAATCCCAAAACCAACTCAAAGTACGAAAGCAACAAGCGACATCAAAAACCGAGGCAATAAAAGATAGCAGCGGAGAGGTCCCTCCTGACTCTGCCGCTAAGCCGATCCTTGGGGCGCGGTCCACTGAATATGGGAATCGATTCCGAAGAAACAAATCCATAACGAGGACGAGTTCTTAATTCAATCTATCCCGATCGAACGATACCGTCTTGTGTTTCTTAGCCGCGATCTCCGCACCGGAAGAACGGGATGCTACATTGAGCTGGGTCAACTATGCCTCCGCCTGCATTAATGCTTCACTCAGGGCTTGACGAGTGTCTTTAGAGAACCTGAGTAATTCAAAAATGGACAATCTGGCTGGTGTATGAGCCAACTGGGCCAGGATGTCGAAATTATACGGCTTCTCTAAACCTTTGCTTTGAATATTCTTCAAAGGTTTATCGAAGCGTACTTCCTTTTGCTTCCCCTTGTCTGCCGAAGTTGGTCTCGAAGGACCGGCCTCTGGTATGATAGGTTCTGGTTCTGAAGGCTTGGCAGTTGGAGTGTCTGCCGATGCTTCTTCCTGACTTCCTCCATAGTCCTTGAGGTAGGCTTTCCCTGAACGGGTTCCAGTAGCCAAAACCTCATCTTCTGATGCCGAGTGTACTGTAACTATGTGACATGGTTTACGTTTTGAGTTCTTCTTAGACTTAGCCTTAGCAGCTTGAGTCTCTTCCTCGATCTCTGACACCAGATCTGGATGAACCCACATAATCTCGCCTCGCTGGGTAGTTAGTGGTACCAGGTCATAATTTTGACCTCTGGCTGGAGGAAGATTAACGATGTTCATCGTTTTCCGAGAAATAGGTACAACACCATCCAAAACTTCTTGGGGAGGCAGGTTGTCAAATTGCAGAGAGATCATGTTGGCTGTGACTGTCTTCTAGCTGTTGCGCAGAGTGATGGCCTTAGCATTGATCAACTCCTGGATCTTCCTCTTCAGTACATAACACGCCTTTGTGGGGTGATGTATGTACCTATAGAAAATGCAGTACTTGGGGTTATTAGTACTGCCGACTTCATTGGGCCGCTTTACCTCAGGGAGGGTAATCTTGTCGCTTTTGATGAGACACTCGAATATGCTCGGAATATCATCGTCGTCAAAAGAGTACACTTCAATGGGCCTGGAAGTCCCAGGTTTCGTCTTTGTGGTTGCCGCAGTCTTTGGCCTAGACGTATTGATCTCCAGAGCTTCTTTTCCTTTGGAACCGCGGGGATGGTCGCTGTTGGAGGATGACCTTTTTCTTCTATTGAAAGCAGAGATCATGATACCATTATCACGCGCCTTCTGACTGTTGTCCTCAGTGGCTACCGCTGAGATGATGAACGAGGGCCAATCATGGAACTGATATGGACCTGTGAACACCGAGATCACCGGAAGAAGGTTCTTCTTGTAAATGTCCACCAATGCCGAGTCTGGAACTCCGGGAGGCATTTGCAAAGTGGCTTGACAAAAATGTTCGATAAAAGTGCGAACGTTCTCTTTTTCCTTCTGCTTAACTTCGATGACAGAGGACATAGACATGTCCATCCCTCCTTCGTAGAATCGAGCGAAGAATAAAGTCTTGAAATCTTCAAAGGAAGTAATGCAGTTGTCCGCAAGACTACGGTACCACTGATAAGCCACTCCCGAGAGACAGCCCTTGAACACCCGAGTGAGGAGGGCGTCATTCCCTTGTAATAACACCGTCATCATACTGAAGTAGTTCATGTACTGGCTCGGTGATATTTTTCCCTCAAGCAAAGCCATAGTCTGTGGTTTGTATTTAGGAGAGAAAGAGACCTCGTCCCAGATAGCTGGGTACGGTTGGTTGATTCCCAATTTCTTGAGCTAATCTTTATGTTTCAAGGCATCAAATTGGGCTTTCAACTCCCGCACTGCCTGCATTGGATCTTCAGCCGGTAGCGGGACCACGGAGTGATGAGGGATCAGTTGTACAGCAACTCCAACAGTAGGCAGTACATTCTCCGTGTTAGGAAGTGGGGGAGCTGCTGACTCTTGATCTAGAGCAGGCTCCTGATTCGCGTTGGATGGTGGTAAGTCCACCCCCATACGTATCTGAGTCGGAGGGACCGATGCTTGAGCTATAGCAGCTGTGTGTTGAGTCAGCATCATCTGGTGCATATTCTCCATCATGGACTATATCTCCTTCAGAGATGTCTCCAACACAGTGATACATTGCTCAGTGCTTCCTGATGAGGAAGCTTTTTCGTGTTCATCTTCAATGGCATAGACTCCCATTTCTCTGGATGTCATTGAAGGGCTAGTATAGGTCTCTGTAGAGAATGACTCTATACTTTCAGCATCTGATTCTGGAAACTGGCGACCCCAGTATCGAAATCAGAAGAGTACGAAGCCGGTTGTCGCAACTTCGAACGAGTATTTCGGAATACCCCGGCTTCAGTGTTCTTAAGGAGCTTGTCAAATCTCCTTTGGCTTGGAGTTCTAGAGGGATGACGTCTTGAGTTCGACCTTCCTCTAGGTACGTATGAAGCCATGTTCACTGATGCATGTGCGGACTCTTCTTCCTGGAAAGATAGAGAGTAGTTCATCCGATCGAAAACCGACCGTTTTGCTTCAGAACAGCAATAATTAACTACAATCCTATGACTATTACAATAGTACTCGCTAGGAGGCGTAGTAGACATGCTGGAAGATCTCCTATCCTTGCGTTTCTGGATCAGATATTCATGCAAGTCGGGAGGGTTTACAGAAGAAGAAGAAGGTGGCTTGTTCCTCTTGTTTACATCAGTTGGCATGCGGATATTGGGAACCATAACTTTTTCCCTGCCACCCGTGTACAACAAGTTAGCCATCTGAGTAGCAGATAATCCCCGAGGAGTGTGTCTCTCCACAAACAGGGCTTTCTTTACGCTGAGGGGTTTAACCTGGCATAATTTGGAACTCTGCTCAAGCTGGCGTAAAACCGAAGAGGCCTTCAATCGGCCATCCGCTTCTCGCGTAATCTTGAGAGCGGGCAGATTTTTCTCTTGCTGGCGTAAAGGTCGAGAAGTTGAGTAGTCCACCACTTATTTTCCCTTGCGTAGATTGCAGGGACCATCTGCTTTTCCACTGAGGGCAGATGCATTCTTACGCGCAGAGCGCGTTTGGAATTTCTGATTTGGCGCTAAGGCATTATCAGAAATCTTGTCTGCCACGTCACAGACGGGAGACAAAATTTTACGTGCAGAGCACGGAATAGACTTCTGGATTAGCACTGAGGCTTTGTCAGAAGTTTTGTCTGCCACGTCACAGACGTGAGACAGAGTTTTATGCGCGGAGCGCGAAGGTTGCGCAGCTACAACCTGGCAGGTCGGAGAAATCGGAGAGTCGGCAGGAATTGTAGGGGATATCCTGGGCATCCAAACCTTACGCAGTTTCATGTTGTCTTGAACAGAGAGAGTGAGAGAGCTACCCCATGCTCAAAGCATATCTTCGTAGGCAGACTGGTCGAACTGGATGACCAAGGTCTTCTTCCTTGATCCTACTGATACTGTATCGTGTTGAGCAATTGCTTTCTCGTCAGATGAGAAAGAGGTCCCCAGCAGAGTCGCCATCTTGTGTTTGATAATAAACGGAAGAAATAAAACTAGGTTTATACAAAACCCTTTCTTAGGTTTACAAACAAGAAGTACTATTAATCCTATAAGAGGATGTTAAGTACAAATTTTAATCTGGGTAAATATTGCTATAGGAGTCTGATCTACAGTCGATCACTTTGTCCCTTGGACCACACGATGATGAAGAAGTACCATAGAAGAAGGAGATGCTTCAAAGATTGCAAGAGGGAGTGGATACTGTAGAAGCATGAGAAAAACGCTTGGAAGATCTACGCAGCGTCTTGATACAGAGCAGCGTAGGCAGAGGCCTTCAGAGCCATCCAGCGTAAAACAGGGTTCTTCATCGCCTCCATGGCGTAAAACCCAGCCGCTCTCAAAGCAGCGTTAAAGCGTACGAGGAACACTTCGTATTCCCGAAAAAAAACTGTCCAGTCACGCAGTAAACCTGACCTCTGACTCCTGATAAAAAGTGCTGCACAGCTACCCAAACGACGGCTGGGAACGGGGGCAGACCCCTCAGGACGCGCTCCATAGTATGATGGCGGATCTCAGCATTTAATGCAGAGGATTTGGTTAAAATATCACCAAACCGGCGCTTACTAAAAAACCACCGGCATAAACCGCTCTTTCGCGTGCAAAGAGAACACGCTGCCTTGTTTTACACAGGCAAACATGGGCTGTTTTACGCTACGCAGAAGACAAACCGCCTGCCACGTCAAAAGCTGCGCTTCGTACAGGGCTCGAGGCACGTCTCTCCGCCAAAGCACACAGAGCGGTGACAGTGTCGCCTCAAGGCACGTCCCTCCGTCAAAACGCACAGAGCGGTGACAGTTTCCCCTCAAGGCACGTCTCCGCATTTAATGCACATGATGATGGCAAATCTCTGCCAAAGATTTGATCTCCAAAAGCCGTAATTCCGGCTAAAGACGTCCACATCAGCACCCTGGCACGGTACGTAGCGGCTTCTACGCCCATTCAGGATCTGTGCTCCTACGGCTTCCACGCCCCCTCAGTCTCTACGACTGCTCGGCTTCCACGCCTACTCGGCTTCTATGCCTGTTCGGCTTCTATGCCTTCTCGGCTTCCACGCCTACTCGGCTTCTATGACTGTTCGGCTTCTATGCCTGTTCGGCTTCTATGCCTGCTCGGCTTCCACGCCCCCTCAGTCTCTACGACTACTCGGCTTCCACGCCTGCTCGGCTTCTACGCCAAGGTGACAGACATTTGGCTTCTACGCCAACCTCTTCTACACAATGGATACCTACCTACGTGGCTTTTACGCCATGATTTTTGTAGCAATTGTACGCGTTGTGTCCCCTTAGTTAGACCCGCATCACACGCTCATTCAAAAGATCATCTATACGTAGGCATTGGTTACTTTAACCGTTGTGTAAAAGGGTGATGTACTTTCCACTCCTCGGTTGTTACACCGATGGAGTGGTCACTGTCACCAAAACTCTATAAATAGAGACCCCTATCAATGGGGAACAAGGTCGACAATTTGGAAGATCGAACCAGGTTGGAAAATTTGGCCAAGAATACCAATATCAGATCAAAGCTCGAAACTTTGAAAGAAGGATCGAACAAGGTCACCGAACCGGAGATCAAGAGGGAGAGACAGAGAGAGAGAGAAGAATATAGAGCTCAGGCAAGGAATAGGGAGCGACGACCTTCAGCATCGCGCATCCACCCTCCTTCGCAACCTCCGAAGCTGCATCCTGTCTTCCATGGCACTTCTTCAACATCGTGTAGTCCAAGGGCTAAAGTGATCGACCGCAGATCAGACACCTATAGCAATTTATACCCAGATTAAATAAATTATACTCCCGCATCCTCGTATAGGATCGAATTGTACAAGTTTGTTTGTAAACCAAAGGGCACGGGTCTCGTATAAACCCTGTCATTGAAATACACTTTCATTCTTTCGTTTAATACCACAAACAAGATGGTGACTCTGCTGGGGACGTCTTTCTCTTCTGACGAGAAAGTAATTGCTCAACACGATGCGGTATCTGTAGGAACCGTGAAGAAGCCACTGGTCGTTCATTTCGACCAGTCTGCCTACGAGGACATGCTTCGGGCTGGGGGTAGCTCTCACTCTCTCTCCGTCCAAGACAATAGGAAGCTACGCAAAGTGTGGATGCCCAAGACATCCTCCGCCGTTCCTGTGGACTCTCCGATCTCTCCGACCAATGAGGTGGTAGCATCGCTCCCTCCGTGTCCCGCACGTAAAATTCAGTCTCCCGCTACGCGCGGTACAGACAAAACTTCTGGTAAAGCCTCAGCGCTAACCCAGGAGTATCCACTGCGCTATACGCGCAGAAATCAGTCTCCCGCTACGCGCGGTACAGACAAAACCTCTGATGGTGCCTCAACGCCAAATCAGAAGTACAGATCACGTTCCAGGCGCAGGACGACATCTGACCTCTACGGTGAACCAGATGAGCGCTGCGATCTCCGCAAGGGGAAGCAAGCGGGCGAATACTCAACTACTCGGCCTTTACGCCAGCAAAAGAATGATCCGCCTATTCTCCGGATTACACGAGAAGCTAGTGGCCAACTGAGGGCCTCTCCAGCTTTACGCCAGACTGAGCGAATCCCCAAGTTACGCCAGGCACAGTCCCTCGGCATAAAACAAGCTCAGATCGCGGAAAGACTCCCTCTCAGGGGATTATCCGCCGCCCAGATGGCCAACCTGTTGTATACAGGTGGCATAGGGGAAACCATGGTGCCCATCCTCCGTATACCCGCTGATGGGAACAGAAGAAACAAGCCTTCGTCTTCTTCTTCTGCAAAACCTCCTGACCTGCGTACCTATTTGATCCAGAAAGACAAAGACAGGAGTCGTAAACAAGTTTTAGAACCCCTAACTGTCAAACGGGGAGCGATCGTATGGGAAGATGCAACAACATCTAATGTCATCATGATGTATGAACCATATAAAAATGAAGCCTTTATTGTCCCTCCTACCCGCGACGATCAGCATCCGATAGTCTTCAAACACAAGCGGAGCGGTCCGGTTGAACAGGAAGAATTCCGCGAGTTTGAGAGTGGGAGAATGCAAATCCACAGGTATAGCCCACAAGCTTTGAAGATTATACAGAACATGGGTTATGATTTAAAATCAAAGCAAGGCCTCTACTATGGAAAAGGCCGACGAACACCGTTGCAGGGTACTTCTCACCATCAACAAACTCGTTTCGGGTTGGGATATGCTGCAAAACCCAAAACTTCAAAATCTAATCCTGTACCACCCGAGGCAACTCCTGCTGAATCAGTTTCTTTGACCAGAGGCCACAGCGTGTCCGGGAGTAACTCACCCCGACGAAACAAAGCAGCGTCCAAGGCTAGGGGCGGAAGGTCCTCGAGAGTCGAAGATGATACAACAACGGCAATCTTCCCGGAAGACCGTGAAACTCAGGCATCAGGAGCCCTGCGACCAAAAGGAACTTTCTCCTTCAAAGAAGATGACATAGTTGAAATCTTCAATATATTGAGGGGGAAACATAAGCTTCAGCTACCCGACATCAGATACCCTGAGAGGGCCGACAGAGTCGATGACCCAGATTATTGCCTCTTCCATCGGTACACTCATCACCCTACAAGGACCTGCTATGTGCTAAAAAGGAGAATTCAGGAATTAATCGATGCTAAGGTCATCACTCTGCGTTTATAAAAAAATAAGGGAACGATCACTTCAGCGGGATAGCAGATGTGTACCTCCATCCCCGATGGAGTCACAATCACAAAAGTTTGTCATGTTCATATTACCTCTGAATAAAACTTTCGGCCATCAATCATCATGTCCATATTACCTCTGATATTGATTGTCATCTACACTTAACATCCGTACTTAAATTCTAAGCACGCCAGTGATGTTAAGTCCACAAAAAACTGCCATGTCCATATCACCTCTGAGCAGATGTGTACCTCCATCCCCGATGGAGTCACAATCATAAAAGTTTGTCATGTTCATATTACCTCTGAATAAAACTTTCGGCCGTCAATCATCATGTCCATATTACCTCTGATATTGATTGTCATCTACACTTAACATCCGTACTTAAATTCTAAGCACGCCAGTGATGTTAAGTCCACAAAAAACTGCCATGTCCATATCACCTCTGAGCAGATGTGTACCTCCATCCCCGATGGAGTCACAATCACAAAAGTTTGTCATGTTCATATTACCTCTGAATAAAACTTTCGGCCGTCAATCATCATGTCCATATTACCTCTGATATTGATTGTCATCTACACTTAACATCCGTACTTAAATTCTAAGCACGCCAGTGATGTTAAGTCCACAAAAAACTGCCATGTCCATATCACCTCTGAGCAGATGTGTACCTCCATCCCCGATGGAGTCACAATCATCAAAGTTTGTCATGTTCATATTACCTCTGAATAAAACTTTCGGCCGTCAATCATCATGTCCATATTACCTCTGATATTGATTGTCATCTACACTTAACATCCGTACTTAAATTCTAAGAACGCCAGTGATGTTAAGTCCACAAAAAACTGCCATGTCCATATCACCTCTGAGCAGATGTATACCTCCATCCCCGATGGAGTCACAACCCCAAAGTTGGAGACGTTCGAGAACGACCCCTGGGCTCAACAAATGGATACACAGTGGGAATTCCGCTTCGAGCAGAGAGAACCTCCCACCAAGGACGAAGTTATCCAAGTCAATGTTGGGGGTGAGCTCTCACCAAAGCCAATATTTGTCAGTAACAATCTTCTCCCAGTCGAAAAGGAAGAGATCATACAGCTGATAAAGGAATATGTCGACGTCTTTGCATGGGGTTATGAGGACATGCCAGGCCTAGACCCGAGGGTAGCTACTCATAAGCTCAATATTTCGACCGATTCGAAGCCAGTGAAACAACACCAACGTCGGTTTTGCCCGAATATGATGGACGCCATCGAAGACGAAGTCAAGAAGTTGATAACCTGCGGTTTCATCCGGGAAGAACAATATCCCGACTGGGTCGCCAACGTTGTCCCAGTCATGAAGAAAAATGAGAAGGTACGTATCTGCATCGACTACCGAGATCTGAATGCGGCCTGCCCCAAAGATGAATTCCCCCTTCCCATCACGGACATCATGATCGACAACACCTAAGGCTTCGAGCGTATGTCTTTTATGGATGGGTTCTCGGGATACAATCAGATTAAGATGCATCCGGAAGACGAAAAGCACACTGCCTTCCGGACACCACTGGGGGTATATTGCTATACGGTCATGCCCTTCGGATTAAAGAACGCCGGGGCTACATACCAACGAGCTATGAGTAACATATTCCGTGAGCAGTTACGCAAGACAGTGGAATATTACGTGGACGACATAGCTGTCAAAAGCTGCCTCAAAGGTGATCACGTTCGAGACCTGAGGGCGGTATTCGAGTTAATGCGCCAGCATCAACTCAAGATGAACCCTACAAAGTCCTTTCTGGGGGTATCCAGCGGCAAATTCCTGGGATTTGTCATTACCGCCAGAGGCATCAAAGTAGACCCTGACAAAGTCCAGGCGATCATAGCAATGCGACCACCCCGTAATCTGAGGGAACTCAGGGGGTTCCAAGGACGTCTGGCTTACATCCGGCGATTCATATCCAACCTCTCGGGGAGATGTCAGCCCTTCTCTCACCTCATGAAGAAAGGTGTATCCTTCATATGGGACAAAACCTGCCAGCAAGCGTTTGGGGATATCAAGCGCTACCTAACCAGTCCACCAGTTCTTGTGCCTCCCGTCATGGGAAAACCCTTCTTGCTGTACGTTCGGGCAATGGATCATTCGCTAGGAGCTCTCCTTGCACAGAAGAACGATGCGGGTCATGAACAGGCTATCTACTACCTCAGCAGGATGATGGTCGGGGCCGAACACCGGTACAACCCAGTGGAGAAGGAATGCTTGGCTCTGATGTTCGCTGTCCAGAAGACGCGACACTACGTCTCCGGCCAGACTATTCATATCATCTCCAGGATCAACCCTCTCCGGGTGCTGATGAGCAAGCTAAGTGCCCTTAACTCCCGACTCGCAACTTGGGCAATGCTACTGACGCCATATGACATGGTCTACGTCCCACAGAAGTCCATCAAAGGCCATGCACTGGCCGACTTTCTAGCAGCTCATCCAATCCCGGAGACCTCCAAACTATACGAAGACATCCCCGATGAAGTTGCGGAATGTAATTTTGCAAAAGAAAGTGACGTATGGAAACTATTCTTCGATGGCGCCTCCAGAGTCGGTCCTAAGGGAAACGTCGTTTCAGGAGTAGGAGTCGTCCTAGTTACTCCAGATCAGCTCGTCATCTACCGAGCATATTCTCTTAGCGAGCCCTGCTCCAACAATGTGGCAGAATACAACGCCCTGCTAATCGGGCTCCAAGTCGCTAAAGAGCTGGGGGTGGAATCCCTGGAAGCTTTCGGCGATTCTCTGCTCATCGTCAACCAAGTCAGGGGGATATACGAAGTCCGGAATCCAGACCTCATCCCCTATCACCAAGCAACGGTTGAGATAGCCATGACGTTCAAAGGGTTCTTCCTAGAGCATGTACCTCGATCTCAGAATCTGGAAGCTGATGCCCTGGCCAGCCTAGCTGCGGACTTAGCCACCCCTATAAGAAGGCAGGATTCGGTAATCCTTCTTAACAGAGATTTATTCTGTGTAAAGAACAGCTGTCACCAAGAACGCAGCTACGCTGTAAACATCGATCCTCCTACAAGAGATTGGACGAGTCCCTTCATAGATTTCGTGGCATATAGAATCTTGCCAGAGGACCCCAAAGAAGCAGTATCCGTCAAGAGACGATCGTTACGCTTATACTTCGATGCATCTTCACAATACCTGTATCGCCGGACCTACGACGGACTGCTGTTAAGATGTCTCGCTGGCGCCGAGGCACAGCAGATTATCCGTGAAGCTCACGACGGCGTATGCGGAGCGCATCAACCTGGTCCTAAGCTGCAGGACCGCATCAGGAGAATGGGCTATTACTGGCCCACTATGATCACAGACGCGATCAGCTATGCAAAACGATGCAGGGCCTGCCAGGTCCATGCAGACTTCATACATCAACCGTCTGAATATCTACATCCTACGATTGCATCCTGGCCCTTCGAAGCCTGGGGTATGGATATCGTTGGGCCCATTCACCCGTCTTCCTCCAGAGGCCACCGGTTCATACTGGCCATCACAGATTACTTTTCCAAATGGGCCGAAGCAATCCCTCTGGCTGAAGTAAAGGCGTCTGACGTAATCAGCTTCATCAAGCACCATGTCATTTATCGCTTTGGGATTCTCCGAAGGATAATCCACGACAATGGACCTCAGTTCATCAGCCAGGCGTTTCATCGGTTTTGCGATAATAACCGGATACACAACATTGCCTCTACGGCATATTATCCAGCTGCTAATGGTTTGGCGGAAGCCTTCAACAAAACCATTATCAAGCTCCTGAAGAAGTTCGTTTCTTCAAACAAAAGAGACTGGAATGAGAAGCTGGGCGAATGTCTCTGGGCATACCGCACAACGGTACGGACACCAACAGGTTGTACCCCCTTTTCACTAGTCTACGGAAGCGAGACGGTCCTTCCTATCGAAATCCAGATCCCGTCGCTCCGAATAGCCGTGACTAGTGAGCTGACTCGAGAAAAGAATGACCTGTTGAGGCTCCAAGAGCTGGAAGGATTAGACGAGAAACGCCTCCAAGCTCAGCAGCACATCGCGCTCTACCAAGCACGTATTTCCAAAGCTTTCAATCATAAAGTAAAGGAAAGAGTGTTCAAAGTCGGCGAGCTAGTTCTAGCCGTGAGAAGGTCGATGATTCTAACTCACAGAAGTAAAGGCAAATTCCAGCCCAAATGGGAAGGCCCTTATGTGATCGAGACAACGTTCTCAAATGGCGCCTACAGGATAGCCCAGCCCAACGGAGATCTGTTAATGGCTCCTATCAACGGCAAATTCCTGAAAAGGTACTATGCCTAATCTCTCCTGCTCAAAGAGAAAAATAGCAAAGACCTCGATTCTGACAAAACTACTTCAAAAAAAAAACATAATTAGTTGGGTTACACTCTATCATGTCCGTATGACCTCTGAATAGATATGTCCAGCTAAGAAGTTTATCGAGAGTTTATCACGTCCATACTACCTCTGATATCACTCTCACCTAACCTGTCATTTACATTCCGAAATGATGGATCCACAACAGTCAGAAAAGAGTCGCTATTATTCATTCCCGAAGAAGGCAGAATTACATAGGAAGGGGTACATAAAGATGGCGGAGTAATCAGGCCATGAATCTGCCGCTCAAGTGCAGCTATCCTCTCATTCCTAAGGGCCAAAGCATCGGCGCGAGCCTGCTCCAGCCGTGCCTCCGGAGTATGCGTAAGGGTCAGATTAGCCCTTGCCCGAAGACAGCCCGTACGGGCAGCTTCCGCACGATCCAGGTCCCGTCGTGCTTCGCTCAGTCGACCAGTCGCTACCTCCAAACCTGCCAACGACTGGGAAGCCCACTCCTCTGCCCGAGCAAGTTTTTTCCGCAGCTTGGAGACCCTCGCCGCATTCCCTTCATGCTCGAATCGACACTGCATCTCAACGGCAAGGGCTTCTTCCATAACAGCTCTTCTCCTATCCATCTCCAGCTTATGCGTCTGGATAGAGTTGTCTAGGCTTTCAAGCTTTGTAGCGAACCGCTCAGACATGAGGTCGTACCGAGCCTGGACATCAGCATCAAGGCTGCCCTCAGTCCGCTGCAAGTATTCGTTAATGGGTTGCTCTAAACCATTAACCACCGCCTCCAGAGCGTCAGCCACTCCAGGATTGCCAAGCCCCCTGACAACCTCGATCGAAAGCTGAGAAGTCTTCTTCAGGAGCTCGAAGTCAAGGTTCTTCGCCAACACCATCGGTATCATCGTTTTTAAGCCAGTGTAGACGAGGCTGGAATGTTGCTCGATCAACGCGACTAAACCCGACTGAGCGCCCGGAGCGGCCACAATTGCAGACGAGGTAGCCACTGCCGCCTCAACAGGTGGCACGCCCGAAGAAGGTGCGATGGCGACAATCGAAGTCATCGGCATACTCGCAACAGGCGAGGTCACGATGACAGGTTCGTCCTTCCCTTGAGACGACGAAACCTCCCCGGGCGAGCTAGCCCCCGAAGACACTCCTGCCTCAAAAACCGGCGCCTCCACGTCACCGCCAGGAGCCAGAACAAAGCCGGAAGGCGCTTCAACGCCATGCTCACCGTGGACGTCATCCCCTAAAAAAAAAAAAGGACAAGAAAGCAAAATGTCAAACACAGTGGTAATCCTCCTAGGAGGAGACATCGAAACGACATTTACCCGGAACCAATGGCATATACGACGCATCTGCAGCAGATGTAGCTAAGCCACGCCTTAATGACGCAATACGAACTGTCATACCTGGAGAAGGAGGTGGGCCGACCGACATCGCCAAGAGTTCGGTCAAGCCTTCCCCGAGACGCGGTCGAGGTTCATCAGCCGGAGTCTCGCTAGGCGCGCTCGCTAACGCAGGAGTAACTCCGCCCGCTACTGACCTCAGAGAAGATTCTTCCATCTGTTGGGGCCACGCAGGCAATCCCGCTCCGCTGCTTGGAGCAGCCGCAGCAACAGCAGCCTCTAGCGAGGTCTCTCCGGCGCCGCCAGCCAGAACTATAGAAGGTCCCCCTCTGAAAGGCGAGGAACCTCCGGCCAAAGGATCATCCCTGATACAGGGAGATGCAGGCTCATTCCCGGGAACCTCAACACCAGGAATACGGAGAGGACGAGCAACCGTCTCCCTCCTCCTCTTACGAAGGGAAGCTTCCTTCGGAGCAGAAGCGACGAAGAGACTACCAGGGCCCTCGCCGGCAGAGGCACTACACACCTCGGCAACGACACCAGAGGCTCATCCAGAGTACCAGATTCCTCCCCCTCATCAGAAGATACCGAGGGGACTTCGACCCTTCCCCCAGGCTTGGCAGAAGGCACCCTGAAGCTCCCACGCCTGTCGAAATCGCGGTGGAAAGTGTTAACCGCCACATAAAACTGGGCGTAGGAGTGAAGGATGCGCAGCTCCGTGGAAGTTGTAACGACCGGCACGATAAAAATTGCCCCCGTACAACCCATGATAAAATATCGCCACCCTCTAGCTCCATCAACGAGTCCACCCCTGGACCTGAAGCTGGTGACGGCGTTGCCCACATGCAACTGATCGTACCCGAACTGCCTGGCGAACCGACTAGGCAGGTAGGGCTCGAAGAAGCAATGGTCTTCGCTCCTATACAGCAGATGGGAAGGTCTAATACAGACCAACCAATTAAATGCCTCCGGAGAAAGAACGGTCTTCCCTCGACCTGAATCCTCGAGCCACAGCCCTGACTGGTTGCGATGCACAGGAGGGGGAGTACAAAGGATCTTCCAGCCATGGCTGAGGTTCAAAACCAGCCGACAGTCTAAAACTGTATTCACATTCCAGGAGGAATCCCTGTAATTCAATAGGAATATACCCCCTGAGCTGCTACCGGAACCGGGTGACATAACCCGGGAATTGTGGAGAATTAACCATCCCATCAAATACAAGTATGGTAATTCCACCCTGGGGAAGCTCTCCCGCCGAGCTTCATCAACGAGCAACCCATCTGTCATGGCCCTCAGGCCAGCCTGTATACGGTACACCATGGCAGGAAGCAAGCCCAGTCTTGCCCCAAACACCAGGCGCACTGCCGGCCACAGGATGTTGCGGTGAATGCGGTCCACGGACGCAGTGCCCGGCACCACTACTTGACGCAGCCATATGGAGAGGAAACCAGCCAGCTGGGCCTCCTTAGACAAAGGCCTGCGGCAACGCCTCAAGTAACTACAGGCCTTAGTGCCTTCCGGGTACTTTCTGACCCCCTCCACAAGAATCTGATCCGGAGCTTCAGCCTCCTCCATAAGAGTCTCCACAACCTGGGCACTGAGGACGCCCAAGCAGTTCACGGGCTCTTTCTTACCACCCGAGGCTTTCTCCGACCTGGCGGCCCTGGCTCGGTGGAATAAGAGGTAAGACATCCACTTGGTGGTGTGAGCCAAATCAGAAGGCTCGTTATAAAAAGCGGTGCACGCGAAGTACTGACACATCAGCTCCTGATATACTTCCGCCACCCAAGGGTCCAAATCCCCCAACTCCCGGTTGGTGGGAACGTACTCTTCATATGGGGTATCCCCCATCGGCAGTCTCGAGACAACTGTCATCTCATGAAGGGCCAACCCCAACTCCTCTAGTGGAGTGGCGAAGGTCCCGATGAGCGGAATGAACCGCTCCATCAGTGCCAGGAACAAATTAGGGTTCGGAGGCAGCCCGACGCTCGTCGCACTCACAGCGACATATAGTCCGATGCCCTCCAACTCTCTCTGGAAGTGCTTTAAGGCCCAGTCAACTAGGCATCTCCATCGGGAGTTCGTTGGGGCAATCCACCCATTGCACCGAGGATTCTCCTTGGGATATACCCCACCTCGACCCATGAAGTCGTTGCAGAAGGTCGGCAATTGGACCGGCTGGATCACCGAGCTATCTTCACTTGGAACACTGCCCGGGTACAGTCCTCAGAACAGCGTCACAACGCCAGAAGGGCGACTAACAAACGACCCCTGGTCAGCGCCTTTCAGATGAAAGATCTTCCCCGGCTTCCCGTGAAGATCAGGAGTCAGCTTCCAAGACATCTTCCTGGGATGCGTCGCATGGGAGAAGGCCGAGATGGGATAATCCCTCGGCATCATCGGCAGGTACAAGACCAAATCCCCGGCAGGGAAAATCTAAGGCTCCCTCTTGGGCTTCGTCTGGGACTGTTTATCAATCATGTCCCCAAAGAGGAAAGCCGGCTTTATGTACCGCTCCCCATCTACACGTACCAAGGGTTCGTCGTTGATCATACTCAACAGCATTCGCTCACCCTGGGCCGATATCAGGAGCTCCCTTCCCTCAGGATACTGGGGTCCAGAGATGGGAAATGCCACATGGGACAGATCTTCCAGATAGTTTGAGTGCAGCATCCCCGCAGCGGAGCCCATCACCTCAGCCAATGGGGACTCACCCAGATCAACTGCAAGATAATGCAAAGAAGATAGGTCATTATAAGTCTGGCACAAACACACGGACCAAGGAAACGACAGTCTGTGCTTTACGCCAAGATTGTACAAATATTGGTCACCTTATGCCGGAAGTCTCCTCCACAAACGTAAAATTCAAATTTTATAAAATACGCCAATTTTCGGTGGCCCGAGCTATTTACGCCCAGAGCTATGAAAATACGGAGTCGTTACGCTGACACATTAGAAATATGGGCGTAAAAGATGAAAACGCCTCCGTGCATCATCTTCCTCAAAAGAGGCTATCAGCATAGAAGACGACCTAGCGCAGTCACGTTCAACGTGTGCGAAGGATTTTTCGTCGTTTGTGTCATCCCAAAAAGTTCTACCTCTAAAGCCGGGAGCGCTAGTCGTCGGCGGGATGCTCCCCTCAGAGGGAAGTTCACCTTGTCCGACCGAAGATTCCCTCGCCGGGACAGAAGAATGAGAAGAAGAACCTATGCTCTTTCCCTTAGCAGAGGGGGTTTGTTTCGACGCCATTTCTGAAGACTCGAAGTACTCGGAGAAGAAACGAAGAAAAACTCGAACAGTCGAAAGCTCTCTCTCGCAGAAGACAGATAAAAAGTTTTTTCTTTCCAGAAGCTGGGGATATATATACAGTCCGGGTCGACTCCTCGAATCCTCGGACGAACCCCTCGAGACCCTAACCAAATCTCGCAATTAATAGTTGATCATGATTGGATGCTACGTCAGCCCACTACCCTTGGAAGACGGACAGTCAGCGAATTCGAAAGGTTTTTTCGTGCAAGATGGTTCAGCGGGTTCTACGCTAAATGAGCTTTCTACACTCGACAGCAACGGATCTACGGTTTTACGCTCGCAAGCTACAAGTCTATGGTTTTACGCCCGGATGCCTTTGTGCTCGGTAGCTTTTATGCTCGAGAGGCCACAAACCCACGACTTTACGCTCAGCAGATACCAAATCGACGATCTCACGCTCGGTGGCGCTCAGTCTACGCTCAGCAGCAACAGATCCGCAAACCTCACGCTCGAAGAAATTTTCTTTTCAGGAGCTACAAATCAAACAGTTCTACGCTAAAGGAGCTTTTCTACGCTCGACAGCTACGAATCTAACGGCTTTACGTTCGACAGCTACAAGTCTATGGTTTTTCTTGCCCGGATGCCTTTGTGCTCGGTAGCATTCTATGCTCGAGAGGCAACAAACCTACGACTTCACGCTCAGGAACCACAGGTCTACGATTTCACGCTCGATGGTGTTCTACGCTCACAGGCTACAGATCTACAGTCCTACGCTAAAGGAGCTTTTCTACGCTCGACAGCTACGAATCTAACGGCTTTACGTTCGACAGCTACAAGTCTATGGTTTTTCTTGCCCGGATGCCTTTGTGCTCGGTAGCATTCTATGCTCGAGAGGCAACAAACCTACGACTTCACGCTCAGGAACCACAAGTCTACGATTTCACGCTCGATGGTGTTTTACGCTCAAGAGGCTACAGACATGATTTCCCGCTCCACGACTTTCCGCATATCCAAACAGTCCCCAAGGCGGTCAAGTGCAAAGAGTTCACACAGAAGATACTCGTTCTTGACCCAAAGCATCCCCAAGTACCCGAAGTATGCAAAGTTCAAACATTGAGAAATTACTCCTCTCGGGTCCAGAAAACTGGAGGTTCATCCAGATTCCAGTCTGAACGTCTCGTCTATCAAAGTGGCAACTCAGTTTGACAGCCAAAAACCTCGACCCTGTTCCAAGGGAGTTTCGAGAGATCGTTCTTGAAGACGAATTCTGAACAAAATGAAATTCCGCTCATCAGAGAGGCAACAGTTCAGAAATTCTACGCAGTCCTAGCAACAGGACAGTTCTAAATGTTCAAAGTGCTCAGCAGCGTTCTATGGACTATCCGCTATGCATAAAGGACAGGGCCTAATACTCTTTCTATCAGAGTCAGCATAAAAATTCAGACGTGTCGAAGCTGCACATATTCAGACTTCACAAGCAATGTATGGCAAGACGATCATATGGAGAAGAAGACGATTTTATTAAAGATTAAAATCATGATTACATATGAGGAAAATCCAATCTACAAGGGTTTTTCTCTATTTCTCATGATTACATCTGAGGGAAACTCCGTCTACAAAGGAGTCCCCCCATCATCGTCCGAAGATCGCCCAGAAGCTGTACTGACAGGTTCTCACATGGGTGAAGGTCTTCCTCTTCTTCGAGGGCTGTTCATCGACTACCACAGTCATGAACAAGAAGATCCTCCATTCGCCATGGCCGATCCAGTTGAGGCTTCTTAAAGCCCAACTCGATTGGGGACGATAGATTACAGTTTGTCTAATCTCGTCCGCGGGGATCTCAGAGGAAGATACACAGCATGCCAGCCGCTGTGGTCCAATACGACCCTTCCTCTCTCCTGGGGCAACGCCATACAAAGTTGCTGATTATCCCGAGCAAGGGAGGCTAAGATGTCCTTCCATGATCCATCGTTGCAGTGGATACTTGCTCGAAGATGCCGTCTTTTACGGCTCCCTATATGCTGGAAGAACATGATCTCCTTCTTCCTCAGATCGATCCGACGAACTCCGGCGATCATCTCTGCATGACAATGGGAATATGGTGAAGACAGGTTCACCCCCCCATCCTTTTATAGGCAAAAGAGATCACAGCGGTCCCCAATAAATCCGCCATAAAGTCAGCATCGACCGTTTCAACGCTCCATTCAGAAACGTTTCGAGTTACGAGGGGCCGTACATGCTTCATTCAAAGCGTTTCAAATTCTGAGGAATTTAAAAGCTTTGAAGGGGGTCTTGTAGAAGCATGAGAAAAACGCTTGGAAGATCTACGCAGCGTCTTGATACAGAGCAGCGTAGGCAGAGGCCTTCAGAGCCATCCAGCATAAAACAGGGTTCTTCATCGCCTCCATGGCGTAAAACCCAGCCGCTCTCAAAGCAGCGTTAAAGCGTACGAGGAACGCTTCGTATTCCCGAAAAGAAACTGTCCAGTCACGCAGTAAACCTGACCTCTGACTCCTGACAAAAAGTGCTGCACAGCTACCCAAACGACGGCTGGGAACGAGGGCAGACCCCTCAGGACGCGCTCCATAGTATGATGGCGGATCTCAGCATTTAATGCAGAGGATTTGGTTAAAATATTACCAAACTGGCGCTTACTAAAAAACCACCGGCAAAAACCGCTCTTTCGCGTGCAAAGAGAACACGCTGCCTTGTTTTACACAAGCAAACATGGGCTGTTTTACGCTACGCAGAAGACAAACCGCCTGCCACGTCAAAAGCTGCGCTTCGTACAGGGCTCGAGGCACGTCTCTCCGCCAAAGCACACAGAGCGGTGACAGTGTCCCCTCAAGGCACGTCCCTCCGTCAAAACGCACAGAGCGGTGACAGTTTCCCTTCAAGGCACGTCTCCGCATTTAATGCACAGGATGATGGCAAATCTCTGCCAAAGATTTGATCTCCAAAAGCCGTAATTCCGGCTAAAGACGTCCACATCAGCACCCTGGCACGGTACGCAGCGGCTTCTACGCCCATTCAGGATCTGTGCTCCTACGGCTTCCGCGCCCCCTCAGTCTCTACGATTGCTCGGCTTCCACGCCTACTCGGCTTCTATGCCTGTTCGGCTTCTATGCCTGCTCGGCTTCCACGCCTACTCGGCTTCTATGCCTGTTCGGCTTCTATGCCTGTTCGGCTTTTATGCCTGCTCGGCTTCCACGCCCCCTCAATCTCTACGACTACTCGGCTTCCACGCCTACTCGGCTTCTACGCCAAGGTGACAGACATTTGGCTTCTACGCCAACCTCTTCTACACAATGGATACCTACCTACGTGGCTTTTACGCCGTGATCTTAGTAGCAATTGTACGCGTTGTGTCCCCTTAGTTGGACCCGCGTCACACGCTCATTCAAAAGATCATCTATACGTAGGCATTGGTTACTTTAACCGTTGTGTAAAAGGGTGCTGTACTTTCCACTCCTCGGTTGTTACACCGATGGAGTGGTCACTGTCACCAAAACTCTATAAATAGAGACCCCTATCAATGGGGAACAAGGTCGACAATTTGGAAGATCGAACCAGGTCGGAAAATTTGGCCAAGAATACCAATATCAGATCAAAGCTCGAAACTTTGAAAGAAGGATCGAACAAGGTCACCGAACCAGAGATCAAGAGGGAGAGACAGAGAGAGAGAGAAGAATACAGAGCTCAGGCAAGGAATAGGGAGCGACGACCTTCAGCATCGCGCATCCACCCTCCTTCGCAACCTCCGAAGCTGCATCCTGTCTTCCACGGCACTTCTTCAACATCGTGTAGTCCAAGGGCTAAAGTGATCAACCGCAGATCAGACACCTATAGCAATTTATACCCAGATTAAATAAATTGTACTCCCGCATCCTCGTATAGGATCGAATTGTACAAGTTTGTTTGTAAACCAAAGGGCACGGGTCTCGTATAAACCCTGTCATTGAAATACACTTTTATTCTTTCGTTTAATACCACAAACAGATACTTGATGCCAAAGTCGTCGATCACTACTCTCTATCTGAGCTCTGGATTCTTCTCTCTCAAAATCAATTTCCGACCTTTTTCTCCACACTTTTCGACCCTGGAATTTGCAACCTTGGACCTCTATCAATAGAGGTATCTATTTATAGGGTTTTAGTGACAGTAACCGTCCAGTCGGCGTAAAAGCCGGACAGTGGAGAGTATGGCATTTTTTACGTGGTGGTTAAAATAACAGCCACCCACGTATAAATGATCTTCTGAATAAGCGTGTGACGCGTGTCCCATGATGAGAAAATGCGCATAACTGCTGCGAAGATCACGGAATGAGAGCCACGTAGGTAACTGCCCCTCGCGTAGAAAAGGTTGGCGTAGAAGCCAATAACTGTCACCATGGCTAGAAGCCAAATAGTTGTCAGGTTGGCGTAGAAGCCAAATAGTTGTCGGGTTGGCGTAGAAGCCAAATAGTTGTCGGGTTGGCGTAGAAGCCAAATAGGCGTAGAAGCCTTGTAGGCGTAGAAGCCTGGTGCTGCGTGGATAGGTAGCTAGCGTAAAGATAGCTGATCTTCCTTCTTTGACTGAGGCCTTTGAGCGTATTCTAGACCAAATAGCCTTATCACGCACAAATGCAAATATAGCCTGAGTTGGCGTATTTCAAGGAGATAGCGTACAACGTGCTCCTTATAGCTGAAAATAGCCCGGTGGCGTATTCCAAGGAGATAGCGTACAGCATGCTCCTATAGCTGAAAATAGCCTGATGGCGTAATGTGTAGAGGTGCTGATGTAGACGTATTAGCCGTAATTATGGCTTGCCCAGTCTTTGGAAATATAATCAAATCTCTTGCATTAAATACAGAGATCTGCCACCATTCTGAGCATTAAATACAGAGACGTGCCTCGAGGATCTGCCATTATTCTGAGCATTAAATACAGAGACGTGCCTCGAGCTCTGTACGAAGAGCAGCTTTTGACGTGGCAGTCTATTTGTCTTCTGCGGAGCATAAAAAGCTCACATTTGCCTGTGTAAAATAAGACAGCGTATTCCCTTGTATGCGTAAAAGCACTTTGTATCAGGGAACCGTCACTAAACGACGGTTTGGGTCTCTGTGCCGCACCATCATTACAACCGTCGTCTGGGTAGCTGTGCAATACTCGTTGTCAGGAGTCAGACGTCAGGTTCACTGTATGATCTGACAGATTCATTCGAGGAATACGAATCGTTCCTCGTACACTTCTATGCTGCATTAAAAGCGGATAAGTTTTACGCCATAGAGGCGATATAATACCCCTTTTTACGCTGAAGCAGTCTGTAGATACTGCATTACGCGGATTGTCCTTGAGCTTATATTTTATGCTGTGCTAGCGACAAAGCTCTGTTGTACGCCGATGGCTCTGAAGTTATATTTTACGCAGCCCAGCGCTAAAATGCTGCGTATAACTCTACAGTGTATTTTTTATGCTTCTATACCCAGCAGGGCAGGGCATTTGCGATGACGGTCGAGGAGATCGATACTGCAGGTGATGTGTTAGCAGGTTATGTTCTGCTCTTTCCTTCTGTTTCTTTTCGTCTATTTGATTGATTGATTGATTCCTTAGTACGGTAGCTTGTATCAGTGATTTTTGCTAGAATGTAGTTAATAGTACACCCTGACAGAGACTGCAATACCATGACAGAAGTGACCATAACCGTGCATGTTTTCTCTAGATTGCATGTTGTATGACTGTAGGTAAGATTTTCTTAGACCTTGATTGTTGGGGGTTTAACCGTGGTGAAGATTAATGAATAGGTTATGACTAGACAGAGAGAGACAAGATATCTTAAATTTTGAGAACGAAATTTTTCTAAGGGGGGTAGACTTATCACTACCACATTCTAAAATAGTGGTAATTTTGTCATTTTTAGCTATTATAAGTATTGTGTACATTTATTTTTAAATAATTACATGATATGTATATATATATATATATATATATATAGTGTTCTTTAATGCATGAGTTAGTAGACTAGACCTAGAAGCCCACTAGATGAACCCCTGACCAAAATATAGGGTTATGATTAAGTTTGTATTATTTCGGGACTAATTATTAAGGTTATAATTTATTATTATAATTTTATTTAATTGT